>CM062806.1:433902738-434253884 GCA_031772625.1 Pinus tabuliformis | reverse complement strand
GTGAATTTTGTGATTAATTCTTCCACAATCCAATCTTTATGCTCTATCGTCTTACTTCTCGCAAAAGTTGTCGTAGATATTTTAAGTAGGCATATTGTCTACTAACGAATATTTTGTAATTTTCCTCCACCATCCTTGTAGAAATTATGGTGTAGATTTACAATTACTCATGAAATTTTAATCAAAGTCATAAGACACAAACCTACTCTATTTCTCCGTGGAAGTTAATTCACAATTTAGAACAAAATTTTCATACATGAAATAAGAAATAACACATGCACACAATATTTTTCCTAGGGAAAGCATTATTCTAAAAACCCCAATGTCGGCTTGCATTAATATGACGAATAGAGATGTATCACAATTGCTTTTCTCAACTAAGCACAACCTACAAGTGAATAACATATCTCTCTGCTCAATGAGAAGCTCTGACCCAAACTTAGTAAATTTTTACCTCTATTTGAGCCCATAATTCCTTGCGTAATTCCTTGACAAATTAGGCCCATATTATTTAGGAATTTTTACAAAATGGATTGCACAATTCCAAAGGTTGATCATTTGACTACATGCAAAACCTATACACTCAAGACTAGTATACAATTTATGTTACACTTCCTTGGAATCTCCACCATAGCTAGGGAAATCGAATTCTCCATGCACTAGCTATTTTTAGTTTATTGATCAATTAATTCAATGATCACTGAGTTTGACTGAAGTCCCGCTACACAATTGGCCTTCCACTAGTTCCTTAAGAAGTTGGAATTAGTGTAACTGAAAACAACTTAATAAAACTAACTTTGATTGCTACAAATTAGCAACCATACATGCTTAACTGAACACTAACTCCTCCAACTTGAATTTACTGAGTAAACCAGGCAACACAAGCCATGTCATACAAGTTAACTGCCTCCAAGTTGTCTGTTGATGTGGAAATTCAAATTTTCTCAATTTAATCAAGGAAAAATCAAATTGAGAAATTCTTGTTGCATTTTTCAAGACTGCCTTTCTGCAAGAAAGGGATGATCAACCACCCCTATCTTGCACCTATGGAACTCAAACTTCCCTCTTGACAAATCTTTTGTCAAAATGTCAATATCTTGTCCCTCTATCGGAATGGAGTGTAGCAACATCTTCTGCAAATAGTCTTGTAAATGGTGATACTGGATATATATATGCTTGGATCATTCGTGAAATACATGATTCTCATAGAGATTGATGCAACTCTGATTATCACAGTTGGATCCATCATTTGACCAAATAGTCCAAGTAGTATTTTTCTCATCCATATTGCCTTACATGTTGCTTGACTTGCAGCCATGTATTATGCTTCTGTCAAGATGAGCACCATAGATATTTGCTTCTTGTCATACCAATAACCAACTACGGACCCAACACTGAAAATTCCACTTGATGTACTCTTTTGGTTTGATGGACTTCATGCCCAATCTGCATTTGTGAAGCCACACAACTTCACTCCCTCTGCTCGTCTGTACCATAGTCCAAACTAGGTAGTGCCTCTGAGTTACCATAAAACATGCTTAGTTGCCTTCCAAAATAATTTGGTTGACCTAACCATAGCTTGGCTTAGCTGGTTGATTGCATAGCACATATCTGGTCATGTGTTCACAAGATACGTGAGTGAACCCACTAGTTGCTGATAAATGGTAACATCCACTTCTTCACATGAAATGGCATCCTCCTTCCTCTAATTGTTCGTTAGAGGTTTCTCCATGGGTTTACAACTCTCCATGTAGAATCTTTGCAATATCTCATTTGCATACTTGCCTTGAGAGACAAATAATTCCCCATCACCTTGTCATACTTCCAACCCAAGAAAGTAGTGCATGAGACCCATGTCCTTCATTTCAAATTCCCTTACAAGGTCCTCCTTGCAAGATATGATCAACTACTCATCACTAATTAAAATAAAATGATCAACATATAAGACAATAATAAGAAATTTACCTTCTATCAAGACGAGATAAGGTTTTCATCCGCTTCACTTATGGTGAAGCCCAAACTAGTGAGATAGCTATCGATCTTGGTGTACTAAGCACGAGGTGTTTGTTTGAGATCGTACAATGCTCGCTTGAGTTTGCACACATGAGACTCTTGATCAAATGTCTCAAAGCCTTTTTGTTACTATATGTACACCTCCTCCTCAATAACCCCATTGAGAAATGTTGTCTTTAACCCATTTGGTGGATATTCCACCCCATTTGTATAGCCAAAGCAAGAATTGATCTTATGGATGAGTATCTTTCTACAAGAGAAAAGGTCTCCTCACAGTCAATTCCCTCAACTTGAGAGTACCCCTTGGCCACAAATCTAGCCTTATACTTTTGTATGCTTCCGTCTGTTGACTTTTTCAACTTGAAGATCCATCTCAAACCGGCTATTGATTTATATGATGGCCTTGGGACCTTTTCCCAAACAAAGTTCTTTGCAATGGATTCATATTACTCCACCATTGCATCAACCCATACATGTTTCTCTATTTCTTCCTCAAAATAGGATGGCTCGATCTCTATAATCTCATTCATAAGAGCCATGTAGTTAGTGTACCTCTCAGGTGACCACCTTTTCTTACACAAATTTGAAGGATATCCCACATTCTCCCTCCCATCTTGCACAAGTCTATCATCTTCCTTAGTTCTTTTTTTGCCTTCTTTAGATGATTTTGCTTGAGTGAATGTCTCCACTCTCTGCTCCTCAATTTGTGGTTTCTCTACAACTTCCTGAGGTTCATCCTTTGGAGCTAAAAGCTCATATTTTGGTGGGACCTAAAGCTCCCTCTCAAGAGAGCACCACATCACTTTCTCCTCATCAAATTTTACATCCCTTTGCACAAATATCATTCTGAGGGAAGGCAAGTACACATGGTAGTTGTGGGGATTTTCTGTGTAACCCACAAATACCCCCAATTCTATGGTCAACTCAAGTTGCTTCCTCGATTCTTTGGAGACATGGCAGTAAACAGAGGCTACAAAAATATTGAAGTGCGACACATCTGACTTTCTTCTCGAGAAAACCTCCTCCAGGGTAATCATGCCAAGAATCCGATGAGGGCTTCGGTTCTCAAACAGATTGTTGTATTGCATGCCTCAACCCATAAATACAGAGGTAGGCTTTGTTCATGCAACATCACCCTCGTTGCTCCCAAAATTCTACGGTTCTTTCTCTGAACCACCCCATTCTGATGTGGGTTGTGGGGTGTTGTCAACTCTCATCGGATGCCTTCTTTCCCACATATATTTTTAAATTAATTCAACATGTACTCACCTCCATTATCGCTCTTGAGATCCTTCACCTTATTGTTGGTTTCTTTCTCAACTAGTACCTTGAATTCTACGAATTTGGAGAATGTCTCATCTTTCTTTCGCATGAAGAGATCCAACACTTCTGTGAGAAGTCATCAATAAAAATGACAAAATATTTGTGTCTGGCAGTGGAGGCTATCGAGAAAGGTCCACAGATATTAGAGTGGATGCTTTCTTGGACTACATGGGATTTTTTGTCCCGATGATGGAATTATCCTTTTCATACATCCTCTTTCTCAAGTGCTCCTTTAGCCAGGCCAGTGGATATTTGTTGTAAAATATTCAAGGTACCATGATGCAAATGGCCTAGTCTTATGTGGTAAAGTTCACCTACATTGGGACCCTACACTTTATCTTCCTTAGTGCTTCATGCAACAAAGTCTTCCACATCTAACTTATACAAATTCTTCACACAAACCACGACCTTCTTCACCTGTCCCATGGCTATGTGTCTTAGGAATGATTTTCCTTTGTTAACAATCACATCATAACCATTCTTCCAAAACTGCAACAGAGATGATATTTGTCTTTAGCCCTAGAAAAAACATGGCATCCTTGAGCTTGAGAGGGGAGCTTGACTCCCTCTGAAAGGCGACTGTACCGATACTGGTCATGTTGTACCTTCTATCATCCCCTAGTTTGATGTGCATCTGGAGATATTTCTCCTCCAGGTCACTGAAAAAATCTCTACACCCTGTCATGCGGAACAATGCACCTGATTCCAAGTACCACATGCCCCCCATCACTGTGTTGGAAATGCATGTGATAAGGGTAAAGTCAAGCTCTAACTGTGAAGCCAGGGCTTCACCCACTGTTATAGACATTTTTGGGCACTGCAACCCCAATCATAAATGTCCATAAACCAAGGGCTCCTAAGTCCCTAAGGTGTTGTTCCAACCCCTAAAAGAACAAGGTCAACTGATTACAACATCTCCCAGAAGTTCTCCATGAAAAACTACTCAGAACTGGTCAAAACTAGATCATTTCACCTGCTCCATGGTCAAAGTGCGATGCATCCCACCTAATGCACATGAGAAGTGCGATGCATGTTGAAAAGCCCTTCTATGGGGTGTGATGGACGAGAATAGACAAGTGGCGGGGACAATTTGCGAGGTGGATGATCATGGAATCTTCCAGAAACTTCTCCTGTGACACTTGCCTCTCAGAATCGCCCAAGGATGAGTAAAAGATCATCAATCTCCAAGTGGAATCAAGAACTATCAGAGAGAAGACACTAATCAAAAACCCAGAGCTGACTCACACCTCTACAAATATCTATATATAGATCTCTCATCCCAGAGATCCAGAGGTTGGAGGCTGGAATTTTGTATCTTGTAAGGAAGTGCTGCTGGTTTCTCAGTACAATATCATAGTGTTGGTGATCTAAGCTTGTCATAAGGTGAAGAAGGGCTTCTTGCTGAGAGGATGATGCTGGGTTAGAACAACTGGTTGTAATTCTCTTGGCTCTTTCTTGATTATCAATAAAGCTATTCAAGTTTTCCTCCATACTCTTGTATGATTTATGTTTTATGCATTTGTATGGTCAATTTACATCTGATCCTATATTGTTTATGATAATAGATCTATGTTCTTGGATAGTATTATGCTACTTTGATTCTACAGGTGCCCTGTGAAGCTGGGTAGACAAGGAAGCGAGTAGCAAAAGATCTATCAGAAGGGAGAGGGATCAAGCAAGGAACCAAGCGCAAGACGGAGGTTGGTCTCCTTTATTCTTCTCTCATCTATTTTTCGTAAAGGAAAACGAAAGCAGTTTTAGTTTGTTTGTTTCTAAGGTAGCTACCAGCCTTAGTGGGATTTGCAGCTCTGCATAGACACTATTCCCGGTAACAAAATGGCGACTCCACTGGGGAGTGAGTAGATTGTTTATTCATCTACATTTGTTTACTTTATAAAATTACAGATGGAGCCTGAAGTCAAGCCAGCTAGCCTTCGAACTGCATTTGCTATGCAAGTGCAAAGTAGATCAACGCTGCTTCAGTCAATCTCTGGGTTTTGTTTATGAATTAAACAATTGATTTACAAGCTCTCTAATTTCCCTTGTGGTGGCTCTAGTAACCTCCTTAGATCTACCCCTGTGATTGATTTACTGATTACCACTTGCTCGGCCAAAATCCCTGAACTGAACTGCAAACTGTGACCCGGAACCCAATCAAAGTCTCGTCCCTGGTCCAGCGCACTGTTTATTTTGTGAACTTCAAATGCAGCGCACTTCCCGAGTGTAGTAGGTACGTTGCATTTCAGTTTCACTGTGTTACAGGTGCGCTGATCAGACAAGGCCTTGTTCCTAAATTTTGGTTTCTTTGTTCATTCTTTTAAGCTCTATTCAGGAGTTTTGTTGCCTGTAGTCAGTACACCTCTGTTTGAAACCCCTTTCCTTGCTGTTATTCCGCCTCCATTGTGCAAAGAACTGTAAATGTTTTTATGTATTTTTTAGTCATTATCAGTTCTCTCTTGCAAAGAAGTAGCGTAATTGAACTGTCGTTTCTTGATTTGAAAGTGTCGCAAGTGTCGTTTTCAGTCATAGAAGAGAATCTGATTGTTCTTGATAGTCGATTACATTGTTACTCCTGTATTTGATCTGAATTAGTAGTTTTTTCAAGTGTCGAAAGCAAGTTTTCATTTCCAAATCGCAAAGTGTTGTCATTGTCTTCATTTTGATTTTGAAAAGAAGCTTGTTAGTAATTTTCGCTTTGAAAAACAATTCAGATTTGCGCATTAGCTTTCTTTTTATCATTCACATATTAAGAAAGATGAAAACAAATACATGCATGTGCATTTGCATTTAGACTGTTTGTTGGTTTGATTTAGGACAGTGCATATAGTGTGTGCTCTTTGCTCTTTGTTGAAAGAATATTGTCTCTCTTTCCTTAGTAGCTAGGATTTTCATTTGCAAAAAGAAGACTAAACGACTGTTTATCATCTTAGATTGCATTTTAGGAATTGTACATCTACATCACGCGGTGAACCTGAAAGGCAAGTTTCTTAAGCAAGATCAACTATAAAATAAATTTAATAAATCTAAAAACGCTTTGGAACCTAACGCACAAGTCTAGGCTAGAGACGTATTCCGGCGTCGTAAAGCCTGGTAATTGTTGTTTTCACTGTTGGTTGGGTGATTCCTCCACTTTGAGATGATAAGTGCCAGTACGGACTTGTGCTCCCACGTACCGTCGAGTATATTTTGGGAGACCACAATAGGCTTAATCATTTATCCATAGGAAGCCGTGTCTGCCGCCCTATCGATCGCAATGCACTGAACACAGCATTTAGGAAGATTGACTACCGTACTGTAAAAAGTATTCTGCAGTTTTGCGATTGGTTTGGTAATCCCTCTATCTAGATTTCCAGAGCAGTCCCTTTCGTTCCTTTTCAGACTCCTTAAAGGAAAAGGTCCATCTGAGCACTTGTCACTTCAAGCTCATTAAAAATCGAAGGCAACTAGAGTCATCTTTTGTTTTTTCTCGACTCTTAAAAATTGAAAAAACAAGTTGTGTCAAAGCGTCTAAAATTTATTTTAATTCGGAATAACGTCACTGTTCCCTCATTGGTCTTAGAAGTTAGTCTCCCTTCATTGCAAGTTCTTGTAGAATCTCTAAGAAATCTTTTGGATAGACTAGATATGTCTGAACAAACCGTCGACATCCAGGACTGTGTCATCCGACACAGCAGCGGCAAAGCCTCCTGCTGCTACTCCAACGATGTTCGCCGGTATACCATCTATCCCGGCAAGTTATCAACAACAAGCCGGAGTCCAATCAGGGACTGTTTCGACGACATGGTCAGTTCCTATTTCTTCATCCGGATTATCATCTGGTATTTCTTATGTTGAAACTCAACAAATTGATCCAATGTGTCTTCAAAGGCCAATCTACCCTTTAAGTACTGGATTGCCGCCATATGGAGGGCAGTATGCCTTTTCATTGTTCCCTCCCGGAGAACAACCATATGAGAGTTTACAACAAAGTTCAGGTCAAACTGGAATTACATCCAGCGGTTGGGTACCAATACTGCCTCAGCAACCAAGGGTTGTATATTCAATGCAACCAGTCCACCCTATGTCGAATATTCCCACTATACCTGCTATGGTGACTGCATCGCAAGTACAAGCGCTACCTATTGTATGTCAACCCCAAGTTTCTCAGGTTGCAATACAACAGCCTCTTGTCTCAACGACTCAATCACAACCTCCGGTTAGTGCCTCCTTATCTGGAGCGACTCAGGCTCAAACAAGTACTATGACTCCTCATCTTGGTCAATCATCCAGTATTGGACAACAGCAAATGGTCCCACAACCATGGCTGGTTCAATCTCAACAACCGCAATTCCGGCAAACGCATCAAGGACCTGAGCAACAAGTCTTTGTAAGTAATGGGCAACTGCATTTCCAAAGCAGTTATCAACAACCATACTATAATGGTTATGCCCATCAACCTTATCAAAGTTACCAGCATCAAATACATTATGCTAGTATGCAAAGACCCACTGCTCAGGCGATTCCATCTTATCTTGGTATGCTTCGCCTAACCTGAATCAACAGTTGCCCTTTGTAGCAACTCTAGAATTACCAGATCTAAACCGCTGACGAATGATCCAATTGCTTACGCCCCTTGGTGGCCGGCGATTCCGCATAAACTTTCGTCAGATATTCCTAAATTTAATGGAAATCCGGGTGAAGACCCGTCGAATCATGTGATGACCTTTCATCTGTGGTGTTCATCTAACACTCTAAACGATGATTCGATTAGGCTTCGCCTTTTTCAGCGAACGTTAACTGGTCCAGCAACAAAATGGTATATCGAATTGCCTAGAGCTTCATTCGATAACTTCAGCACCCTAGCCACAACCTTTTTAACCCATTTTCAGTTACCAATAAGGTACGAAACAGGAACAGAACTTCTTACCAATTTCAAACAGGCAATGGCCACTCACATATCTGATCATATTCATGAGTGGCGACGTCGTCGTAGAATGGTAAAAACATATGTTCCTGATCAGCTGCTAGCTGAATGGTTTATTAAGTCATTATTACCTTCTATCACAGAAGATGTGGCAAAGGGAGGAGTCGTCACTGAAGAGCAAGTTATTGCTCGTGCACAATATCTAGACTTGATCTATACTCAGTCTGGCACGCTCTACGATAAAATACCTGATGCTCCTAGACCGGAATTTTTCGTTCCTCCCCCTCCTAAATCAAACAAAGACTCTCATGCCGGCGATGGCGTGATAGGTACGACAAGCACGAAATCGACAAAGGCTACATCTAAGAAAGCCCGTAAGATTTCTGATCAAAATGCAAATGAAGAACTTCTCGCCTCGGAGGTAAATGCCGTGTCGACCGACAAGGGCAAACAACTGAAGCAACCAGGGGGCAAGAAGAAAAAGAAAGGGAGGAAAAAGAAGCAGGATGAGTCATCTCCTGAAAAACCTTCTGCAAACCCTTCTGGGCAAAGGAAACCCCCTGCGGGGTGTCAGATATGCGATGAGGATCATCGGACGAGAGATTGTCCACATAAAGCTGAAGTTAAGAAACTCTTTAAGAGTTCAAAAACCTCAGCAGTATTGACTGATCTGTTTCCAAACCCAGGAACCAAACTGGTTGCTAATCAAAATGCTTCCCGATCCCAAGTGCTTATGTTGTCTATCTTAGAGCAGCAAAATGATGCTTTGACAAGGAATAAAGATTACGGGAATCCATAACTGTCAAACAACAAGGCTAATGATCAACCTAGTAGTTCGACAACAACTTTGACCAAAGTTATGCCACCCATCATTCCTGAGCTAACGATAAAGCCGCCAAAGGGAGTAGTACACAAATCGACGTTTAATCCTCGTGCCAGAGCAGCACAGCATTATAATATAGTGGAGGATCTGGCCCAATCGCCGTCCGCTATGTCGACACTTGAGGTACTGCAAAATTTCCCCTCCCAAAAGCAAGCTTTATTATCAGCAATAGGTGGGATTGACCCAATGGATTCCAATCTTGTGGCCTTTGATCATAAAGGATATGACCCTCAGTTACCAGCTCAACTAGCTTTCCTTATTCAAGTGAAAGCCCTCAACAAAACTGTTCATCGAACAATTATTGATGAGGGGGCATCTACATGTATTATGTCGATGAGTTGCTGGAAAAATTTAGGCTCACCACCCTTGTCGCGATCGTCAACAATGTTAAAAGCATTTGATGGACGATCATACACTCCATACGGGATTTTAAGTAACTTGCAAGTTGAACTAGGGGGCAAAACAGTAGAAATTGATGTTGAAGTAATCGACGGAAACCTCGATTACAACATCCTACTGGGAAGGCCCTGGATATATGCCATGGCCGCAGTTGTGTCGACCTACTTCAGGAAGATTGCATTTCCCTTTCAAGGAGGAATTACAATCGTCGACCAACAAACATTTCTCCCCAACAGTTCACAAGTTACGGGAAGCATTCCAATGATCCATGGAAGCAATCATTCGCTTCAAAATATTGGAGTAGGCCTCCTAAAATACCCTGCCTTAATGGGTACTTTTGCCCTACCGCCTCCGAGTAATCTGGCGGAAGTGGCCACAGTGGAAACCTGCAATATGAAATCTTCTATATCTAATGGATTCAGAAGATTCCTAAACATTTTGTCAGCATGGATCATCGCCATTTTAGAAATATTGTAGCAATCAATTTTCTTGGCCTGGGGGGCAAACCCAAATCAATGCTCATCGAGTGTTTGGATAGATAGGTCTAAGGAATATGGTACCTCTTCAGATCCTTGGTCGCATGTACATTCTACAGACAAAGGAATCATTCAGTCAATGATGATAGGAGAGGCACCATGGGAAGATTACCACCATCGCTCCCATCTTTCGAATTACCACGAAGATTATTCCAGCAACCTTAATCATCCTTCAGTTTTTGATTTTCTATCAAATACTGTAAATACGGTGGATTCCGAGGACGGTTCTTATCTCGTGTCGACCTCGTTAAAAAATGAAACAAGGAGTCATGAGGATAGTTCTTTTACTGTGTCAACCTCATTAAAAAATGAAACGACTCCCTTTCCAAATCGAGTCTTTGATTACGATCTCGTAAAATCAAAGTCGAGTCTTTCGAAGATCTCGAAGGTAAACCTTCATTCCAACCACCGAGTTGAATGCAATGAAGCTTGGGGGGCATGCACCTCGATTTGCGTTATTATGCTGGGGGCATGCAAACTTATCATGAGCAGTGTTACTGCAGGGTTCAAGCTCGTTAAAAAATAAACCCGCCTCGAGCATTTTAATGCGGACTTCAAGCTCGTTAAAAAATAAACATAACCAATGAGCAAGTGTTTCCCCCAGCGTTTAAGCTCATTTTAAAATAAAAAATGAACCAATTTCCGTAAATAACCATCGTGAATGTAGTACTTCAGCCTTTGAAGCCTTGGTCGTGCTCTCATCATCACCTCCACTCTGTATTGGCCGATCATTCACCTCCACTTGATTGTTTACCCCTTTTGAGGAACAGCTGCGAAGAGTGATCCTGTTAGCCATCCCTGTAACACTGTCGTGATTGGAAAATTCCAAACCTTACCTGGAATTAGCTGCTACCCGAATTTATCACTCGTTCCTCAAAGACGAGTCTCCTTTAAGCTCTTTTCAACTGACTCGTAAAATATGAAAAGATTGCCGAGCCATTGGCCTCTCCAGCTCGTTAAAGTGACCGGAAGTGCTATCCCTCCTTTAGATTTTAATATTTTTTGGACCTGAGGGATTATTACACAAAAAGATCGAGCGCTTGTTTTGTTCGGCTCGTTAAAAGTACCGAAAATTCATCCCTTCTGTATTATTTTTTACTTTTTCGGACTTAAGGGATTAGATGACGAAAAAGGATTTTTGGAGTTTCCTTTACGTCCCTCTTCAGACTCTCTAAAATTGAAAAGGACCGAGTTATCTTTGTCGTTAAACTCGTTAAAACCTAATAGCGACAAACTTGTCCATAACAGACAAGAACGAGTTTCACTATCGCTAGGCTCGTTAAAACATAGCGATGGGTTTGCCCAAAGGGAAAATTATAGAACAAGCATATGTTATCCTCCTCAAGCTTGACAAAAATAAAGAGGTACTGGTCAACAATGACTGGGGAAAAATTGGGAAGAAAACTTGAAGAAACTTTGTTGGTAGCAAGTCGCTCTTGAACATGACACTTTCACTCCGCATCCGAGTCGGGTTGGGTTGTTCCATTCACTGGTCACATCACCATGGTTCCATCACACCATCCACATTTGGGGTTAATGCTACCAATCCATCATGTCAGTGTCACCGATATGTTCAAGAGAAGTCGCTCAGAGAATTCACCTGTGTCTCACCCACTATAATACATTTTCGCTCCATTCTTTCATGACCGCCACCCTGAACTGTATATCACCAGATTTTTTCACCTCCATTAAAATCATTTGCTCTGTTCCATGTCATTGATGTGGGATTCACTAAGGCCCTCCTATGACAGATCGCTTCTTGTCGACATCAGCTCATTATCCAAGAAGTTGATCTAGGAACACCCCTTTCAGTACTTTGAAGCTTGCATGCCTCAATGGCAAGTTTCTCACTTCCGGCGACAGGTTTACATCAATGGCCTTCGACCGAAAGATTTTGCGTGGTGTTCGACGCCAAGTCCCTTATTCACACCACGTGAATTGTACTATAGTACCTTGAGGGTCATCATCATTATCGGTGATTCCTCTCGTGCCTGTTAACAACTTACATCATTGGTTGGTAATCAGGCGATGTCTTTCCATGTTCGACTCCAGAACATTTCTCACATGGATCGACTTGTACTTTGAGTGAAGATCGAACGAGATTGAAGACCCCGGATCTAGTTTCATCCATCCAGGCTGCGATATATATTCAGGAAAATAAAGACATTAAATGTACATCATTGCCACACAGATAATCATCCAACCTAAGGGATGATGGCTCTACCGGAATCATCAGTCTACACTCAGACGATTGTCTGTCCTATGTACATGAAAATGAATTTATAAAGCTGAGCATGGGAAATGCATGCCTCAGCTAGATCATGAAAATATTATGAAGATAATGTATTGTATTGTATCTTATTACAAGTCACCTTCCAGCTTGAAAAACTTCGGATGCTCATGATAAAGCATTTCACCCGACATCAAAAGATTAACGACCTCATGCTTTAGGGGGCAACTGTTATAGACATTTTTGGGCACTGCAACCCCAATCATAAATGTCCATAAACCAAGGGCTCCTAAGTCCCTAAAGGTGTTGTTCCAACCCCTAAAAGAACAAGGTCAACTGATTACAACATCTCCCAGAAGTTCTCCATGAAAAACTACTCAGAATTGGTCAAAACTGGATCATTTCACCTGCTCCATGGTCAAAGTGTGATGCATCCCACCTAATGCACATGAGAAGTGTGATGCATGTTGAAAAGCCCTTCTATGGGGTGCGATGGACGAGAATAGACAAGTGGTGGGGACAGTTTGCGAGGTGGATGATCATGGAATCTTCCAGAAACTTCTCCTGTGACACTTGCCTCTCAGAATCGCCCAAGGATGAGTAAGAGATCATCAATCTCAAAGTGGAATCAAGAACTATCAGAGAGAAGACACTAATAAAAAACCCAAAGCTGACTCACACCTCTGCAAATATCTATATATAGATCTCTCATCCCAGAGATCCAGAGGTTGGAGGCTGGAATTTTGTATCTTGTAAGGAAGTGTTGCTGGTTTCTCAGTACAATATCATAGTGTTGGGTGATCTAAGCTTGTCATGAGGTGAAGAAGGGCTTCTTGCTGAGAGGATGATGCTAGGTCAGAACAATTGGTTGTAATTCTCTTGGCTCTTTCTTGATTATCAATAAAGCTATTCAAGTTTTCCTCCATACTCTTGTATGATTTATGTTTTATGCATTTGTATGGTCAATTTACATTTGATCCTATATTGTTTATGATAATAGATCTATGTTCTTGGATAGTATTATGCTACTTTGATCAGGTGCCCTGTGAAGTTGGGTAGACAAGGAAGCGAGTAGCAAAAGATCTATCAGAAGGGAGAGGGATCGAGCAAGGAACCAAGCGCAAGATAGAGGTTGGTCTCCTTTATTCTTCTCTCATCTATTTTTCGTAAAGGAAAACGAAAGTAGTTTTAGTTTGTTTGTTTCTAAGGTAGCTACCAGCCTTAGTGGGATTAGCAGCTCTGCATAGACACTATTCCCGGTAACACCCACTGCTCCTCCTAAGGTCTTCTTGCTTTCCTTTTTCTGTGGGCACTTCGTGGCATAGTGCCCATATTCATGACAATGGAAGCATTTAATTTTTGACAAATCTTTCTTATTTCCCCCTTGGTTGGATTCTAGTTTGGTTTGAGATTTCTTCCCTTTTCCCTTCTTTCCCTTTCCAACCAATGAAAAATTTTCTTCATCCTTGCCCTTGGATGAGGTCCCATCTCTGGTATTCTACCTTATTTCCTCTTGTACCAAATCGTACCATAAGTGTTCCCAATCTCCCTCTTGTTCACTTAATCTTGATAGCTATGCCAACTCTTGGGAAGGCTTGGAAGGGCTATCCTTACCAAGTCATCCTTTGAAAAAGTAACACCAACTCCTAAAAGTTCATCACGAACTTGTGTGGACCTCCTTAGATATTGTAGGATAAAGTCATTCTTCTACGTCTCCATATTTCAATGTTTATCCTTCAGCACTAACTTTATGTGGTCACTACTATTCTAGAACAGATTTGTCAATGCCTACCACATTGCATAAGGATTTTCTTTCCCATGGAGATTGTTGGCAATGTGGTCCCATACTCCCTCCAATATTATTCTCAACACCTTGGCTACATCTTTCTTCCATTGATCAAGGTTTTGGGCATAACATTTTTTTTGGCTTTGTAACATCTCTCTTGATGTATTCTAACAATCCATTGTCATTGAATACCTCCTCCATGTGATCCTTCCATGCAATGAAATTAGAGCTGCCTTCCAAGGCATACTCTAGCCTCAGCTCGTTGAAGGTCATATTCTCAGCTCTTAAGAGATCTTGTTACACTAAACTGCAAATTCAAACCTCCTAAGAAACAAATTCGAAATTCCTGCTCTAATGTGAATCCTGCTGTGATACAAGGTATAAATTATGGTGTAGATTTGCAACTTCTCATGAATGTTTCTCAAAATCACAAGACACAAACCTACTATACTACTCTACGGAAGTTAATTCACAATTTAGAAAAAAAAAAAATCAGACATGCAATAAGAAATAAAACACATGCACACAATATTTCCCTTGGGGAAAGCAATCTGCTAAAAACTCGAATGCCTTCTTGCATCAATTTGATGAATATAGATGTATTACAATTGCTTTACTCAATTGTGCACAACTTGTAAGTGAATAACCTATCTCTCTGCTCACTGAGAAGCTCAGACCCAAACTTTGTTAATTTCTGCCTCTACTTAAGCCCCTATTTCCTTGGGCAATTAGGCCCCTATTATTTAGGAATTTTTCCAAAATGGATTGCGCAATTCCTAAGGTTGATCATTTGACTGCATGCAACGCCTGTACTCTCAAGACTAGTCTACAAATAATGTTACACCGCCTTGGAATCTCACCATAGCTAGGGAACTCGAATTGTTTACATGCATTAGTTATTTTGGGCTGATTGATCAGTTAAATAGATGATCACTGCGTTTGACTGAAGTCCCATTGTACAACTGACCTTCCACTAGTTCCTCCAATAGTTAGAACTAGTTTAACTGAAAACAACTTGAGATAATTGACTTTGATTGCTACACATTAGCAATCACACATGCTTAACTGAACTCTAACTCCTCCAACTTGAATTTATTGAGTAAAATGGGTGGCACAAGCCATGTCATACAAGTTAATTGCATCCAAGTTGTCTGCTAATGTGGAAATTCATTTTTTCTCAATTTAATTAAGGCAAAATCAAATTGAGAATTTCTTGCTGCATTTTTCAACAATCCTTCAGGTGAATTTAATCCATGTTTCCAATCCAGCACAACAATGTGCTAATAACAACAACCAACGGATATAAGTAGCATTCAAAATAAATAAAACAGTCAAAAAGCACATATTAAAACACAATTGATGGAGACCCTGAAAAGTACTCCAACTATGTTACTACCTATCCACGTCCATCGAAAGTGCCTCCACCGCTCCTCTCATGAAGCACACCTCTGTTGTCGGCCTCCATCACCCTAAATCCCATTAGTTGTTGTCGACCTCCATCGCTCTACTTCCCGAAGAACCCATCAATACGAACCCCTAATCCTTTACCTTTCTTACTTGCACCTCATATTGAAAATTTTAAGACAAAAGGTTTATTTTGTCTTAAAATTCCCCTCCATGTAGCAGTGTTGAATGCAACGACACACAAGTTGTCTCTAATCGTATCAATAGAGATCGAAGGGACAAAAGAGTAATTAATGTCTGGGAAATCTTGCCACAAAAAGTTTTCACATTCTTCAGAGTCGGCTACACCCATAAAATAAAGAGCCCAACAATTCATTGTCTTTATATAAGATAACATGAATGGAAAGTGAAATAACAAAGTTGGTATAGGCGCGATACAGTACTAGCCTGCAAGCTGACAGACTTAGGGTGCACTGTCAGAGTCAATTTTGTAGTTGTTAGATAATATTTTCTTAAATTGATATGTTTTTGTCTTAATTGTTAATTGTCTTAAATGAGTTTCTTCTTAAGTGGCCATTGTCTTAAATATAAAGTTTTCTTAAAATATTTTTGTCTCAAACTATTTTTGTCTTAAATATAAAGTTTTGTCTTAAATTTTTTTTGTCATAAATTGTTTTTGTCTTAAATTTAAAATTGCCTTTAAATATATTTGTTTTAAGTTGTTTTTCTTTTAAATATAAAATTTTGCCTTAAAATATTTTTGTGTCAAACTGTTTTTGTCTTAAATTATATATTTAAGAAAATACAATTGAATTAAATTTTAATGTAAAATAATTAAAATAAAAAGTAACTTTTTAAGACAAAATTTCTTTTGTCTTAAAAAAAAATGTCTTAAAAATAGCCTTGGTGTAATAGTGAATGCAATCAAATCCAAAGTTATAGACGATCAAATTTTCTTCATTACAATATAATTAGAGTAATGTAAGAAAGTGCTGGAAATGGTATTGTTTAAATTTTCTTCATTACAATATAATTAGAGTACTGTAAAAAATGCTTGACGAGAGAGCCGGAGCGAGAGCGCCACGTTGCGCAGGGAGCCAACCAATGTCTTCTCAACCGACCCGGGAGCCAACCATTCTTTTCCACAGCCTGTTCAGAGAACCAATCACCGTTTTTCTCAGCTGCGGTCACGAGTAGCCAATAATCTCAGCCACCAGGCATGCCAGGATCCTACCACGCCACAGCTCTTGCATGTTGAACCTTCCGCTTCGCCTGTGGACATTCATGCATGCATGCCCCCCATCTCTGCTGACGCCTGGACGGTAACGTGTCTCGCTCTGGGATCTTTCCTCACGCTTTTTAATAGTTCTATTCTCGACAGTGCGCGGTTTTTGGCCTTTCGGCCTCGCGGCCTCCTTGGCCGGCTATCCTTCCTCTTCTGAGTTTAGGGAGGTCTTCATCCGCCTGTCTTGCTATCTATCCTTTCTCTGGTCGTCACCTCTACTCCTGGTGTTTGTCTGGCGGTTGGATGGTGCTTTGCGCATGGGGTCTTCGACGCTCTCGCTCGCGGCATAAGCTTATGATTATAAGGTTAGTTTTTACCTCTGTTCCTTTTCCTAGCTAAGTCTGTGCAAGCTTTTGAATATACGTCTAAGGCTAGTTCAAATGGAATTCTGGTATTTATAGAGAGTAGTTTTCTTTGACTTCAATGGCATACTGGTTTTAACAATGGAACTTCTTTAGTTCGTTCTGTCTTAATTTTTTAACAGCTTGTAGTCTATACAGTAAGGAGTTTCGCCTGCCTTGAACCGTCATAATGTTCAAGACTTTTCTCCTCAAATTGAAGAAATCCATAGTTATCTATAAGCCATGCACTGACTTTCGTTATAGAATTGGAGAATGGTGGCGTATATTCCAGATGTATTGTTGCTGTATTGATTGTTAGGAAAACACTGCCAGTTAGGTGCCTTCACTCACTTTGCCCTGCAACATTGTTCTGAAGCCTGCAATGGCTCCCATGGGATAGCCGGGGAAGACAATCGGTTTTTTTTTTTTTTTTTTTTTTCCGGATCGGAAATTCTGTAGTCTTTCCAAGGAATGTTTTTCAAATTCCTTAGAGTAATGGTCCTGTCCTTCTTATGACGTGTTTCCTGTACTTAAGAGTACTTGCAATCTAGGAATATCCTCTCTTTGTCAAATTGACGGTTAGCTATCGTCATCATCTGGTAAAAAGCTTCCCTTGGTTTTTAGCGCCTGTCTTGTCTTTGCTTCAACATTCCCTCTGGAGTCTTCTTTGTACTGGTCCCGAGGACTGTTCCGAGCCATCCTCCTTAATTTCCCCCATCTGGCATTCATTCCATCTGGGTGTTTTGTTCAGTTTCGGATCTGGGGAGTAGATATTTCCTGTACAGTCCTATCCCAAAAATTAATTAAAGGCGCGGTCTCTTGCCAGAGTGGAGATCTTCTCTTGATTCAATGACAGGTGGGTCGGACTCATCTGCCACGGAAGCATTGATCCAAGCCACCATCCTGGCTGAAAAAGCACGTGAGGGACCCAAGGTGTCAACAGGGTGGCAAGCCACGGTGGACGATATGATCGTCAAGCCTGTTTGGCCAGAAAAGGATGGACCTTCTTCTAAAAATCCATATCTAAATACTTTTAACAAAGGGGAGGCCTCTGAAAAGGAAATGCGAGCTAATGAACAGGCCTCCCATTATACTAAATCCAGGAACCCGGATATCCGACAATCCTCCCAATCAAATCCTGTTTGTCCCGATATAAACAGATCCCCATCGTTTTTTTGCGCTCCTATCCTTGAACCTTCGGATGGAAAGGCTGTCCCTTCTCCTCCACCCATACATTTAATGGATTTTGTTGTCAGCTCTCATCCCATTATGATCTCATCTTCCTCCTCGACTCCTGATAAGAATCCTCCTCCATCTTCAAAAGGCAAAGAGCCTTGGGTCACAGCCACTCCTTTCAATTCCCCGGAGTCATCCCCTGTTAACAAATATGATAGCGACATTGACTTCTTGCTCAGCAAAAAATCCCTCGAGCTGGAGCCTCTGAAAATTCATAAGCCCATTAGCCCTGCTTCTCCTTTCATAAGTCCAAACTCCGCAAAGAATATTACAGTCAGGAAAAAACACAATGGAGGTAGTCGTCACTTTAGGGGGAGAACGATTGTTTCTGAGCATGGAGTAAGGAATTTATCCCTTATTGATGTTCCCATTCAGGACGCGACTGATCTTCAGCCTCTTAGAGCAAGTATGGCTGGTGAGCCATCCAAATGACATTTATTGTCTCCATGAATATCAGGGGTTTAGGCGCAAACCCAAAATATCTGGCACTAAAGGACATCTTCTATTCAGCTCGTCCAAAAATCATCATAATCCAAGAAACCATGCACGATAGCCAGGTCTCTATTGCTTACTTTAGGAAAATGTTCCCCTCATGGTTTATGGTTGCATCTGAGGCTCGAGGTCAATCAGGGGGGTTGGCAGTATTATGGGATCCTGTATGGATCAAGGCCAAGGCCTATAAGTGTTTTGCTGGGATTCTTATTTCGGCTTTTATCAGAGGTCAAAGTCTAAATATCAACATTCTGAACACCTACGCGCCCTATAATAACAGATCTCCTTTCTGGGAAAAATTGTTTGCCTCGGAAATTTTTGAACTTGATTCACTAATGATAGCTGGAGACTTAAATCTGACTTAAAACTCTGGCGAATATTGGGGAAAATTGATGCCTACATGGGATAACAGTAGGTCGGGAGAAGCATATATCGCTAAGAGGATTGATCGCTTCATTTTGCATGCTAGCATCATTGACAAAATGGGCATGCCCATATCATCCATAGGAAATGCCTTCACTTCTGATCACAGGCCTATCTTCCTCGGCTGGCGGGAGAAGGGGTTCAGGCTGGGTTACCCCTTTAAGTTTAATAAAATTTGGTTAGAGGACCCAGCGTTCAATGAAATCATTTCAAATTCGTGGAAGGATCTTTCGAAGTCAGACCTTTTCCCATTCATGACCTTTCGAGATAAATTGGCATCTCTGAGGAAGGTGGCAAAGGAATGGCAATACCAAAAAAGGAAAAAGGACAGACAGGCGCTTCTAGACATTCAAAAAGAGATGGACAGCATTTTAAGTGCTATGGACGCTAATGATTTTCCTCT
Organism: Pinus tabuliformis; assembly: GCA_031772625.1. Lineage (NCBI taxonomy): Eukaryota > Viridiplantae > Streptophyta > Pinopsida > Pinales > Pinaceae > Pinus > Pinus tabuliformis. The sequence goes on along the minus strand of CM062806.1, from coordinate 434,234,227 downwards.
CAGCATCAAATGCCTCATAAGAGATCTGGAAAAAAGAAAACAAAAGCTTCTGGACCAGGAGGAGGCTTCATGGAGGCTCAAAAGCAGAGCAATCTGGCTAAAGGATGGTGACCGAAACACTAGATTTTTTCATAATTTTGCAAATGCCAGGCGAGAGAAAAACACGATTTGGAGAATCAGCAATGGTAGAGGTGGCTTTTATTTTTCCCAACAGGATATCACAAACGAAGCTGTGAGATATTTTAAAAATCAATATAAAAGGAAGGAAGTAAGTGATTTTCAGGATACCCTCTGGGGTATCGAACTGGCCCCATTAATGTTTGATGATGCAAAGAATGAAAGCTTTTTCCAGCCGATCTCTGAAGAGGAACTTCTAAGTGTCATCAAAGCTTTTAAAAAAGATAAAAGCCCTGGGCCAGATGGCTGGCCCATAGAGTTTTTCTCTCATTTTTTTGACATCTTCAAAAGTGACCTGTTGAGGATGGCGGAGGCATCTCGGATGTCCGGAAGTATACACAACATCATCTCTTCTACTCTGATTGCCCTAATTCCTAAAAGGGCAGAGGCAGATTCCTTCCAAGATTTCAGACCAATATCATTATGCAATATCTTGTTCAAAATTATCTCCAAAATTATTGCGGAGAGATTGAAATCTACTCTGGCCTCCTTCATTTCAAAGGACCAACATGCTTTCTTAAAAGGGCGCAACATCTTGGATGCAGTTGCCATTACACAGGAAAGTCTGTTTTCAATGATATCTAGAAAGACGGATGCGGCCATTCTAAAAATAGACTTGCAGAAGGCCTACGACTGCTTGGATTGGGGATTCTTGAGATGTTTATTGGCAAAGATTGGTTTAAAATCTCATTCCATCAATTGGGTTATGTCATGCGTAGAGAATGTTCGTTACTCAGTCATTATTAATGGAATGCCTTCTCCTTTCTTCTCAGCAGAAAGAGGTCTTCGTCAGGGGTGTCCCCTTTCTCCTCTTTTATTTATTCTGGCGATGAACTCTCTCAGTCTTCAGATTAACAAAGCAGTTGATGAAAAGAGGTGCAGGCTGGTTAGGATATGCAGGGACATCTATTTATCTCACAACCTTTTTGTTGATGATATTCTCATCTTCGCCATGCTGTGCAGAGCTTCCTGGATTTGCCTCAATGAAATTCTTGATAGATTCCAGAAAGCTACTGGTTTAGTTATCAACAAAGCAAAATCCACCCTTTTTCATAATGATACAAGCATGGCAATGGTGACCTGGATTGCTGAGTTGCTTGGTATTGCTCCGAGTCCACTCAAAGACGGGCTGAAATACTTGGGTTTTCAACTAAAGGCTAAGGGCTACTCAAAAGCGGACTGGCAATGGTTATTAGAAAGATTCTATAAAAAGATATCAGGCTGGGAGTTTAAGTCTCTCTCTCTGGCAGGCAGACTTGTTCTTACTCAGGCAGTCTTAGCGCAATTAGCGGTTTATTGGGCTCATATCTTCTTCCTTCCAGCAAGCATCATCAATAAAATGAACAGACTGTCGGCAAATTTTTTATGGGGTGGAAAATCAAATCAGAGTAAAATTCATTTATCGAAGCTGGACAAAATCTCTATGCCTAAGAAGCTAGGTGGCTGGGGCTTGCTCGATATGCGATCTTTTGGGAGAGCGCTTTTATGCAAATCACTGTGGAGAGGCATTTTTGGTGATGGTCTGTGGAGCCTTTTTATCAGAAAGAAATACATGCAAGATAAAGACCTGGAATTTTGGTACAGAAGGGGATCTATTGGAACCAGGCAAGGTTCTGCCATTTGGCTCAGCCTCAGAAAAGTCCAGCAATACTTTCTGCAGAACTTGAGATGGAATCTCTTCTCTGGCTCCCGAATCTTAATCGGCATCGACTCCATAGTGAGTGGCCGAGTCGGCATGTTTTTTCCTGAAAACCTATTATCTTTCCTTCACAAGAATGGTTGCTTTACTTGGGATAAATTGATCTCATCCTGGAGCGGTCCCATACCATTATGGAAAGACGGCCTCGATCTTCACCTGCCAGGTCCGCTGCTTCCGGTGTGGAACTCAGTAAAAGAAGCTTTGTGTAGCCTGGGTATTCATCGTTCTGGATCCAAAGACCATCTCATATGGACCGTTCCAAATGCAAAGATGCCTGTTCGTGTAAAAGACATTTATGTCGACATGATTTCTTCAAAAGCTCCAGGCTCCAGCCCTCTTTATCCCTCGTGCCTATGGAAATCGGGGTGCCCTCTCAAAATGATTCTCTTCTCGTGGCTGGTCTTTAACAACAGAAATCTATCATGGGAGAACTTGAGGAAGAGAAGCTGGCATGGGCCGAGCAGATGCGCTATGTGTGAAGCTGCGGAGGAATCTAATCTCCATATGTTCTTCCAATGCAACTCTTCACTTCAGATCTGGTATGAACTATCTCTGTTTTATGGTTTTCCTCACGTTGTTTTTGCTTCAGTACAGGTTGCCTTTCAATGGTGGAGCGAGCAAAAGCACTCTTGGCGATCTCTGTTTATTATTGCCTGTTGGTGTTTATGGAAATGGAGGAATGCCAAGATCTTCCAAGAGTCAAAGGAGCCTCTTAAATCAATTCTGCAGCGTATAATGGCCTTTCAAGACTCGATGCCTTTGAAAAAAGTCAAGATGAAAAAGGATTGCAAAAATGTGCCGGATGACATTTCCATTGCTGCTCCCTGTGCTTTCTTTGATGGGGCTGAGCAGAATAACATTTGTGGTTGTGGAGTCCATATTATTATGGACGACAAGTTGCAATACTTTCTATCCTGGAATGGAGGGTTTGGCTCAAACAGCATGGCCGAGGCTAGGGCTCTTGCAGGTCTGCTGGCCTTCTGCGTATTTTTTGATATCCAAAGCATTTCAATTTATGGTGATTCGAAATCAATGATTGATCATGTTAGCGGAGAATGCCACATCAGCTGTCCTCATCTGTCTGGATGGTTAAACAGAATCATGTATTTTTGGAGCAATATGAAACAACGCTCAATTCACCATATCCCTCGCTCCCTTAATGATCAAGCTGACCATCTGTCGAAGAAGGGTCTTTCAATGGAGCCGGGTTCTTGGTCTTTGATGATCTCTGATGATGATTATTCTTGTCTCATCCAGGATTTCTTCATCCCGGGAATTTGATCCTTTTTTCTCATCCATCTGTTTTTCCTGTTTTGCATACAGTTTCCTTTTGTTATATATGTTTATGACAACTGCTGTACAGATTTTGATACCTTTCGGGATCCTATGTCTGTTAAATTTTGATCCATATTCATGCATATGCATGCAAGGTGTCTGATCCTTGCCACATCTTATGTACTTTTTATATTGTCTCAATATAACTCTATGAAGATTTTTCTCTCTGAAAAAAAAATGTAAAAAATGCTAGAAATGACATTGTTTAAGTTTCTCCATTTTCTTCATTACAATATAATTAAAATAATGTAGGAAAGTGCTGGAAATGATCTTGTCGTTTAAGACTTGTAACGCCCCTAGCCGGCCTAGGCAATTATAGCGCTAAAGTTGTCGATGGATATTTACCATATATACACGAATAAAACTATAACTTAAAATTAAAATTTATTTTGAAACATTATTTTGTGCTAGTTTAAAAAATGATTTTTTATTTTTTTTCAATATTATTTTTTCTTTACACAATAAACAAAAACCAAATAGTTACAATACACCTAAAAAACAATCAGATAATGACAACATACCCTTCTTAAAAAAAATTAATCAACTACCCTTTTCGGTGTTCACTGTAAATTACTCATGGCCAACTATTTACGGACCTCCTAGTGGATTGCGATTTGACAATAGAATCAAACATTTGAAAGCTGCCATAAAATTAAATGCCCACTGTTTTGAAATGTGAATGCAGAAAGCCTTCGTCTGACACAAGCAACCCGAGACAGAGCATCAGAGGTTTCGTAACGAAAGCAACTAAGGGCACTAGTCATGTGCAAACGCGTAATATGCTGACGGTGACAACACGGACAAGATGCGCCCACAACCAACGTTTTTTCCAATGCGCACGCTGATTGGTATTAGGTACCAGTGCACCACATCAAAGCTTTGGATTCCCAAGGCTGAAATTAGGGTTTCGAATCAAAATAGTGAAGATATAATTTTGCTCCTGCTTTACTGAACAAATTAGAAGGGTAAACTAGCGACTTAACCAAATTGAAGTGATTACATTTTTCTTTCAAGCAACTGGTACAGAGAGACCTGAACCTCCTGGAAGCGACTCAGAGAGTAGCAGAACCTGCTGGTAACTTGGAAGTACCTGGCAGCCATTTTACACTCGTGAGGTCCATAATACTGGGGTTGTAATTTTCGATCTCTGCAAAAAACATTTCATCTTTATATCTTTTTATTATTGTTTATCTATCCATGGCAAACCTTAACTTCACACAGGCTCCTCATCATACATCCTTACCATCCTCTTCCACCTGCTCTGCATTTCCCTCGTATGCCAACAGCTATCCTTATGATGTGTTTATCAACCACCGCGGGCCAGATACCAAGTCATCCATCGCTAGCGATCTCCACTCTACCCTTACTGCACATCAATTGCGAGTCTTTCTGGACAAGGAGATGGAGAAGGGAGACTTCTTCGCGTCTCAAATAGCGAACGCTATTCGGACAGCCTCCGTCCATCTGGCAATTTTCTCTCCTCATTATGCCGAATCAGAGTGGTGTCTAAATGAGCTCCTACTTATGTTGGAGACGATGGAGACAGGCCAGTCAACCATCATTCCAATCTTCTACCGTGTGAAGGTTGCAGATCTTAGGTGGAAAAAAGGAATGTATGCTGAAGCGCTGAAGGTTCTCCAGAACAAGAAATCAATCGACTCTCAAACGCAGCAAGAGAGGCCGCGTTACGACTCCAACACCATTCAAAAATGGAGAAACGCTCTTTCTTATGTTTCATATATATACGGTTTTGAACTGGAGCAGGAGAATAATGGGTATGAACCCCAGCTCTTCAAATTTCTCTTGATACTTCTATTATCTTTAGAGTTTGTTGGATTGATTGTAGATAATACATTATTAATTTTGTTGTGAAATTTATTCAGGGACAAGAAGCCGATTCTCAATGAGATCGTGCAGCTAGTTTTGCAAAAGGTTAAAAAAATATTATTCAGGGACAAGAATCCGATTCTAGATGAGATCGTGCAGCTAGTATTGCAAAAGGTTAAAAAACCAGCTCTGGAAGTGTCCAAATATCCAATAGGTTTGGATCAAAAAGTAAAAGAATTTGAAGAGTTATTGAAGCAGCAGCAAAGTGGGGTAATTAGAGTTATAGGAGTTGTGGGGTTTGGTGGGATTGGCAAAACCACATTAGCTAAAGAAATCTTTAACCGTGAACGATCAAATTACAGGCAATCTTGCTTTTTATTTGACATCAGAGAAAATTCTTTAACTACCTTTCAGAGTGACCTTATGAAGGACTTGACTCAACTGGATGAGCAAATACGCAGCCCTGAGGAAGGTAAAGGAAAGCTCAGACGGAATCTCTCATCCAAACAAGCCCTCATTATTTTAGATAATGTGGATCATCCTTCGCAGCTGAATGCGTTACTCTTACCAGCTAGGGATGCCCTTCATCCCAGTAGCTTAATCATAGTTACTTCTCGGGATAAGCAAGTTCTTATAAACAAAGATATCAAAGAATCCTCCATTTATATGTTAAAATGTCTCAATGAACAACACTCAAGAGAACTCTTCTGCCTACATGCCTTCGGGCAACCGCAACCAGTTGCAGGATTCGAGGAATTGGTTCAAAAGTTTTCTGTTGCGTGCCAAGGATTGCCGTTATCTCTCACAGTGCTAGGAGAACATCTGAGTGGAATAAACGATTTGATTTATTGGACAGCCGAATTGGACAAAATCTCTAAAATACTACCAGAAGATGTACAGAACAGACTGAGAATTAGCTATGACGGTCTTGATATACATCAGAAGCAAATATTCTTAGACATCGCCTGCTTCTTCATAGGAGAAGACAGGGAAACTGCTATACGAGTATGGGACGGATCGGAGTGGGGAGGATATCAGGGGATCTGGATCTTGCAGAGCCGGTGTCTGGTGGAGGTGGACCGCAAGAACCGTATAAGAATGCACGATCACCTGAGAGACCTTGGCAGAGATATTGCAAAGAACGAAACTCCCCATCGGCTTTGGCGCCCAACTCATAACCTTCTTCATTGTCTACAGGATCAATCACCGGTAGGTATTTTGAAGCTTTAAATTGACTTTCAAAGGAGCAAATTCCCAATATTGTATCTTCTGAATTCTTAGATTTTTGAAGGATATCGGCATTGTTCTTAATACTTTCTGAGGAACAATTATGCTTTTTGAAGTTTTAGATTAACTTTCAATTGTATCTTCTGATTTCTCAAATTTTTAAAGATATCGACATTGTTTCTAATACTTTTTGAGGAGACATTTAGGTGCGTGGAATTCACTTGGTTGAACAAAGATCTACCCCTCCTTTCGAAAACCCAGTGGAGCTGGGCAACCATTTCCTGGGGATGAGGATGTTGGAGCTGCTTAGGGCTGAAGGTGATTGTCTAAAAATCATATTTAGCAGCGTCCAGTCAAGACATCTCATATGGCTCAGATGGTATCGATGTCCATACTCTTGCCTGCCTTTCTGGATTCGCAGGGATAATTTAAGGGTATTACATGTAGATGGGAGCAAATTGAAAACAGTATGGGGAGAAAGTAATTTTGAGGTAAATTGTCAAACTTCTCTTACTTTGGAATTAAAGCATTTGAAGATTATTATTTTTTTAAGAAAATAAATTGGAAATACTGATAGATTGCAATTCTTTTTTATAAGTTTTGGGATGTAGTTTAATTTCTCTAAAAACAATTCCCCTCTTTAATTTCATGAGATTTAAACCTGTAGTCGGGAAGAAACTAAATCCCAAGTGAATCAATTAATCTACACATTATAGTAATGTGTAAATGGTTCTTGAGTGCATAGTTAGACGGTTGGGGCAGTCGGCTTTCTCGCACCCGTTCCCAATAGTGACGCTGCTTTTACAGTTTATGTTGTAATATTGAGATTGTATATTGGTTGATGTGTTTGATGTGATGGTTTGATCTGACGAAAATTGTATATATTGTACCGGACCTAATACAGCTTCTGCAGGGGACCAGCCCCGATTTTGAAAAAATCTAATATATATTTTTCGATCATCAAATATTTTTTTGATGAATTCAAAAAAATATGGTTTAAAATGTTTTCACTGTTTGGATAGGATAATACCATTTTTTTTATTGATGTCTGTTACAAATAAAGATCTATCCTGATTAAACCTACATTCAATCAGTTTTATAACTATATTTCAAAATTAAACAATGTATATTTATTAATTTATTTTAATCTTAAAATTGTAATATTTCAGTTTTTCAATATATATAATTTAATATTATTTTTCCGTTATAATTAAAAAATAAAGCTATTTGAAACCTGCATACATTGCTTTGACGATTTTTTATTTATTTATTTTTAAATAAAAGAATAATGTTTGACCTGCCTTTAGAATTTGATCCAATTGCTACACGAGACATACAAGTCGTTAACATCACTTTGGAAATGTGAAAATTGCAGGAAGCTGTGGAGTTGAGGGAGTTGCATATAAATGCTCCTCTCTTAAAGATTCCAAACTCCATAAAGAAGCTGAAGTATTTGGAGAAGATTGTTCTGGAACATGGAGAGCTGAAAACTTTCCCAAATGAATTCTGTCATCTCCAGTCCTTGAAGCACCTAGAGTTGAGGAGCTGTTCTATAGAGTCGCTGCCAGATTGTTTTGGGAAGTTGCAAAACCTCCAACATATTGAGTTACACAGTTGCTGCAATTTGAAGCTGCTTCCCAATTCCTTTGGGACTTTGATGCGACTTGAATATTTGTCGTTGCAACATTGTGGCCAGTTGACTATATCCCGTGAATGTTTTGGAAAGATAAGCACACTTGAACGCTTATATCTCTCATATTGTTTGAGTATTGAAGATTTGCCTCAGGTAGCAAATAACAGGTTATTGAGAGAAGTAATTTTATTGGGCACAAGCTTAACAAAACTACCAGATGATATTGGAAATCTAATTAATCTAAGAGTTCTGCATTTAGAGAGTAACAGTGAAATGTTGGAAAAGCTGCCAGATTCTCTCTCTAACCTAAGAAACTTAGAGCAATTGATCCTTGAAAATTGCAGGGGTCTGACATGTTTGCCCAATTCCATTGGTAAGCTACAGAGCTTACAGAATCTGAGGGTATTAAATTGCTTCCAATTGAAGGGTTTGCCCGGTTCCATCGGACGGTTGAATCGGTTGAAAAATTTGGAAATAAAGACTGCAGGTGTAGATTACTTAGCATTACCGCCACGTGTCCCTCAGAAAAATAATTCCCCTGTCAGTTGCATGATTGTGCTCGAGGAATTGAAACTGTTTGACATAAAAATATCAAAGGTATCATTTCCCAAAGACGTTTGCCCTAACCTTCAACGTCTCGAAATCCGTCAATGTGAAAGACTGGTGGAGGTTGGAGCATTGCCAACAACACTACTGTCGCTAAAGTTGAAGAAATGTTATGCACTGAAGAAAATGAGAGGGCAGAAGAACCTAGGGTTTGACGGAGCAGAGGAGCTGCCAGGTGTCCAAACGTCGATATGTTCAGATGAGGGTATCGTTAACTGTCCGGAGAGCACAGAGGGCTTGGCACAGTTGACAAAACTTGAAGTGCTAGAGGTGGAGGACTGTTGTGAGTTAGAAGAACTACCAGGTCTCGAAAATTTGACCTCGTTACGGGACCTTTATGCCAGTGGGTGTGGGAAACTGCAGTGGCTGCCAAGTCTTGAAAGGTTGGTATCTTTGGAGACGTTGGTCACTTCGGCCTGTGTGAAGCTGAAAAGCATAGTGGGGTTGGCGCAGCTGTCAAATCTTACAGTAGTAAACGTAGTTGACTGCTGGGATTTAGAAGAGCTTCCAGGCATTAAACATTTGAAGTCGTTGAGGTACCTTTATGCCACCAGGTGTGGGAAACTGCAGAGCATAGAGGGGTTGGGGCAGTTGACAGAACTTCGACTGCTAGACGTGGAAGGCTGCTGCGAGTTACGAGAACTTCCAAGTCTCCAACATTTGGCCTCGTTGAGGAAGCTTGTTGCCATAGGGTGTGGGAAACTGCAGAGCATAAGGGGTTTGGCACCGTTGACAGATCTTGAAGAGCTAAACGTGGAACACTGCTGTAACTTAGAAGTACTGGAGGGTTTCGGATATTTGAAATCGTTGAAGATGCTAAATATACAGCATTGCAGTAAACTCCGCGTCGGTGGCGCAGAAGTAAAGAAAGCTGCCGCATTTAATCTTCTGATGCAAGAATGGAGCAAGGGCAGCAGGGGCTGAGATTGCAATGAGAGTACTTCACAGTTACAGTGCTGGTCTTTGACCTCCGCTCGCTTGCTGCACATTGTGTCGTTGACGGTATACTTTAGAGGTTAATTGGTATGTGGTTCCATGGTGTAATGATGTATGTACCAGAAATGCAGAAATGCTTTTATTAGAATTATCATTTTTATATCCTTTTTTAGTCCTTGCCATAGTCAGCACGGATTATTCAAATCTGAGCCTTGGCAGAATAATGATTTCTTTAACCAAACTTTTATTAATGCATTTTTCGCTGGGGGCTATTGAACATTGAAAGCCCTCATTCTTAACCTATCAGTGAATTTGAGGTCTTATTTGGCATATTTTTTCGAGGTGAAGAGGTTTATAACATAGGAACCTAAGGCATTTCAATTTCAGAATTGCTGTCAATCTGGACTAATGCTCAGGTTCTTCTGTACATGTGGCTTCACTGACTTTGGCCACAATCTTCTGAACCCTGGTACACGCGCCTTCTTGTCTGTTCTACTATTACGCTGCTTCACACGTTTTACATTGAATAAAAAATGGTACTATTCTTTGTTAGAATTTTTTTTTGTCAGAACTTCTTTTTTACTGATATTATCAGTAATCAGTAATTACTTCAAGCATATCAGTAAGAAATTAGTTTTTCAAGTATTAGTATATGTTACTAGGATATTAGTAACCAATCTGTATTAATAGGCTGTTTTTGAAAACATATTAAGAAAACAGTTACCTCATGTTGTAATTTGTTGTTGCTGGTGAACATCTAGATTCAGACAAACTAGAACAACTATTGGTGCTAATACTATGTGACTCTTCTGAGCATGCTTCAATGTACATAACTATATGAAATAAAACAGAGCATTTCAATTTCAGTGACACTGGCTGTAAGCGAGCATTTCAATTTCAGTGACACTCACTGTAAGCTCAATACAGAAGTTTTATAGCCAAGAGCTTTCCAACTTTAATATAAGTAATATTGAACTAAATTGGAATGTATACAGTACACAAGGAATCAAAGTCACCTTTGTGACTCAGATTTGAGCTTTTTAATAACTGCTTGTTCATCAGCGTCTATATTTTTGCCCTCTCTTTGCACCTCAAGAGGAACAACCAACCTTAATTGATGGGAGGATACCATTCCAACCTACAAGAATAAAGAGACAAAAACAACACTTGTTGACTATACTTACGATAGAGGGTAAGGTATAATTATAACAGGAAAACTTGAATCTTGTACCAGAACCTTAACTTCAAATTCCTTGAGTACTTCGCAGCATTAATTGTGATGATTTCCTGAAAATTGTTCATTGTTTTGTGATCCATTACTTATTACAACTTCCCTTCATGGAGGAATCACATAATTGAATCTTTTTGGCTACATTGTCACTGAAACTTTTGTACTAGGCTATGCCACGATCAATTTATAGACTAACCAATAAATTACGCAAACATTATTCAACGGAGTTTCTTGGGTTTGAACAGAGAATCTTGGCTTAATGAAGTTCATAAGAACTTCAATATGCTATTCCTCAATCACCTTTTACTCACCTTGCTACAACTCCTCCAACGGATCCTCATCGACGCAATCCCCAAGTACACTTGCTCTAGCGATTTAAGGATGAGAAAGTCACTCAGAGGTTGTGGAACACTCTACAGAAGCTTAGGGATATTGGGGATGATGGAGAAAATAATTCACATTCATTGGCACTAAGGAAGAGCCATAGGCGAACCCGGGAGCTAGTCAATTCAGTATGTGCCAGATCGGTGAGAATTTCTGGTGCTAGTTGGGCTGCTAAGTGAGAAAGATGAAATGGGCTATGTTACGACTGAGCAGAACAAAGAACAAATGCTCGACTTTGCCAGGAGTAAAAATAAGACCAACGCCATTTTTAAATGACACTTGCAATGCATGCAAATGTGTTGGCATGTTGCAATATGGACGATAATTAAAACTTAGGTCGAGAGTTTTGAACAACGTTTAATTTCACTAAGCATTATAATTTTTATTTTTGGCGAGGTGTCTATCTTAAGAACTCGGTGTAAATGTAATGTAAGGTTAATTTTAATAACATGTACCTCTCGTCTGCCAATGAGCATGGAAGCACCGACACATATCGGGTTAATGGTTTTTATCAGGATTCAGGCCATAGTTCTTCCAAGTCATGGCTTATATAGCTACTCGGGCGAGGGAGAATATTTTTGAACCGTCATCCTGGCACGGTGAAGAATGCAGATTCCTGTTTTGCTTCACAGTAGTCTCGCGCTTTCCCAAACTACAAGGTAGCGAGCTTTCCCAAACTACAAGATACCGATTTTGAATTTGAATTTAGGTTCGCAGGTGAATTGGGAATGGTCACCATTAAAGTTCAGGTTCAAATTCAAATATTGATAAATTGATTACTCACCCAAACACATTAAGAATTAATTTAATGATAAATGCCATATGTAATCAGAGATCTGTCTGTACATTGTAGTAACATAATGCTTGTTGGCATATTCGTAAGCTATCTCAATTAGTTCTCTAATATTCTCTATTTATTATTATTACGGATAAATATGATATTAAAAGAGAAAACAGCCCTTTCCATTCATTGGATGCAACATGTTCTTTGGCAAGGCAGATTTGATTTGTGTGTCAAGGAGTGGCTGCTCATCTAAATCAACACAATTCTCACCAACAGTGAATTCGATGGTGTCTTCCAATTCTTTGCAGTCAGGTAGGTCTATAAAGTCATATCCAATGCCCCAATCTTCGCTTTAGAAGTTGACGATACCTTCACCATTCTCTTGGCCATTTAGGGGAAATCATCAACGCTGGATTCGCACATCTATGCTTTTTTCTGATCACCCCATTCCTCTTCTGCTACAACAATCTCAAGAGTTTCAATGGGCACAAAGAAAGGTTGTTCTTGATCTCGAGGAGGGTTGCAATATCTTTTTCTTACTGCAACACAAAAGGGGTTTACGACATCGAAGTTGTAAGCAAGTTTCAAAAGAACATTTTTATGGTGTTAGTGATATTTTTGAAAAACTATACCCTTTTCTTTCCTGCATCACAACAATCTTCATCCACCTATTTATAAAACCTCCTGTATTTTTCAATGTTCTATTGGAGTGCTTGATAACCTCCTTCAGACAAAAGGGGATAAATGAGCTATAAGAAAAGCATGTTTGTAGGGTATTTTTGATATTTCTACACAACAACATCATTCTATAAGAAAAGCATGTTTGTAGGGTATTTTTGATATTTCTACAAAACAACATCATTTTTTCTTTTAGCACAAAGCCTAATTAGAAAATCCAAATCGCAACAAGTTTTAAACCGTTAACAAAACCTCGTGTATTCACCTACATGCGTGCTTTTTTTCCTTCTGCTTATAGCTTTGACCTTTCATTCTCTTCTCTTCTCTTCTTGCGTTCCATAGGTTACAAAAACTTATAGACAATGCGTTTTTGTCATTTTCTAATGAGATTTGAAAGCATGATAGGCGTGGCTCTATTTACAATACCAATTGTGGTATTCTGATCGAGGTTCTATGCATCCTCCAGAAAAAATCAATATAGCCCAAGTTGTGCTTGATAGTACAGTAGTAGACTGGCCAGGAACTCCTTGGCACGAGACCTATCCAGGAACTCCTTGGCACGAGACCTATCCATAGCTAACGAGGTGTGGTGTTTGTAGCTAGACATCTTTGTCTCCAACTGTTTTTTTAATGCATGCACACAACACTCTGCAATATATGCTTATTCCTGCTTTAAACCAATAACCCAACTAACCTGCACACTTGTAGCATGTGACTGCCTGCACCAACCTGCACCGCAAGCTGATTTTCTTGGTGGCTCCAAGGCAAATACATCTCCTTAAAATGAAAAAAATATTTTCCATTTAATTTTAAAAAGTGGAATTGAATGTTGCATTGTTTGATTTTTTTGACTAATGATTAATAATATCACAGCTAAGCCAAATACATCTCCTTAAAATGAAAAAAACATTTTCCATTTAATTTCAAATGGTGGAATTGAATGTTGCATTGTGTGATTTTTTTATTAATAATTAATAATATCACTGCTATTTTTGGGGATGTTTTCCATGTCTTTCAGGGAGCATATTTTATGTTTCATTCCTTCAACCTTATTGACGCTGCGAATTCGGAGGTCTCTTCAGTTTTCATTGGAATTAATTGCCTCTTCCCTAGACCCTAGCAAAATTGTGTGCTTGAAAACTTTGACTTTGCACATATGAGGTGGAAATGCAAATCTCTACTTTTGATACTTTCCATGTTTCCTGCAATATGGACAAATTTTTGAATATAAAGTGCTGCCCCCAAATTTGTTTATCATGATCCTATAAATATAGTTGGATTTCTCTCTCTAAGGTCAATCCTTGTCACATCTAGTGCAAAGCAAGAGAAGCTAGCTTTGGCCTTTCATTCTCTTCTCCTTTTGCATTCGTATAGGTTACAAGAACTTATAGACAATGCATTTTTGTCATTGTCTAATGTGTTTTATAGACAAGGGTCTTTTTAATGCATGCACACAACATTGTCAAATATATGCTTATACTTGCTTTAAACCAATAATACATTATAAATTATAACTTATAAATTTTGCAATTTGTAAATTTATTATTATAAATTATAATAGCTGAAATCTATAAACTTTATGAAATGATGATGAAAAATATTTAAAATTTTTAATTTCTTTGCAATTAGAATAATAGATAATTTCAAAATTTAATTAAAACCATCCACCAATAAGTCAAACAATCTAAACTACAAAAGACCCAGATGGTAAGGAGAAATATTGAAAGCACATATTATACAACGCCAAAATATTTCATTCTCCCCGGATGTGTTCTCTCTGGCTGAAAGAAAAAACTACAATTGGTGAGAACTCGTCTCTAGCTCACTGCCTACATCTATTGATAAATTAAAAACAACCCTGCAAAAACAGGGTAAATATGTTGAGAAAGCTTTAGAAATCATTGTTGCAATGGTTACTAAAAGCAACAATACAATGAAAAAAATAAAGCAGAGTTGTAGTCCAAGAAATATTAATCCAATGCACTTCCTAGGATATAATCAGAAGAAAGATAAAAAGATTGCAGAAAGATAGAACAAATAAAATATTTATTTATACATACCCTTCCAACTGAGAGCTAATACTCATTTTGGCTCCTTTTGTTACCCATGGTTTTAACTAAGGCATTATAAGCTTTCTAATAAAGGGATCTAACATGTTTGATGCCCATGACGAAAAATGCAGATCTTGTATAAAAAAGTGCATTCAATATCTTCCTTTCATCATGGATTAATGCAGTAATACTCAACTATAACCTTCTGATGTTGAACTACAAACATCCTCATATTTCCCATTTCTACAATGGGGGTTGTAGGAACTTCTTCTAAGGGAGGCATAGTTTCAGTGTCGTATGAAAGACGATTTATATGAACTCTTCTTTCGTGGTCAAATGCATTCCATTCAATATCCTTTTGAATGTGTCCACTTGTAACTCTTTAACTTCTTGATGTAAAATCTTGACTTCTTTCCACAATTGCTGGTATGCAATATGAAGGCTTTCCAAATCAATTTTTTTTTTTTTTCCCTAGCCTTTCTTTTCTCGTCAAGTAAAGGAAGAACATTCATTTCTATGGATGGTTGTTCTTGGTTGATAAAAGCCCATTTCTTTCTTCTAAGGATCAATGTTACTAGGCTCAGAATTGTCAATAAATCGATGAATCAAAAAAGCAAAGAGTTTTAATCGGATTGGGAAAAATTTGACAAAAAATAGTGAATTCAATAAATAAAAATATAGACATATATTGAATTCAAAAAAAAAAACAAATTTCATTGATCTTCAATAAATTCATGCCCAAACAATACATAATATCAATAGATGTCCAAAATATCATGAATAAATAAGTATCTCATATATATTATGAGTTCAAACATCATCCAAAGTACCGAGTCCTGACTTCTAACTAGTGACTACATAGAAGCAGAAGCATCTTCTTCTAAAAGTTTACAAAAAATTGCATACTAATCATAAAAAATCAGTAACTAAGCATCTAAGACTCTTAAGATTGAGAACTAAAAGCCATTCGTCCCACTCTTTCACTTGCTTGACTCTCAAAGTTCTCCAAATCTTGTAGGCTTAAAAGAGGAACCTCCTCTAATTGGACCCAATCTGCTGCATTTGTAGTTTGCAGATCTATCTCTTCAAGGTCGACTGGTGAATGATCCAAACCTGTCATTATCATGAGACATCAAAATTTGAATTAAAGTTTGACTTTGAACTTTAAAGTTTAAAATTTATAGTGCAAATTAGATTATGAAACCTTCAAATTCAAGCGCTCACCTAGTATTTGCTTTTTGCGAAGTCGTAGATTGAAATGGACAAATATAAGGTCATTTAAGTGCTTTTGTGTCAATCTGTTGCGCTTCTAAGAATGTATTTTCTCAAACATGCTCTAGTTGTGCTCACAACTTGAAACATTGCATGCTTGGTTTAAGATTCAAATGGAAAATCTCTTCAAATCTGGCCTATCACTACCAAATTTTTGCCACCAAAGACCTTGCAAGTGGCAAGGGTTTGTGAGTAGAAGTACTAAATACTAGATTCTAAATAGTAAAAACTTAAAAAGACAACAAAATTTAATAAAACATTTAACATACAAAATAAAGTTTAAACAAATTTAATGAATTGACGAAGCCTTAAAGCCTCAAAGGGTACCTGGCAACATCTTAGACCTTGTATAGCACTGGTATAGGCAAATAATTTAACACCCTATAATATTATAGTTAGAAAAAGACACGACTTTGAAATTCTGGATCAGGGAAACACCTTTCCATGCATGTCATAAGTCCTCTGCCAACCTCCCCATCCTCATTAAATTTTCTCTTAACATAAAAGTATTGTGGGTTTAAGAAGTACCCAACAACATGTAAGGGGGAATGCAATTTCCTATCCCAACATGCATTAATAATGTCCCAAAGAGGCATATAATTTGCCTCCTCATCCCCATATCTTCTTTTGATGGCCTCCTTTGCAAGATCCATTGCCTCATAAATGTAACCCATAGCGGGTTTGTCATCATCAACCATCCTGAAAGTTCAAGTTTTTAAATTTAAAGAAATATGAAACATTGAAAATAAAAAGAAGCTTGAAATGAAATTTTAAAAATGAAAAAGTTAAAAGACTTGAAGTACCCGAGAACTCTAACAAGGGACTCTGTCACAATAATAATCTCTTCGACATCTTTCCAGAAACTTTCATCAAACACAAGTGCAACAATTTCAATGCCTTCAAGGGCCTTGGAATGTTTAGATGCCATCCACTAAGGTGCCAAGAACATCCTCTTCATATTTATCTTTTTCTCAACCACAAATTGCAAAGATATAAAATTTGTTGCAAATTTAGTCACTGCAGGTCGAACAATTTCCTTACCTTCAATGTATTTTCTCATGGTGTTTAGGATAATAGCATGGTTGTATAGGTATTTGGTTATGGATTTTTCCTTCTACACAACCTCATGTATCCAATGAATCTTACCAATGTCCTCAAGCATTAAATCTATGAAATGGTCAACACAAAAGGTCCAAAAAATAGTGGGGCACTTAATCTCAAAACTTTTACCAACAGCCATATAATTAGTTGCATTATCGGTGACAATTTGTACAACATGTTCTTCTCCCACTTCTTGAATGACTTCATCCATCGTTTCACAAATAAGTTGGGCAGTCTTAATCTTGTCTTAGGCATCCATTGACTTGAGAAACATTGTTCCTACTGGACAAGATACAAGGAAATTTATTAAAGTTCTATTCCTCTTATCTGTCCATCCATCACTCATGATGGTGCGCCCTGTTTCTACCCATGATGAAAAAAACTTAGATTGCACAAGCATGACATCTTCAACACTCTCTAACAACAAATATGTCGTAAGGCTTTCTGATGAAGGGGCTTTGAACCCTAGATCTACAACAACAACTGCATCAATCATAGCTTGCCAATAAGGACTGTTGGAACATTAGAAAGGAATGTCAAAATAGTATCATTAGGTAGCAATGGCCTTCCTTGCTTGACTATGGATATTTTTTTTTCCAACCAGTGACATCCAAGGTAGGTTAGGAATCGGGTTTTGTGCGGGGAGCAAAAAAGGTGTTTATGTTTCCACCGCTAGTGTTGAATGTATGAGGATTCATTTGGCCTTGAGTTTGAGTTGGATTTGGAGGTATGTGTGGGAAACTTGGAAGCGACATTGACAATTCAACATAGGGAAATGAAAAGGGGGTAGTGGAAGAAAAATCGTCAACTCCAAGAAATCCTATTTCTTTTTTCTTCTTTGCTTTCTTGGCATTATGTTGACTCAACATATCAATGGCCAAGGTTTGAAATTTTCTTCAACCTTGTTGCAGAGACATATATCGTGGTCGGGTATTTGTGCAAGGTGGTACTTGAATCTATAAATGCCTCCACTACATTTCGCTTTGCAAAATTTACAAAGGAGCTTGGGGTCTCCGGGAATCTTGTCACACTAAGCCCAAGCAAAGTCCTTCTCCCTTGGCATTATTGTTGTTTTGGACTTGTGTTTAAATTGTGGCTTTTGATAAGATTTGGAGTCGTGCCTTATGATTAATTTGGCTCCCGTAAAAAACAATAAAAAATAAAAAATTGGTTGTATTCTCAAGCAATTAATAAATACTAGTGAGAGAGCTGCAACTTTATTATGATATGTTGTGTGGTATCACTGAACATTGTAGAATCACATAGCCTTTTTCACATGTCTATTTTCTTCCTATCCCCAATCACATAATCCACTTGTGCTTTTCAATGAGCTTAGAAGTTTAAAACAAAAAGGCCCAAACAGAGTCCATCTGTTGGTCCTGAACCATATACTTCTAACCGCTGCATGTGAAGCAGTATGGCTAAGATGAATTCTAGCAGACATTGGTGTGGTAAAGGATTCATCAATAACTCTTGTGGTGTAATAATTGAAGTGCATTACAGTTGGCCAAGGATGGTGTATTTCGTGGCAGTCTACATATGGAAAGTACTTTTTCATGATTTTAGATGATTACATGAAGAGAGTAGTAAAATACAAATTTGTCAGATAGTAGACTGTAGAACAAAGCTATTATTTAATAATTTTCACCAAACCTATTGGCAAATACAAGTACCAGAAGCTGAGAGAAATGATGGGAATGGAGTAAATTGATTTTTCAGTAAGGAGAAGTGTTGGAAAAACCAACACTATCACTATGACATAAACCCTTTGTGCTTTTTCAGTGAGCTTAGAACAAAACCCCAGATAGAGTCGATCCCCTGGAGCTTGGGATTGAACAAATATATAACATCTTGAATTAAATTTTAAAATTTAAACACAATACTCGAATTAACTGGTTCGAATATTTCCAACTGATGAATCACTAGCAACTTTGTATATAAAAGTTTAAAACTGAAGGTGACATCGACCTTGAACAACGATACAAAACTGTGATGAACTATGTAGTGTGAACAACGACTCGAGTCGTCCTGGTGAACAACGGCTGTAGTTGTCCTAGTCCTTGGAGTCGTCTTGATGGACAACGGCTGGTCGACTGTGTGACAAATCGGGACAGTGGACATCAAACAGTTGATGGACAACGGTTGGTCGACTGTGTGACAAATCGGGGCAGTGGACACAAGACAGTTGAAGGACAGTGGCTGCTTTTCAACGTTAAAGCAACCTTTAAAATACTAAAGTGAAAACCTAAAACTAAATCCCTGCTCGCCGAGTCAGTGGAACCAGAAATTGGGAAAGTCGGCGAATCGGCAAACTCACGAGTCAAACTTGGTCAACGCGAGTTTGACTCGCAGAGTTTTGACTAAGCTCTTTTGGCAGGCGAACAGATTAATAGTAGTGAGTACTCAGAAAAATCGGTGGTTACTGTTACGTTGCTAAGGATATTTGAACTAGATGAATCAGAGTCAAATTTATTCTCTTGCCACTTTTCTTTATCTTTTCCTCTTCCAAGGTATAGTTTGTTGAACATCTAAACCATATGATTCTTTGGTTATCCATCTTCCATTTTTGTATGGCCTTATTAAATAAGGTTTAAGGCGATCCCTTAGTCTGTGCCATAAAACAGGTACTTCTTGCATGCTAGTGTCCCTGTTGGCCTGCTTGGTGAGCTTTCCATGATCAATACAACTGTTGGCATTGGCCTTTGGCACTATCTAAATTCTAATATTTTGAATATGTATAATTTGGTCCACAATTGTAGTTGTCAGAATCGGTGCATTCACATTGGTTCTCATAAAGATTCATAACCCGCAAAAAGTGCTCTCTCCTATCTAATGATTGGCTACAGTCATATTCTTGTAGTGTGGAGTCCTCTTCAAGATTCTTAGATATGTAAAAATATTTTTTTTTGTTTTGGGACGTTTGAGTTGGGGGCATTTAAATGTATGGGAAGGATCCCCACATTTTGGACACCCTGAAAATTTTATGCCTCCAAACACATAGGATCCTCTCTTTCTTATTGCAGTTAGAGCTCTGTGAATTGGGAGGTCTCTTCAATTTTCACTGAAATTCATTTCCTCTTCCCTAGACCCTAGTGAAATTGTGTTCTTGAAAACTTAGCCTTTGAACATATGAGGTGGAAATGAAAATCTCTACTTTTGACACTTTCCATGTTTCCTACAATATGGACAAATTGTTCAATATAAAGTGACGCCCCCAAATTTGTTTATCATGATCCTATAAATCTAGTTCGTTTGCTCTCTCTAAGTTCAATCCTTGTTCCTTCTAGTGCAAAGCAAGAGTAGCTAGCTTTATAAACAATGAGTTTTCATCATTATCTAATCAAATTTGAAAGCATGATAGGCATGGCCCTGTTTACAATAACAATTGTAGTATTCTGATCGAGGTTCTGTGGATCCTCCAGAAACAATCAATATGGCCCAAGATACGCTTGTTAATACAATAGTAGACTGGTGACTTGTATGGTTCATGCACTTTAGGCATCCTCTCCAATAAAGTGATGTAGCTACAATAAATCATATTTGTACGCTTAAGGAACTCCTTCTTGGAACAAAACATATGCATAGCTAACGAGGTGTGGTGTTTGTAGCTAAACATCTCCGTCTCCAAGTGCTTGCCTAATGCATGCACACAACGCTCTGTCCAATCTATGCTTATACTTGCTTTAAACCAATAACCCAACTAACCTACACACTTGTAGCATGTGACTGCTTGCACCATATGTTGATTTTCTTGCTGCTCCAAGCCAAATACATCTCCTTACAATGAAATATTTTTTTTTTTTTCCATTTAATTTCAAATGGTGGAATTGAATGTTGCATTGTGTGAATTCTTTATTAATGATTAATAATATCACTACTATTTTTTGGGATGTTTTCCATGTTTTTATGGGAGCATCTTTTATGTTCGATCCCTTCAACCTCATCGATGCTGTGAAAATTGGAGGTCTCTTCAGTTTTCATTGAAATTCATTGCCTTTTCCCTAGACCCTGGTGAAATTGTGAGCTTGAAAACTTAGCCTTTGAAGATACGAGGTGGAATGCAAATCTCTACTTTTGAGACTTTCCATGTTTCCTACAATATGGGAAAATTGTTGATTATAAAGTGCTGCCCCCAAATTTGTTTATCATGATCCTATAAATCTAGTTTTTTTGCTCTCTTCAAGTTCAATCCTTGTCACTTCTAGTGCAAAGCAAGAGTAGGGAAAAAACAAACATGCAAAGCAATATAAATCAACCAAGCAAGAATTTTACGACTGATCAGTGCCATTTTTTTACCCCTGTGTCCCAACGCTCTATATCTAATGTAGGGTTATCCTTACAAGCAGATTGATTCTCCCTTTAGCTGTGTGATAACGACATAATGGTTTTTTGAGATAAAAAGTTTGAAAGTAAAAAACTCAATAGAACTCATCATAGGCACATTGCTTATCTAAAAACATCAATTTATTATGTTAAAGTTTGAAGAATAGTAACCCAATTGATGGAAGGATCCATCATAGGCATCTTACACTAACCTGCTTAAAGAAAATGTTTACTTTCATTAAACTTTTCTAGAATAAAAAAAACTGATGGTTGAAAGAATCCATCATAGACATATGAGAAAAACATTTGTCCCTTTTGGTCTGCCTGGTGAGCTTTCCATGACCAATACAACTGTTGGCATTGCTCTTTAGTACTATCTTAACTATGATATTTTGAATATGTATCATTTGGTGCGCAATTACATTTTTCAGAGACGGTGCATTCACATTGGTTCTCATAAATATTCATAACACGCAGAAAGTGCTTTGTCCTATCTGATGAATGGTTAGAGTCATATTCTTGTAGTGTAGGATCCTCTTCAGGATTCTTAGATAAGTAAAATGCTCATATGAAGCTCATAACTTGGCCCTAACAACATGAACTATTTAGATTGTTCTACACCTCCCTATATTCACTATAAAAACAAGAATTTTATACAGCCAAATTGCACACGTTCTACACCTCCCTATCTTCACTATAAAATCAAGAATTTTATACAGTCAAACTACACACTGTAGAAGTACAACAAACCTGTGATAAACAAGAGTTTACTTTTCGATTCTTTCTCCTATTTGATGAATGGATATAGTCATATTCTTGTAGTGTACGATCCTCTTCATGATTCTTAGATAACTAAAATCTCATATGAACATCATAGCCTGGCCCTAACAACTTGAAATCTTTAGATTGTTCTACACCTCCCTACCTTCACTATAAAATCAAGAATTTTATACAACTAAACTGCACATTGTAGTAGTACAACAAACCTGTTATAAGAAAGTGTCCAATTCTCGATTCTTTGTCGTTTCGGGTTTCCTCATGACCACATTTGGGAACACATTTTGCAACAGTTGAATATATGTTTTGTATGTGGGCTTGCACAAGTTTATGGAACCTATGAAATGTGGGTGTGGGTGTCCAAAAGGTTGGAAAAAAGCTTCACCCAAATTCAGGGAAAACAGTGGATTCAGAGTAGTAATAATAATTTTTTAAGAATATTAAAAATATAGAAAGAAATATCTCACAGCGTTGCATATGTGCAATCTGTTGCAAAATAAATCCTGCATTCTGTTATAGTAGATTATCTGATTAAAAGTTAGTCGAGTTAGATGAGATCCAAATTCATGATTAGTTCATATTTAGTATGCACATATCTTTTTTGCATATGACCTTTACTATATTAAAATAAGAACCATTCATGTCTATCATGTAACCAACATATATAAAATTTATACAGATGCAATGAAAGAAATATAAATATGTAGATCATAAATATAACATTGGTCCTTAGATTTATATACTAATAAATCATATTTTTGGGTTTTGCATGTCTTTCTACTAAAACAACTCAATAGACACTTGTTGAAGATTCATTGGAATAGGTTAGTAGACATTGACACTTGCAATTTAACAGGTACACAATATACATGCTACCATTTACAGTTGCATTGACATAATAAACATCACCATGTGTACATCATCTCAAAAACAGAAATTGGCATTTGTCTTAGAAAAGAATAACTTGTTTCAAGTAAACAATTTCTCATATGTGATTGGAGACTGTTTGTTTGATAGTTTACAACTTTTACTACATTGTACATATACATCAATAGAATTAAGAAAAGGAACAGTGAAGTATTTTAGAAAATGTTTAGCAGAAAAAGATAAGGAAGCAATTATGTCTTATCAACATGAGCTCCATGAAGAGTCATTAACAAAAATGCACAACATCAGTAATCGTGATTTGTATTTAGCAAAAATGTCTAGATCAACTTCAATTGATATACCTCTAGAATCTCGAGGACTATGGGGAGACATTTTTTGTATACATTGGTTATCAAATTGGTTGAAAATTCCAATTAGAATTTGGTCCAAAACAAAAATGAAAATGTATTTGCACTTTAATTCAACAATTGCAACAAATACTTATGATATACTATTTCATGATGAAGATCCTATAAATGGCCACTTTGAGCCATTGCTTTGCAAAAATGACCCTATCATGGATTCTGCCTTCTGGCAGCAAACAAACATTGCATATGAACAAATTAACTTATGCATCTTTGAACATCAAACATTTAGGGCCATGACCAGCCTCGGTAGAGTGCCCATGTTCAATAGCATATATGGTGAGAGTGCATTTGAAACAATTTGTTATCTTCTAGATAATGAATATAGTGTGCCATGCCTTCGACTTATCATTGCACAAACATTTTGCAATGCAGTTGTTCAAAATGACCCATTTGCAATTAGATGCATAACAGAGCATATATACTTTAGTTGTATAGAAAAGTACAAAAAAATAACTACTTGGCAGGAATACATAAAACAATTAGCATTGCCCTATAACAAAGGAAATATTGAAGGTGATCTATTTGTCTTTGCTTGGTTAGGAAAAATGCTAAACATACATCTTGTCATTTGGTCTGTAGTTATAATGTTCATATTCAGGAAAATATGTAATTCAAAAACAATGCTTAGAGATTTGAACATATTGTAATTTGAAACAAGTATAGGTCATGTCTACTATGAACCCTTACAACAAATAGGCAAAATTGAAAGTCAAATAATAAGTGAACTTGCTGCAACCAAATTCAAAGAATGTGAGGCAATAGTTGATCTTGGTGCAACCTAGTTCAAAGCATCTTGTAGCTTAAACAAGGACAACAAAAGTTTATCTTTGCGTCTCGTTAAAGAAATTATTCGAAGGAAGTTGAAAACACATAAAATCAAACTTGCCTATAACACAACAACGATGAAACATAAACTAGTGCTAGAAGATTTAGAGCGTCAATCCACAAAAAACATCTCATGTTCCAATTGACATTAACACTTAGGATAATGTCACCTTTGAATCAATGTAGTGTTTGAAACACAATGCTGTGAACAAGTTTGAAGCAATAGATCAACTAATTGCACACAAATTCAAACCATCTTCTTCCTTAAACAAGCAATAGAAAAACTTTTCTTTCCATCTACTTAAAGGCACTATTCGAAGAAACTCAAAACATGTAAAATAAAGCTTACATGTAACAAAACAACAATAAAACAAGAAGTAGTACTAGAATATTTGTGTCAGTCAAGAGCAAGAAAAATATTAAGAAACAAGTCAACACAAATATCAATGTTTGAACAAAAATATCGAGAACATATAAATGATACACCTATCTTTCATTGTTCAATATGTGAAAAAACTTTCTTTAGAATATATGTTTTGACAGTCAAATAAGTGAACCAAAGAAGACAAAAAGAACATTAGAAAACCACTAGATTGTTCCCATGAAATTGGAAAACCTATATTTGAAAATATCAAAAATAACAGTTGCTTCATTTGTAGGCTTTGCAAAAAAGCATTTTCAAATGACACAATTCCTAAATATGCAGTTCCTGCCAAAATAAGATGAAATAAAGGCACTAGAATACTTAGTCAACTTACTAAACTAGAAGAAATACTAGTGGCATTACGATTTCCCTTTTTGCAAATAAAGGAAATGACCCATCGACATAAAAAAACCACAGCTTGGTTTAACTCGAGAGTCATCAATGTCCCAACTAACATATGCAGAATTCAATTTGTGTTGTACTAAAACATAAAAGACACTGACACAGTCGTTATTGTGCTAAAAAAATATTTAAAATTCAAAATTTCCTATGTATTTGGTCAGGTTCGAGTTCACATAGTTATGAAAGCATTAAAACAATTATGCAAAAAAACTCTTTACAAGTTAGAAAATGCCAACATAGACGACAACTGGAAACAAGTGTTCATAGAAAACCAAGAAGCATACAACAATACATCTGATGTTGAAGATAGTGAAAATGATAACCAGGATATTGATGAACTGATCACAAAAACATTGGTTCATGGTTTCACTAATCCACATACTATCCATGACCTTGTAAATAGGAAAATTAATATTGCACCTGCTGCAGGCTATATGCCATTAGGAATTTTCCAAGATAAATAATCATAAGAAACGAGTTTTCCATCATTATTCTAAGGAAACAAACGCCCAAATGCTCTATTGAAAAACTTTATATATAAATTTTTTTGTCAATGGGAAGTCCTTCATTAAAATCATGACTTTGCTTACCATACAACTAACATGTTTTATAAAGAAATTCGTATTATCATAAACCAGGTATTGAATATTATGCGGATTTTAGAAAAGGTCAGTTGAAAGGAAGAAAACTACTTGCAAAACATGTCAAATCCAAACCAAATTTGTTTTGCATTTTGAAATATGACATTTGGTACATGGACTTAAAAACAATTTGCACTTCATCATACTACCATCAACAAATACATAAAAAGCTATATGTAATGATTTGACAACTAGCTCTGGACCTACTTTTTTCGTGTCCTTTAGTAGCGTGGAGCATCTTTGCAAGCCTTTGATAAATGCATTGAAACATATAAGGCAAAACATTATGAGACCAAACAAAAATGAATTAGAAGAAAATGAGGCACACTCATTAATAATAAATGACCCTGTAACTTGTGCATATTACTATAGATCTAGGATGGATGCCTCGCATCAATTAATAGCTCATGATTACAAGTATTATGGAGAAATTGATGACTACTTCTATGTCACAAAATTCCAAAACAGAGGAAGTGAGCATTCACATGGCTTATTATGGATAAAATATGAACCGATCTATGGTAAAGACACAAACATTGATGTTGAAGATTTTGTTGATAAATACTTATCAACTGATTCATTAGTTCTAACAAAATACCTTAGAACCATCCAACATAATTGTCACACAAGTACCTATAGGAAAAATAAAAATTCTAATTGTAGATTTAATTTCCCAACACCTCCAATGAAAACAATGAAAATACTTGAACCTCTTGAATTTGATAGTGCTAAAATGAAAACAAATGCAAAGCTAATATTTCACACAATAAACGATGTCAGTTATGATGAAAATGATACATTTGATAGATTCTTGCATAGCATTAGATTAACAATGATGAATACATACATGCTATTGAATGTACATTGAATCACACAACTTTACTCCTATGAAGAAATCCAATTGACACCTGGACAAATAGCTTTGCTCAACACATCCCAAAAATTTGGATTTCAAACACTGACTCCCTATTTGTGCTCGATTCATATGTTGTTGCAATGTACTATAGTTCCTATATGACAAAAGAAGATAAAACACTTACATCAACCTTTAAGAACATACGTGAAAACCACCTTAAAACAAAATCTGATATCATGAACACTATTAATTGTCTAGGGAAAGCTTTGGTAAACATGCAATAAATGTCTGCACAACAAGCAGTGAACATCGTGCTATCACTTCCACTAAACTGTAGTTCACCATTAGGGGAATTTTTAGGTCTAAAATGGGCCACCTAAGAAAATTATAATATAACAGTGGAAATAATAAAATAAGTTTACATTACATCATCAAATTTTAGAGGGAAAAAAGAAAAAAACTACATTTTTAACTCATATTTTCAACTTATCTCCCTATGGGTTTTCTCAAATTTTTAGTGGGAACACTTGTTGGATGCATATTTTGATTCCTTATCCAAGGAGGACCCATGTTGCATACTTTTGATGGACCCTTCTACACGAAAAATGAGAAATACATGAAAAACATGATTGCAATAACGTTTTTCCATGTATTTCTCATTTTTCGTGTAGAAGTGTCCATCAAAAGTATGAAACATGGGTACGCCTTGGACGAGGAATTAAATTTTGAGTCCAATGAGTACTCTCGCTTGAAATTTGAGTAAAACCTTAGGAAGATAAGTTGAAAATACAAGTTGAAAAGGTAGTTTTATTATTTTATTATTTTTTAATCTTTTTCTTTTTTACCCCTAAAATGGTGAATCATCCCCCATGGTTGACATCATCATATTGAATCCTATTGGTTTTTATAAAATTTATTTTGGTTGTACATTTTTCTTAGGAGGCCCATTTTAGACCTCAAAAGTTCTCTAATGTGAAAATGTATTTTCATTAACATATCTCCTATAGAAGAACGTGCATTTGTTTTGAAAAGAAAAAAACACTTGCAAAAGGAACCAAATGACTTTGAATACATAATGTGTCCATCAATTATTGACTATTATATTCTAAGACCTATAGCTATTGATGCTATATTTTTAGCAGAATTTTCATATAGCTATACAAAGAAAGGACAAAAACGCAAACAAGCAAACAAGCCATATGGCATTCGGTGCGTGAGATATAGAAAATACAAAGACATTGAAAATTATTGTAGAGAACAATTAATGTTATATTATCCATATTAGGTCAATGAGACTACGATCAAGAAACATCACCGAAGTTGGCAATCTACATATGTTTCATTGGAAAAAATAATTAGGCAAAATAAAAAAAAAAATAGATTTGTTACAGGACCTACACGGGGTGACATAGATGATGCAATCAATGCAATAGAAACACATACTAAAAGATTATTCAACATAGATAGCATAGAAGAAAACGAAACAAATAATACAATATTTGACAAATGTGTCAATGAAAAATACGAAACCTATGATTTCCAAAGTGATTTGCAACATTTTCAGGATACAAAGAACTTGAATCTACTATCTACAAGACCATATGAAAGTGTCAAATAACCAAATATACTATAAGACATAGAGTATTATAAGTTAATGCGACAATTAAACTCAGAACAAGAAAAATTAGTTGCTGATGTGATAGCAAGAAAACTCTATAGGCCAAATGAACCAAGTCATTTTTTCTTGACAAGAGGTGTAGGAACAGGAAAAACATTTACAACACTAGCATATTTCCAGTGCTTATTATGCATACATAATGGCACATAATCCATCATAGTTAAAAGGAATAATCACAACACATATAGGAAAGGATGCATTCAACGCAGGCGGTGTCATATTATATTCTGCATTCTATTTTCCCTTTAACAACAATGATTGTTCTTCACTAAATAATGAAAAGTTAGATACATTATCAAATAAATTCAAACAACTCCGTGTAGTTCTTATAGATGAGGCGTCACTTGTTGGTGCGACAATGCTTTATCATATTGGTAAGAGACTCCGTCAAATCCTGCATACACCAACTTCATATTTCGATAATGTTGACATGATATTTTCTGGTGATCTCTACCAAGTAAGCCCAGTAAGAGAATCTCTTATATTTGAAAACCCAAGAATCAATGTAAACATAATTTCATATGGCTTTTGGATAGATAAAATAAAATGTTATCAATTGTATACATCAATGCATAAAAAATACCCAATCTTCATCAATGTCCTAAATAAGATGAGATTAAACACGTAAACCAATACAAATATTTCATACATTAATGAAAATTGCCATTGGTTGGCACCTTTAAATCCACTTTTCCCATACATTTTCTACTAAAACAAGGATGTTCATAATCATAATACAAAAATTCTTTCACTAACACATGGTCAACGAATAACATTGGATGCTAATGATGAGCATGAAATTGCCGGATCAAATTATTTTTATTTTGAAAAGACAATAGCATTGCCGTAAAAAATAATAGTCAAACAAAACATGTTAGTTGAGTTATATGCACGAAACTAAAATACCAATGATGGATTAGCCAACGGCGATGAAGGAATTCTTAGATGCTTGTTACACTAAAATTTGTCACCATGACTATTTGCAGTCAGTATGGCTCCGTCAATAGTCATACTGTCCTCCTTGGCAAGTCTTACACCTCTGCTCCTCATGTCAAACTCCAAGAAAGAGAGAAAGTCCTTAAAAAGTCAATTAACTCTGGTTACGCAGTTTCTCTTAGCCTTACCTGCGTGTACGCACCTGTCTATAAAGGGGTGGGTGCGTACTCCTGTAAAGGTCAGGCGCAAGTTTCACTTCAAAAAAGTTACTTGTGGTCATTTCTAGAGCATTCTAGAAGATGGTTTGATGTGGATTGAGCGCCTCCAGATGGTTCATGCATCCCAATGAAAGAGGAACTAATCCCATGAAGAGGGGAGCTATCCCATTGAAAGAGGGGCTTATCCCATTCATGGTGGACCTGATTAAATTCCTCCAAAGCACTATAAATACAGGAATTGGGCCAGAGGGAGGGGAGGTTGAAAGCTGAACATTCCTAAGGGTAGATACTGCTGAAATTAGGACTCCCTTATAGAGCTTGAGAGGAGAGATTCCCATCCTTTCTTAGCTTCATTTGGAAGTGGGTGAGCTGATCAAAGTAAAGGAGAACTCTTGCTGGACCCTGGGAGGGACCTGCACAACACCAAGGCACTGGTTGTAATGGTTTCTTTTGTTTCCACTTAATACAATTAAGCTCATTTTTCTCAACAAGTTGTTATACATAATTTGTTTCATATACTCCTTGGTCTTTATGATGAATATGTTTTATTTTATGAGTTATTCAGGTGCTATGTAATCGTTTGCTTGTTAGTGAATGCAGGTTTCGAAGAGAAGGAGGAGCTCATCCAGATCGGAGAGGCTGGACTGCTACAAACAGCGTGGGACTAAAGGTATGTTTTAAACACCTGACTACTTGTATTCTAAATGCATATTTAGGGAAAGATAGTGTTTAATTGTCTTGTTTGTCACTAGAAAGCCTTAGCTTCTAGGGAGGTCGGTTTTGTCCGCAAAATTGACTCTTTCCGCATGACAAAATGGCGACTCCACTGGGGAACTCCATGATTTGAATGATTTCTCCTTTGTGTGAAACTTTGATTTGAGAAAAGTCGTTTTCTTTCTGGTTTTTGGCTGTTTGACTGTGCATTTGGGTGGAATAGCTTAGGGTTAAGTTAGATTTTAGTTTTTCTTGGTTTTGCTAGAAGTACGCAGCCTCTGCGTTAAGCACAGTGTGTACCTGTACGCACTGCAGCTTTGTACACAGAGCGTACACGCACCTGTGCAAACAGGTTGCCTGCGTACCCTGTCAAAGTTGAGAAAATTTCAATTTTTTCATTTTTGCCTCTTAGATTTTGTTTATAAGTTGTTTTTACTACCCAGATCCACTGGTTACCTGCCAGAAGTCTTCATCTAAACTTGTTTCATCAGTGTCAAGAGTTTTAGTGAAATTCATAGAGGTTCTAGCCCTAGGGTTTGATTTTTGCATTGGTCCTGTAGTGACTTTGGCTTTAGAAGTTGTAAAACCTTGGATATCCCTGGTCTTTTCAGTCTTCTTAGGAGTCGGACCTTTCATAAAATCCACCTTTGTGAGAAACCTACCTTTGTGTTGTCTCTTTGCCGAATTTCGGAAAAGTTTGTTGATTAAACTGTGAATTTCATTCTTAAGAAAAAGAACAAAAGATTTTGATTTTTTGTTTTTGACTGGTTTATGATTCTGCATTAACTAGTCCTTGGTTAAATCATGACTGAGTAAAACATCCTAGAATCATACTTTGTAGGCTTTGGCCTCATTAGATTTGCTTTTAGGTGATTTTCTCTTAGATTTTCTTTTAGGTAAAATTGATTTGATTGTCATAGATTTTTAAAATTTGATTTTTGTTAAGTAGTTTTATATGCTTTGCTAATATAGGGAAAAAATCCAAAAAAAATCTCTTTTGAAGAAAAGTTTGTTTTAGTAGCATTTGAGTCTTTCAAAAGAGAAAGGAATTTTCGTGAAATAATTAGTGGTCATGTGTTGTATGCTTTGGAAAAGATAAAGAGATTGTTTCTTTGATTTTCATTGCCAAGAAAGTTGTCTTTATATCAATTTTGCATTCTCCAACTCTCTTAGCTAAGGAATTCATTGAAAAAGAAAATTAGTATAAATCATCCTAGGTGCATCTTTTTAGTGGATTTGAGTCGAGTCTACACACCATCAGTTTCATCTCCGCTACCTTTTGTCCTAAAGAAAAGCCATAAAAATTAACGCTTAAAGTAAAATCAACTTAGTAACTTTTTATTTACTAGGGCTCTGAAACACCAATATAGATCAGGCTAGTGTCTTGGAGTAGGAGAGTAATTAACTCTCCAAGACAGTAAACCAAACAAGTAGCTTATCTTGTGGTAGGATAAATCCAACTGTTTCATTTGTACTCTGGGAAAGCTCCTCTTAAAGGAGAAGCATGAGACCGTGTCCGAACCAGTGAAGGGATCAATCCTCCTTCATTGGGAAAGACGCCAGATACGCACGTACTACAAACGGTAAACCTCGGATTATTGTCGAGGAGCCTGGGGTCACTTTTCGGTAAACCTTGGATTATTGTCAAGGAGCCGGCAAGGGGATTGAGCTTGTTACTCGGCCCTTGCGTGCTATCGGGTCGTAGACTGTTCCCCCAGGTATATTTGTTGCTGTTGGTAACCTTAGTGACCATTATCTTTAGGATTCTACCCAAGGTGACGGTGGAGGGAAGATCCCACTGTACCTGGAGCAGACGTCGGCTAGACTCACTTGGATTTTCTGGGGGGTTCACTTCACTCGAGACGGTTAAAGTGGAGGAACTTGGTCCAGTCTATTCATTAAGTAGGTTGCCGGGGTAACTGTTCCACCCACCACTTCTGTACTGAATCCGGTGATGTTGGATTTCATCACCAACTAGTGCTTTCGGTCCGGAAGGTTACTGTTTGTGTTTGGTTTGACGCCCTAGATTCTTTAGGCGTGTGATTCGAATTTGTTTGATTCTTTAGAGACTTTAGGCGGTTTGCTTTGAGATTTTACTTTGTTTGCGTGTGCAGTAGTTAAAAGTTTTAACTATGGCTGAATTACCAAGACAGTCCCGTAGACTTCGGGGCCAGTCTCCCGAGATTGTAACCGTGGCCGATTTGTTGAGGAAGTCCCGTAGACTTCGGGGCCAACCTCCTGAAGACGTCCCGGGTCATTACGAAGGTTTGAAGGTCCTTGTAACTCCTAGTGGCAGTAAAGTAGGTTCACCTGAAGAAGGAGAGTCTTCGTTGGTAGTTCATCCTGATTACCAAAGTCTAGAAACAGGTTATAATCCTGAAGCTATTGCAGTTTCTGAGCTTGCTGGTAGTTTTTCATCTACTAGTGATATAGGCGAAGAACCTGAGATATATGAACCTGTTACTCCAACTTCTAGTGTTCTTGATTCACCTAGGGTAGAAAGAGTCATCACCGAAAATCTTCCTTCTGGTTTGATAGCTATTGAAGAACTTGCTCCAGAAGAAGAAATAGGCGTCCCTATCCCTGAAGCTCAACCTACTATTGATATAAGGGAGCGTGAATCCATTTTTTACAGTCCACCTAGAAGTACTACTTGGTATCTTTCGTTAACTAATTATTTGGACAACTCAGGGTCAAGTTTTTCTCCACCTCGTACTCCTTATCCACCCGGAGGTATTTATACTCCTATAAATATGTCTGGTCAGTTGTCTATGTTTACTCAATCTCCTGAATCTTTCTTGTACGGCGGTCCTTCTGTTCCCGCTGGGTATCAGTCACTTTCTGGTACTTTTGCGGGAGCATCTCCTCAACCCATTGAACATGGGTTATTAGCTGGAAACAATGGTAATAAACCATTGGGCGTAGGAGACATTTACATGATGTCAGGTTCAATTCCCAGTTCTCAACCTCAAGGTGGCCAAATACCACCTGGGGGGCAACCTCAATTAACCCCTGGGGGGCAACCTCAAGGTACACAAATTGCGTCTGGGGGGCAACCTCAAGGACAGTATGTACCCATGGTACAATACATTCCTCAAGGTCAACCCCAGCCTCAATATGTACCCCAACGTCAACCTCAGTATCAGTTTATACCTCAAGGTCAACCCCAGTATCAGTACTTACCTCAAGGGTATCTACCCCAAGGTCAGTACTCGAGTCAAGGTTATCAACCACCCCAAGGTCAATCTTATGTTCAAGGTACGGGAAATGTACCTTTCAATTATCAATCCTATCCTCAATCTGGTTATGGATCTCAATATCCTCAACCTGTTATGGGTCAATACCACGGAATGAACATAGTGTGGGATCCATCGCAAATTCAACAGGTATTGTAGCCAAGTATACAGTTGTCATCTCAAACTGGATAACCTTAAGTTTCTGGTTCACCCCAGCAACCAGTCCAGTCTAATGTTCAAACTTCTATACCTTCGGTAGTTTCTCAGTCTGGGCCTATTGCCCCTAGTACACCATCTCAAACGACTGCTGCAACTACCGCAACATCTGTTCCATCCACCACACTTACTTCTGGAGTATCGACAGCTCCGGTTTCTACTGTCTCTGCAACTACTCCTCAGACATCTTTACCATTGTTTGGATCCACGATTCAAACTACGGTTCAGATACCTATAGGACAGCCTGGTTTAAGTACGGTTTTCACTAGTCAACCACAATCCGCTTATCAACCGTACTAGGTGCAGTATCAATTCGAGCCTGCTGTCCAGCAGCCAATTTACCAGTATCAACTGTATCCTGGGTACACTTATCAACAACCACAGTAACCCCAGTACAGTCTGGTTAATCCTGGTTTTCCAGGAGGATACAATATCCCGAATGCGATTCCTATTCCAAGTTATCCTGGATATCCTCCTCCTGGGACTGGTCTCGTGACCCAGAGTTTTAGGGATCCTAATCGGCAATTGCCGTTTATCACAACTTTGGATTTACCAGACTTGACGCGCCTAACGAACGATCAGATCAATTATCTTCCGTTTTGGCCGCCAATGCCGAATAAGTTGCCCAGTGACATTTCCAAGTTCGAGGGTAAGTCTGGAGAGGACCCGTCGAATCATGTGATGACTTACCACCTCTGGTGTGCCTCAAATTCCATCTCGGATGATTCGATCCGCTTACGTCTCTTCCAGCGTACTCTCATTGGTCTCGCGGCCAAGTGGTACATTGAGTTACCATGAGCCTCTTTTTATAATTTTAGCCAGTTAACTACCTCGTTCCTAACTCATTTTCAGTTGCCGGTCAGATATGATAATGGCACGGAGTTACTAACTTCATTAAAACAATCGACGTCCACCTATATTTCCGATCATATTCATGAATGGAGACGTCGAAGGCAGTTAGTGAAAGTTTTTATCCTAGACCAAATCTTAGCTGAATGGTTTGTTAAATCATTATTACCGAAGATTACTGAAGACGTAGCTAAGGCCGGAGTAGTTACTAAGGAGCAAGTGATTGCTCAAGCGCAATACCTTGACTTAGTTTACACTCAGTCAGGTAAGTTACATGAAAAGATCCCAGATCTTCCAAAGTCAAATCAAATCGCTGCTGCTCCTTCGGGATCTCATGCTGCCGATGGTATGATTGGTATGGTGAATACTAAAAGCAAGAAGAAATCTTCAAAGAATTCTTCTCTTATTATAACCTTACCCGATTCCCCGACAGGAGATTCTTCTGCTAAACTTTCCGCCGACATTCACGCTGTAGAGTCATCTACGGCTAAATCAAAAACCAGTGGAAAGAAGAAAGGCAAGAAGAAGAATAAAGCAGACAAAACTCTAAAGGAGAAAAATGAAAAAGCGGATTCCAATGATGAAAAACGCAAGCCTCGTTATCCGCGTCTTATTTGTGAAGAAGAACACTTTACAAGAGACTGCCCTCATCGAGCAGAGGTTGCGAAAATCGTTAAGGGTTCCCAAATTCCTGTTGTCTTGAAGGACCCATTTCCAAAAGATAGCAAAATGATAGGTTCTTCCTCGAGTGCCACTGAAGAACCCATATTGATGATGTCTCATGTAAGGATTGCGACTCGGTCACATGATTATGGTAGTAAAAGTCCTGTTGATGGATCGAAAGAAGCAGAATCTTCTCAGTCAAATCCATCAACCTCAGCTCCCGGTTCCGATCCACTACAGATCGAGAAACCTAACCCTGACTTAGTAATCAAACCGCCCGCTAAGGGTGTACTTCGAAGGTCTGCTTTCAATCCACATGCGAGAGAGGCCCAGAATTACAACATTGTTGAGGATTTAGCTGTTTCACTCTCAGCAATGTCGGCTTTGGAAGTGCTGCAATCATGCCCAGCACAACGAAAATTACTTTTGTCGGCTATAGGAGCTGTTGATGTTCAGGACCCGAACCTAATAATCTTTGATCTAGAAAATAGTACACCGCGTTTGCCTCATCAGATGGCTTTCCAGATCCCAGTGATAGTCAAAAACAGGCTTATTCATCGGACTGTAATTGATGAGGGAGCTTCCACGTGTATTATGTCGATGCAGTGTTGGAGATCGCTTGGTTCTCCTTCACTAAATCAATCCCCGACAATTCTTAAGGCCTTTGATGGTTGTGGGTTCCGTCCTTTTGGCATTTTACAGGATTTGCCTATAGGGGTTGAAGGAAAAACCGTTAGTTTAGATGTGGAGGTGGTTGATGCCCCTCTAGACTACAACCTTCTCTTGGGTCAAAGTTGGACTTATGCTATGACAGCGGTCGTTTCATCGGTCTTCCGAGTAATAAAGTTTCCACATAATGGCAAGATCGTAACAATAGACCAGCTGACTTACTTTTCATCCGACCCAACCTCTTCAGAGAGTATCCAGCATGTCGGTAAAACGACTATCCCATATAAGGATGTTGGTGTAAGATTAGTTAAAGATGCCGGTTTACTGGGAAATTTTCCTTTTCCTCCGCTCAACGCGTCGTCTCCATTCGCAACTATTCATATGATTACATCAGATACTATTTATTATGACGATCCATGGATCGTTCCTTCTGAATCTGAAATCGACTCGTTTGGTAATTCTATGCCGTTGAGTCCGTATGAAATTGTTTATGAAGCCGTGCAGTCTTTTACCGACCCGTGTTCAACCAAGGTCGACCAAATGAATGTGGTCCGTGAGGAATCATTTTTCACATCAACCTCGGAGTTAATAGCGTTTCCCGAAGTTGTGTCATCTGACGAACAACTTCGTGAAGTCCTGTGTGTAGACGATTTACCATGGGAGGATCTCCATCATAGATCTTCATTTTTACCTGAGGATGATCGTTTTGACAATGATTTCTCATCCGTTTTTACAGCTGAATATGTCAAAGAGGCTCAGAATCCCATGAAACATCCTGATTCAGAGTTGAATTTGGGAAATATTTCTCGAACTCTTCCCATTGACATTTCAGTAAAGCCTAGAATCATTGAAAACATTCATATAGGTGCCTCGTGTACAGATGATGAAATTCAGACATACAAGGCCCTATTTCAAGAATTCCGCGACGTGTTTGCCTGGTCCTATGAGGAAATGCCAGGAATTGATCCCGCAATTGTTGTTCATGAGATCAATACTTACCCGGATGATAAACCCATCCGGCAACGTTTGTGTTAGATTCACCCACGAAAAGATACTGCAATTAAAGCAGAAGTTGAGAAACTGTTGAAAGCAGGTTTCATTTATCCGATTGGGTATCGAATATTGTTCCGGTTAACAAAAAACAGGGAACAATAAGAATATGCATCGATTATAGGGATATTAATCGAGCTTGTCCAAAGGACAACTACCCAACGCCCTATATCGATCAAATCATTGATGATTGTGCCGACAGTGAAATATTTTCCTTTATGGACGGTTTTTCCGGTTACAATCAAATCAATATTCTACCTGCCGATCAACCAAAAACGGCTTTCATTTGTCCATGGGGGACATTTTCTTACTGCAAATTACCTTTTGAGCTTAAGAACGCCGGAGCAACTTTTCAAAGGGCGATGTCTTATGCGTTTCATGACATCAAACACATTGTGCAATCGTATCTCGATGATTTGCCCGCTCATTCATTACATCGAGTTGATCACCTTGTCCATTTATGAGCAATCTTCATGAGGTGTAGGCATTATCGTATTCGTTTGAACCCACACAAATGTGTCTTCTATATAGAATTCAGACGATTGCTAGGATTTGTAGTTTCAAAAGCCGGCATCCGCGTCGATCCCTCGAAGGTAGAAGCTATCATCAAATTGCCTCCTCCTTCGAGTCTTTGCCAACTCCAAAGTTTGCAAGGGAAAGCAAACTTTTTACAACGATTCATTCCTAACTACGCCGAGGTTACAAAAGGTTTTACACGGTTGTTAAAACAGAACGCTCAATTCTCTTGGGATGAGATAGCTCAGAAATCTTTTGATGCACTCAAACACGCGTTGACCCATGCACCGTTGTTGCATCCTCCCAACTACAACCAGGATTACTTTTTGTACCTTGTCGCCTCCCATTCCACTATTGGAATGGTGTTAGTTCAGGAAGATGAATTCGGAATGGAACATGTGATATATTATCTTAGTAGGATGTTAAATCCCACTGAGCTAAAATACTCGCATGTGGAGAAATTGGCCTTGGAAGCCGTTCAAGCTGTCCAACGTTTTCGTCACTACATTTTACTCCGTAAAACTACAGTCATTTCGGATTGCAACCCTATGATCTAAATTTTGACTAAACAATTGCTAGGGGGCAAGTACTCTAAATGGATCGTTATCCTGCAAGAGTTCAACTTGGAGTTTGAAAAATCTAAGTCTAAGAAATCTTTAGTTTTTGCCGAGTTAATGTGTGACTTCCCGCGTGCTGACACAGAAACTGTGGCAGAGGAACCCATTGCGGATGAATCTTTGTTTCTCATCAGCACTTTAGATCCGTGGTATGGGGATATAATCGTCTATCTCCAGACCCAATCCTTTCG
The DNA here is from genome assembly GCA_031772625.1 of Pinus tabuliformis. Lineage (NCBI taxonomy): Eukaryota > Viridiplantae > Streptophyta > Pinopsida > Pinales > Pinaceae > Pinus > Pinus tabuliformis. The sequence continues at coordinate 434,196,190 of CM062806.1, read as the reverse complement.
GCCCAAAGTTTCAAAGTCGGAACGTCGGAAAATTCGATTCCAGTCCCAACAATACAAAATTATTGGAGATACTCTTTATCGACGGGGGGCAGACTCTATTTTTCGACGTTGCTTAACTCACGAAGAGGCAGAAAGGGTTCTAAATGATTGTCACTCTGGAGCGTGTGGCGGTCATATGTCTGGGTATGCCACAACCCAGAAGGTGTTGCGTGTTGGCTACTTCTGGCCGTCCATGTTTAAAGATTGTATTACTGCGGTCCGAAAATGCCACAACTGTCAAGTGTTTGATCGAAAGATGCGCGCTCCACCTGCTCCTCTCCACCCTATAATTGTCGTTGGTCCTTTTGCCAAATGGGGTATCGATTTTATTACATGTAACCCTCACTCGGCCGGGGGGCATGCGTATATCATCCTTGCGGTTGATTATTTTACTAAGTGGGCCGAGGCGATGCCTACATTCGAGGCTGACGGCAAGACAACTGCAATTTTTGTATTCAATCATATAATTTCTAGGTTTGGTGTCCCACAAGCGATAATCACTGACCATGGGCGCCATTTTCGAAACGTTATGATGACAGAACTTACAGGCCAGCTTGGTTTGCGTCACGATAGTTCAACTCCTTATTATCCACAAGCAAATGGTCTGGTTGAGTCTATCAATAAAGTTTTAGTTATCATGATCCGACGAATCATTGGTATTCATCGGTCGAATTGGCACAACATGTTATTTTCAACACTTTGGGCATACCGAACCTCAGTGAAAACATCTACAGGGTTCACTCCTTTCCAACTAGTTTATGGTTTAGAAGTTGTGCTACCCATTGAATGCGAAATCCCGTCACTGCAAATGGCCATCGAGTTACTTCCAGCTACTTCTGAAGAGGAGAAGCGTTTATTATACTTAGCTCAAATAGATGAGAATCGACGTGATGACGCATTGGCAATCGAGACTCACGCAAAACGAATGAAAGCTCAGTATGATCGAAATGTGACCCCTCGAAATTTTTCGGAAGGAGACCTAGTGTTATTATATGATCAAGCTAATGATAAATTAGGTGCTGGAAAATTCGTTCCTATGTGGCATGGGCCCTATATTGTCAAGCGAAAGCTTGCCAAAGGAGCCTATGAGCTGGTAGACTTTGACGGGGACTCTTTGGGTAAACCCAGAAATGGACTTTACCTAAAGAGGTATTATGCTTAAAAGATGGGTATGGAGATTTTAGTTAGGTTAGGTTTTTCTTTCTAGCTGGTGTGTTTGTTAATTTAGACAGTGTGCTTAGCTTAGAAAGTGTGTTTTCGTCGTTATTCTGGCTTATCTTGGTTTTACACTTAATGATGCAGATGTCGATGCCTCTCCAGACATACATTGGTTTTGCTGATGGTGCTTGTCGTAGTACACGGAATATCTCTTCCGCAGCTTGGGTTATTTATTCGCCCTCTGACGAGTTAGTTTCTATGCATGGGGTAAGCCTCGGTCAAACAACAAACAACGTTGCAGAATACAGTGTAGTGATTGAGTTATTGTCTGAATCTATTTCGTTTGGGATTCGGAGTTTGATAGTGAGGTTAGATTCTGAACTCGTTGTATTACAGCTTAATAGAGTGTATGCCATTAGAAATCCAGTGTTATTAAGGTTATTTTTGAGAGTGCGTCTCTTGGAACGTGAGTTTGATTACATTGAATATCAACATATTCCAAGGTCTTTAAATACATTAGCAGATGCAATTGCTTCTCGAATGTTAAATAGACATTTGCAATAATCATACATGTAAATTTAAAAACATTTTATCATACATGTTTAACAAGATAAGCCGGTAATAATGATATATATATATATAGATAGGAGTGTGTCAAAAAATACATCGTCTTCGATCATAGGTTGAAAAACACCTTATGATCGGCAAAAATGATAAGTACAAAAAACCAAAATGTCACATGTGTCTACAAAAACGACCATCTAAATCACTGGTGATGATCTCTATATGACACCACTGCACGAGCTACCCTACACAAGAACCTTCTAAAAGGTCCTAGGACTCCGACTACATAGCGCTGAAGCCTGATAGGAATATCATCTATAGTAGTCTATGGTATATCTGCCGTCAGACGCTCTAGGTCTTGTTCCAACTCAGCTAAGGTCTTTGTAGCCTCGTCCTGTGGGACCGGTGCCGGTGCAACTGGTTGTCTCCTCTCGAAAGGCCGGAGATTGGCTGGACGCCGTGGGCCTACATCTGCATTTTGAGAATTATTACTGTCAGTTTTGAGATGATATAAAAACAAAAAAAGTAGATAATTTAAAAACTTGTGAAAAATGAATTACCTGTGTCATCCCATTGTTCTCCCGGTGGAAGAACCATGTCCGGATCTCCACGAAAATCAACTCCGGCATAAGGGAAATCCTGTATCGAAAAGACCTGGTCCTCTAACCAGTGAAAGTACTCCGGTTTAAATCGGACAACCTCCGTGCCCTCGTCAGGATGACGGGCCATCACCGCAACCCATCACATCAACTTAGGCTCTCGAGGAAGCCCAACCTCAACAGTGAGATGCTGCGGGATCAACATCGGAACCCTCTCTAGAGCAAAACTCACAACTAAAGGCCCATAACCAAAAGTCTTTAGTTGCCCGTTTTTCGCCCTAGTCAGTTGGCCCTTTAAATTGGCCAACACAGCATCACACCAGTTGAAAATGGTGCCTCGATAGCAGTCAATCGCCATCCGCATCTGGGATCCAGTGGCAATGTGCAAAGCGGAAGCCCCGCAAAGTCTGGTAACTGTAAAGGAAATTACCATAAGTTCAGGTCGGGATATAGTTTTGATCTCTATCCCCCTCTCCTGGTTCTGATTATTGCACCACTCTAGACGGAGACTAGTGATGGATTGGCCACCCGGCCTAGTCCCGTACAGAGTCAATTGTTCGCCCCTCTTGGGCAAACCAGTGAGAAAATAAATGTCTGAGGGCTCTATCTCGAGCTGGTTCCCTCCAATGTAAAAGCACTGATCCTGAACGTTCCACCTTTCAACCAGCCACTCTAGAAAGTGCACCTGGGCCCTCATGCCTGGTATGGCCCAGTATTTGTAAAGACCGCTTGCCTTCAAAGCATCAATGGAAGGTTGGTGATTAATGGCGACCAAATCAACATCTTCGTGTTCTCTCTTGCGCTAATCAAGCATGGTGGGCAATCTACACACCATAAAACATTTGTTAGAGTCCATAAAATTAAAATTTTTTGGTTCATTTTGGAGAAATGGGGGTTTGAAAATCCTCTCCGCGGTGTACGCAGCCCGCCTTTAGAGACAGAGCGTATGTACGCAGGTTCTCTTAAGGCAAGCTGCATACGCCCGACATTTTCCCAACTGAGAAAATGTCGGGGTACGCAGGTCACCAGTGGAGCACCTGCGTACCCCGAAAAGCGGACCTTGAAACCCCAAAGCCTCCAAAAAATGAAACTAGGGCCTAAAAACAAATTCTAAATGGATGGAAATGAAGAGGAGGATGTTGTAGAATACCTGATGAGACGGCGTTCGATTTCGACGGTCGGATTCTCCGCAATATCCACGGGAAGTTTCTTGCCAAAAGCCCTTTTTCTCTCCTCAACAGTAAAATGGTAAAAGCCCTTTTTATAGGTTTTTTGAGTAAATAAATGTTAAATTTGTTTATTTTCCACCGTGAAAAGGTATTTTTCAAAGTATTTTTATCTATCTTTAAACAAGTATGAGTAATGTGTTGGTTTTTGTGCAGGATAAAGGATTTTCAGGGAAAATTGTCATTTTTCACAAACAAAAACATCAGAGTCATCTTTTAAGCCCTTTTCTGACTCCTAAAACATGAAAAGATTGCCGAGCGTTTCTTTTACACTCGTTAAAACGGAATTAAAAGACGGTCCCCTTATAGCCCCTTTTCTGACCGTAAAAACAGGAAAAGATTGCCGGATTTTTGTCGTTTCAAATTCGATACTGGAAATAAAACGACGTGTCTTTGATCACTTTTTACTTTTCAGGTCAAAGACACTAACTATGAAAGTACTCCTTGGTCGTAAAAGATCAAGCAGTTCTCTCAAGTATTATTTTATACTTTTTTGGGCTTGGGAGACACAAATTTACGAAAAAGTTCAACCCTGGAGTCTTCTTAAGTTTTTTCAGACTCTCTAAAATTGAAAAACACCGAGTTTCTCCTATACTGGACTCGTTAAAATTTCACAGTAAAGGACCTGTTCGATTACAAACAGGAACGAACCACTCCTTCTTAGGGTTCGAATCTAAACTAAGTTGGACTCATCCGAAGGATGAGCTTATAATCAAGCATATGTTATCCTCCTCAAGCTTGTAAAAAATAAAGAGGTACTTGCCAGAAATGGTGGGGGAAAAGAGAGAAAAATGAGCCTATTTGTTATCCTTTGTCTCAGAAGAAACCTTATCACCACTCTTGAACACGACACTTTTCATTCACCTGGGTTGGGAAATCCTTTGCCTCGCAGTTGATTGAACCACATTGAAAGTCTTCAGTCGGGTATTAACTTTGGGTCAAATGTCACCAAGCCATCTGTTGTGTCGTTATGTGTTCAAGAGGTTGCTGTAAATAAACCATTCATCTGCAAAATATCTGTCATCCATCTTGACCATCCCTGAGTCAGTCCTTACAGCTACATTTCTTCAACTTGATTTATGATTTCGTGTTGTGGGCTTGCCTACGACGGATCGCTTTCTATCGACATCAACACATTATCTAGAAAGATGATCTAGAAATCGTCAGTACCTTGAAATCCGCATGCATCAATGGCAGATTTCTCGCCTTCGACGACAATTTACATCATTGACTTTCGATCGAAGGATTTCGTGACATGTTCGACATCAGCGCATTCATTCACATCTCATGGATTGTACTGGGTACTTTGGGAAACATTGACATCACTGGTGGTCTCTCTCACACTTGTTAACAGTTTACATCATTGACTGGTAATCAAGTGGTTTCTACCATGCTCGACATCAACTCATTTATTCGCATGGATAGAATCGTACTATTTCGGGAAGTAGAAATGAAGACCCTGGATCTAGTTTCCACCATCCAGGCTGCGAGGAGTTTTGTATTCATTGTATAGTAGACTAATTATAAATAGATGGCTGCGTCCATACTGTGTCTACATAAGTCTATGATTATGATGTACTGCGAAATCATTCCTGTATCAGAGCAGTAGTTAGTTTGTTAGTTAAAGTTTTTGATCTGAGTATGGGAATGCCTACCTCAACGATGATATGATCTCATACATGTATTTTGTGTTGAATACTTGCAGGTTCCAACCGGGCTCTCCACAAGATAATCCTTGAAATGATAAAGTACTTCACCCTTCCTAGATGATATGAAACCTTAATCTACCACAGGCTTCGCACTTTAGGGGGCAATCTGTTACACTAAAATTTGTCACCATGACTATTTGCAGTCAGTATGGCTCCGTCAATAGTCATACTGTCCTCCTTGGCAAGTCTTACACCTTTGCTCCTCATGTCAAACTCTAAGAAAGAGAGAAAGTCCTTAAAAAGTCAATTAACTCTGGTTATGCAGTTTCTCTTAGCCTTACCTGCATGTACGCACCTCCAGTTCGTAAAACCTGTGTACTTGTACGCTCTGTCTATAAAGGGGTGGGTGCGTACTCCTGTAAAGGTCAGGTGCAAGTTTCACTTCAAAAAAGTTACTTGTGGTCATTTCTAGAGCATTCTAGAAGATGGTTTGATGTGGATTGAGCGCCTCCAGATGGTTCATGCATCCCAATGAAAGAGGAACTTATCCCATGAAGAGGGGAGCTATCCCATTGAAAGAGGGGCTTATCCCATTCATGGTGGACCTGATTAACTTCCTCCAAAGCACTATAAATACAGGCATTGGGCCAGAGGGAGGGGAGGTTGAAAGCTGAACATTCCTAAGGGTAGATGCTGCTGAAATTAGGACTCCCTTATAGAGCTTGAGAGGAGAGATTCCCATCCTTTCTTAGCTTCATTTGGAAGTGGGTGAGCTGATCAAAGTAAAGGAGAACTCTTGCTGGACCCTGGGAGGGACCTGCACAACACCAAGGCACTGGTTGTAATGGTTTCTTTTGTTTCCACTTAATACAATTAAGCTCATTTTTCTCAACAAGTTGTTATACATAATTTGTTTCATATACTCCTTGGTCTTTATGATGAATATGTTTTATTTTATGAGTTATTCAGGTGCTATGTAATCGTTTGCTTGTTAGTGAATGCAGGTTTCGAAGAGAAGGAGGAGCGCATCCGGATCGGAGAGGCTGGACTGCTACAAACAGCGTGGGACTAAAGGTATGTTTTAAACACCTGACTACTTGTATTCTAAATGCATATTTAGGGAAAGATAGTGTTTAATTGTCTTGTTTGTCACTAGAAATCCTTAGCTTCTAGGGAGGTCGGTTTTGTCCGCAAAATTGACTCTTTCCGCATGACAATGCTATTCATCCAATAAGAATGGAACTGACATTGTTTGGATAGAATTTCCAGACGTAAACATTGGAAAGCATCAAAGAAACAAATTCAAAGAGCTATATGAGATAAATATATTGTCAACTTGGACACCAATTTTTAAAATTGCAAAAGCATTAGCAATGTTTCACAACAAATCACAATTCAAAATACGAAAACAATTCCCAATACAATTAGCTTGTGCACCAACAATACACCGAACACAAGGACTAATATTGGATCAAGTTTCGTTTGACCCAATTGGTGTCACCAAGCATGGGCTAGTGTATACTGCACTATCATGTGTTAAAACCACTGACCTGTTATACTTGATTAACAAACTAACAGCCCAAAACTTTCATGTACATAACAAAATATTAGATGAAATGAAATGACTAGAAACAATTGCTTCATGGAAACTAGAATTTACCAAAAAAAAGCCTACCAACCCAATTGTTTTATCAATTGAAACTTTAAATACATGCACATCTTAGTGAGATCGTCCATGAAACGGACTTGTTGGACAATATGATTCTATGTTTTTAAGAAACACACTTTTACACTCCAACCAAAAACAAACAATTCCTACCATTCAACTTTGCCATAGAAAATTACATGCATGGCATCCTTACTTGTGTAGAGAAGAATATATTGATCAAAGCAACAAAAACATTTTGTAACAAAAAAATTGAACTAATGCTAATTGACATCTACTTCCAACAACCAATTTTCTTAATCAATATTTATGTAGCGCCATTTGAACAAGTGTCTACAATAATAGAAATGATTAGAAAAGAAAAATCGCAAACTACACATGTTAATTGTGTATTCTTAATCATTGGTGATTTTAACATTGATATTCAATTAGAAACAACTCGCAATCGAGCTCTTACAAAATATATGAACACTGAAAAATTGCAAGAAATAACAAGTAAGTTATGCCCATGATAAAAACAAACAATAGATCATATCTGGGCAAATTTTCCTATTGAGAAATGTGAAATCAATCTTGCCAATGCATATTGGTCAGATCATGGCATAATTTATGCTTTGCTACAACTCTAATCAAAACATGGTATATTCTTTGTTGCATTTCTAATCACAACAAAAACTAAATTTGTTTGCATCCCTCGTTTGCAGCAATCCAGGCACAATAATCTATCTTGCTTTAGGATCGTTAGTGCATCTATTTTTTTTTGTTTTCTGATTTCATGGCTTCCTATTTTCATTAGTAAATTCACTGTGTCAAAACTGAAATATCTTTAAGTTACACAACTAGTGTTTCAAACATCTAACTCCTGTGGAATGTTTTCAATAATTGCTTTAGAATATATTTGTTTCCATGTTGTGTTTCCATAGGTGTACCAATAGAAAAAAATTTCAAATCCTAAATAAGATAGTGTAATAAGCAGGACTGAATCTAATAATAAAGCAGATAGTGCAACAAGAGGAAATGAATCTAGCCATTTGGACAAACGGTTCACTCCTTTTCCTTTCGCAATGAAGAACATGCCGACCAATCTTTGCATTTATATATTACTTAAGTTTTACATCTTCTAGTCTTCGTATTTATACTCCAATTAATTTCGCTTTTTCTTTTGCCATTTTACTCTTTCTAAAATATTAGGCAAGCAAAAGAAAAAATAGCAAAGGGATAAATAGTGGCATCGTCTATAATCAACATCTGAGTTTAACAAATATTTTTGAAGGTGATGTGTTCGTGTTTTTTTTTTTTCCCCGAAGAAAAAGCGAACTTTTATTGAAATGATAAAAAGTTACATTGCATATGCATAGCATTCCTTTGCTGTTATGGGGTAGTCCATACAGCTGCTGCGATCAAAACTGTCCTTCCTTTAAGAAGGACCACCTGTCCATGAGTACAAAAACTGAAAAACTGTTCAAGCCTTAAGCTTTAGAACTTTCCCAGCCATAGTCTATAAGAATCCTCCCGAAAAGGGGTAATAACAGTCAAAAAACAGGTCTCCTCAAGAGAGGAAAACAACCCTTACATATTAAGATGTTTTGCTGAAATGTTTAAAAGTTTTGTGTTTTCATTTTTCAAAATTCAAAAAAGAGACAAGAAAACATAAAAACAACTGCATCCATGTATCTAAATATAGGGAGGGAGCTCTGACACACGGATCTGTCCGTGTTCTTCTTCTACGATTTTCCAGCTGCCCAGATTCTACTGCAAACCTTCCTTAGAAAGTTTGTCTGCTGTATCATTTCGGTCCCTTTGTTGCCTTGGATGGGATGTTGGAAGCCTGCATGCGGCTCGGGTCCTTCCGTTCCTCTTATCTGCTGCAATCCCTTGATATCCTGATGGCTAGTGCCGTTTCCTTCCAAAAACCTTGTTGACTGGAGTATGCGCTGTTTGCTATCCCTTTGCCCTTCCGGAGAAATCGGATCGATACCACAACTGTCTAATGCTCCAAAATACCATTCTAGGTTTTGGACGGTTGGATCCTTCCCCCAAACCGATAAGATATCCTCCGGGGCTGGGTCCAGGTCTACAAATTCGCTAGGGTTAACCATGGTTACTGAGCCGGGTCACGGGAATAGTCTCTGGTCGTTCAGGCTTCTCCAGGTTCGATGCTGGATCTAGGTCAGCGCTGCTTCTTTCTCCTTAATTTGCACAGTGATGTGTTAGTGTTATATGGTCCTTCTTCTATTCCAGTATCCTCCTCACCACCGAAGGCACAAGTTGTACACACCAACCTTGTTGATGTGCACGCACAACTTACAATAACCATCAACATAAGTGATAAACTAATCTCTCAAATTGTCTCCTTTTTTCTCTATTAGGAAAAGTGTTCGTATAACAAGGTTCAACATCACTAAGAAAAGAAAATATGAAAGAGGTGATGCTGGCCACTGCATCTCATTGACTCTAGCATCTGTCATTTGGACAATACCCATGCTTTGTTATGAACATCGACTTACTCTAGACACTATAATTGCTATGATTTTAGGAGCAAGTATAGATTATTTAGTTGGAAGCTTCACAATGCTTGTCACAGGATGCCAGCAAAACAATTGCCAATTTGAAATATATGTCAAAGACAATGAAACAAATAGTGACTGCAACACGATATTGTGTCAATTGTTTTGTTTTATTATGCATTTATTTTTATGTGTGCATCTTTTCTTTATCTTGCTAAAAGAATCTATGCTTTAATGCTATTTTTCTTGCAAATAATAAAAAATTTCAATTAATATTTTTCAGGTGTTTTTGGCCGAACAACACGAACAAAAATATGTTCAACTACAACAAGATATAGTAAGGGGAAAGACAATCTTTCTCCTTTTCAAAAACATGGTTCGAAGTGGACCAAGAGAATCACATACCATATGTACATGCTTATCAATCTTCTTTGAGCCACTTAATGATGAATTGACAAAATATTATCTACACACTCTTGCCAAAAAAAAAAGCTCGAGGCAAGTTCTCAATTTCATTTCAAATTATTCTTATTTATAGACTCTACCAGAAACAAATGTTCAACAAATTTTTTAGTTGCATTAACCTAACAAAAATATTTGTATTCCTAATCAAACGAGTGTAGATTATTGACATTATCAAACCAACTTATCTGTTTTTCCCACCATATAAGCTATTCTACAACAACTATAAACAACTAATTAGAACAATAGACTGTCCAGTTGATAAATTGCTTTATTTCACAAACTGTGGTGACAAAAAGTTGTTTTCTTATGAACATAGTTTACAATGTACAATAAAAGATGTAGATGGCAAGCTAGATTCCATCCTCTCAAACGATCTTCTTCAAATCTTGTCTCCAAGACTCCTACAAATATCCTTTGCAGAATATAAGTAGAACATCTCTAAACCTGTTTTCATGTTACATGCGTATTCTATTTTTTGTTAAAGCAAGAGTCGAACCTTCATAATCATTAAAACAAAAATTATTTACATAGCGTACAACTATCCATGAGGAAACATGGATCTCAGACTGAAACTACAATCAAGAGAAAAAAAAGGTCACGAGTTAAGTGAAAGACTTCCCATAACACAACACACCCCAAAAGGCAACTAGTATCTAAACCACCAAAGAATCCCCACGAAACTATAAAAATACCCACAAACTAGAGTGTATGACACCTGCCAAAACCGTTTGGAACATCAAAAGGCGTGCTTGATCTAGACTGTTGATCCATCCAAATCGATCCAACGGCGTAGAAAAAATCGCTCCTCCTAGTCTTCCGCCCTTTAACCTTGTGGCCCCACTGACCTGCATGACCGATCACAGCCATTGATTCCCCTGGCCAAATCCTACGGCGGAGGAACATATCGCTCCCGACATAATGGCTTCTTTTTAACTCGCGATGAGGGTGGAAAATAAAACCGCCCCATCGCCACGTGTCGACTGGGGAGTGTGATCGCTTCCAAAAATTGAAAACCACTTTTCGCCCGGGAGGCCCCCGATATACTGGAAACCACTCCGCGAGATGAAAAACTCCCTTTGACGGTGTAAAAGGAATGTAACGATCGCCATTTGACACCGTAATTCTATCGTAACTATTGTCGTTGTTGCCGCCGTAGGTAATCCCGATGGTCGTACCAATCCCGCCTCCCAAACCTCTGTTCTGGTGGCAACGCCTCCATACACCATGAGAAAAAACGTGGGAAGGGTAAAAAGGCACCTCACAATTCATCCACATTATTGGATAGAGCTTCCCTAGTTCTGTTTCGGTACACTGTCATATCCTCTTCGGTGTGGATGTCACACTGGTCCATGAAACTGTCTTGAGACCGCCTATTCCCGCCTAACATCTCCCTGTACATGGAACATTTCACTCCTTGATTGGTCAATAAATCAGCAAGTTTATTGGCCTGCCTTCGAACGCGATTAAAACTGACCATGCGTAGGCTTTTGAGATGGAACTGTATCCTTTGGAAGACCTGGATCAGCCTCCAGTGATTCAATACCTTCTCCGGATCTGAGCCCCAACCGATTTTTTTAACCGAGTTGATAATTATTTCCGAGTCTGCTTCAATAATTACATTCTGCCTGTTTTTCTGTACCAGGAGATCTAAGCACTGCTCCATTGCCATGGCTTCAACCATGTTGTTTGTAGCCCTGCCTAAATTTCCATGGAAGAAGGAAAGGATATTACCATTTACATCCCTTAACACCCCTCTAATGCTTGCATTGCCCGGGTTGCCTCTAGAAGCCCCATCTATGTTGAACTTCAGAAGCCCAAAGGGGGAGGATGCTAGAATTCCTGTTTAGAGATCCTAACCAAAACTCTTCTGTCCGGGCTCTGTGGCAAAAGCCCCTACATTCCTAACAGTCCCAGAATCCTCAAGTCGGTCTCTGAGGGGGGAATGTTAGGGGAATTCTGAACTATGGTGCCTACTGTCTCTTTAAGTTGTGTCAAAGTTTGTTTTAAAAGGCACTGAAGGGATCTCTTCTCAGTTTTTAAAATTCTCTGATTCCTTTCTTTCCAGACATTCCAAATAATGAATGTAGGTGTAAGAGCCCATGCCGCACCGAGCATCTCATTATTTGAATAATCTTTTCTCCATCTGGTCAAGGTGTTGAAGATGCACCCTTTGTCCCTGTCACTCTTTTGGAAGATGTTAGCAAAATAATCCCATAAACTAGAGGTAAAGTTGCAATTATTGAGGAGATGTTCCATGGTTTCTTCTTGTGCCTCACAGAGCTGGCATCTAGAAGGCCCCAACACACCCCTTTTCCTTATGTTATCCCATGTCGGAATTCTCTTGTGATAGACAAGCCACATGTAGAGTTTAATCTTCATCCAACCTTGATGCCTCCATAGATCTTGCCAAACTCTATCCGGAGCCAGAGAGTCCAAATCTAGGAGTTTACGTTTAGCCTCCTTCAAATTAAAGGTGCCCTTGTTATTGTTGCCCCACCTTAATTGGTCATGCCCTCCTGTTATTAAGATCTTCCTTTGTTCTAGTATTCTCATAAGAGCCTCGGATTTAGTTTTCAAGGGGTTATCTTCCTCATAAAACATTTTCCTCCACTTTCTCCATTTACTTGCATCATTATTTTGGTCCCAAAAATCTTTGACTTGTGATAACCCCTTGTTATCAGTCTCTCTTTTGAGGTCTAGAAATTGCGCATTTAGCAGTATTGGTTCCTGTTGCCATTTATCTTCCCAAAAAAGTGCCAAGTCCCCCTCTCTGATTTCCCAGAAACTATTCTTTTGAACTAGGCCTCTATTCTCCCAAGCCTTATTCCAGATGTATGAACCCTTTATATTGCCGGACATCCTTATAATATTGTTATTGTCCCAAGTGCTGGCATATTTCTCTGTCCATATTCTAGCCCACTGGGCCTTTGGTTCTTTTACCCATCTCCACCATAACTTAGCTCCTAAAGCCCTGCTTAGAACCTCTGGATCATCCAAACCCAAACCTCCATGAATTTTAGGTTTACAAATCTTTTCCCAAGCCACTAAGGCCCATTTCCTTTTTTTCTCCCCTTTCCCCTAGAGAAAGTCTCTTTGAATGGTTCTGAATTGTTGTAAGACTCCTTTTGGAACAGGGAGTGCTGAAAGCATAAAAACTGGGATAGATTGTAAAACTTCCTTTGTGAGCACTAACCTGCCAGCTAAATTTAAAGCTCTGAAGGTCCAATTTCTGATTTTAACCTACATCTTGTTAATCATCGGTTCCCAGATACTTTTATGAAGAGGTTTAGCAGTAAGGGGGACTCCCAAATATTTCAAAGGAAGAGAATCTCTTTGAAAACCTAGAATCCTGGAGATGTTCCTTTGGATAGCAATATTAGTATTGAAGAAAAAGATTTTAGATTTGAAAAGATTAACCTCCATACCTGTGGCTAGACCAAAATCATTTAGAAGTTGTTTGTACGCCAAGGCTTCCTTGACTGTGGGAACCCCCTGCAACATGGTATCATCTACAAATTACTGATGAGTCAAAGTCTGACCATTCTCACAAAGTTGAAGACCCTTGATTTTTCCTTCGACTTTTGCTTGCTTGATCGATCTACCAAGTCCTTCCATCATGAGAATAAAGAGAAAGGGAGAGAGTGGATCTCCCTGCCTAAGGCCTCTTGAGGGAATAAACATCTTGGAGGAAGAGCCATTTACCAAAATTGAAAAGCTAGAAGAGGTCACCAAAGCCATAACTCATCTAACCCAATTATGATCAAACCCGAAAGCTATGAGGACCCTCCTAATGTAGGTCCAGTTTACCTTATTGTAGGTTTTAGCTATGTCTAGCTGCATAATCATACCCGTCTTCTTGTTGCAAGTCAGTGAGTGCACTACTTCCTGTGCTTGAATGATGTTATTGAGAATTTGTCTACCTTCCACGTAACCAGATTGCTCCCAGGAAACAAGGGTGTGTAGAAGAGGTTTGAGTCTGTTAGCTACCACCTTAGATATAATCTTGTAAACCACATTGCATAGTGCTATGGGTCAAAACTTATCTAGAGTCAAGGCATTAACTTGTTTAGGGATTAGTGAAATGAAGGAGGTGTTGAATGCCTTCAGAATAGTTCTGTTCCTCCTGGTATCTTCGACCACATTCAACATATCTTGTTTTACAATATTCTAGCATGCTTTAAAGAAGTCCACATTAAAACCATCAGGACCCGGTGCTTTACCATTCTGTATTTCCTTAAGGACTTCATTGATTTCTTCTTCCGTAACTGGCCGGTTGAGGTTAAGATTATCCTCTCTGGACACAAGTCTTGGTATATTTCTTGTAATGTCCTTTATGAAGGTTTCTCTGTTTGGAATATTTTCCTATGCAATCCCTCTAAAGTGTTGAACTAAGACCGCTTCAATTTCCCCTTGGGTACTGACTAGTTGCCCTTCCTCATCTTTGATCGAGGAGATTCTATTATGAGCCCTGTTTTCCAAGGTTGATCTGTGGAAAAATCTGGTATTTCTTTCCCCTTCCTTTAACCATTGCACTCTAGATTTTTGTCTCCAGAAAATTTCCTCTTGTTTACATAAGTTCTCCCACTCGTGCTGAAGAATGGTAGCTCTATCATTTCTGATTTTATCAAAGCCCACCTCAATGATGGATTGGTTGAGTATCTGCAATTTACTTTCAACAGTTTTTTTACCTTCAAAAATGTTGCCAAACTCACTCTATATTTTTTATTGACAATATCATTATCAATATCAAGAAGATTTGATATCTTCAATTACTTTGCTAGGCCCAAGTTTTGTAATATGCATATTGATAGTTCTATTAAGCCTCAGTTTTGTAACATGCATATTAACAATTGTAAATATGAAAAACTTGTATATGTTTTCAGAGTTTTGTTGTCACAATTGTGAATATGAAAAACTTGTATATGTCTTCAGAGTTTTATTGTCCAATGAAAAAAGACACTGTACTTCGCTAGCTTTCTATGCATTTCCATCAAAATGTTTAACGACATTGTGTTAGATCTTCTTTCTCTGTTTTTTGCCCATCTCTCCATTATAATTCTTCCTACAAAGGTGTACCATTTTTCTTGTGGTTGTACTTCCGCGAAAAACAGATTTTGCCACAAAGATGAAACATCCCTGTTCCAGATCGATAGTCAGTCCTATTTGAAGGTTGAGTTTTCTAATTACAGGACCTTTTAATTTCATCATGGTTTTAAGTAGTTTTGTTTCCAGAAATGTATATATATATATATAAATATAATTTATTATGTGATATTGTTTAGCATATGCTCCTAAATTTTCTCCGAAACACTTGTCTGGTTTAAGGTTCTGGTAGGTAAGATCCTAGACTGACTAGTTGAAACTTCCATAGGAATTGCAAGCTTGAAAATCTCCAACATACAATGTGCTCATTCAAAATGTGAGAAACTTCATATTCATAGAAACCCATTTAGCTTTCACACACTGTTAGAAGTCTACTACATAAACCTCTGTTGCAGTAATATGTTGTTGACCTTGTAATCCTCGGTTATGCCTCTAATATCGTTTCTTATTCCCAGTTTTAGATGCAATTCTACTCCCAGTTCTCGATACAGAAAGTCAATTACATTTAGGAGAAACCCTCCTTATTATGCTTGGTTAGTTACTCTGAAGATTCACAAAACTGATATTGATTTATTTCTGCATCCTTCACAGAGCTAATCTGCTCACAAGTTAGGCAACATTTCTTTAGAAAACATAGCAGCTATTGGATATTTGGACAGTCGGAGATTTTGTGAAACATCGACTTGGTTTTGTAGACTAAAGACTTTTCTGCATTACAATTAAACTCCCTAGAAATTGTGATCCTAAAAAATTTTGCTTTCTTAACAAGGTATTTATTTTTGAGTGATTTTTTCTTTACAGTCCCCGTTGCTTTATTCCTAGTCAATAGTTTCTTACAGACAATGAAATCTCAACATTCCCATTCCTTTAATAGATTTCTTCACTGAAAGCTCAACATGCCCATGCCTTTTACAACTTACTTCACTAAATGTCGTTGTTAACCTCATAGGACAACCCTCATTTTGGAGCTTCATAATTTAGTGGTGGTGCGTCCCAATTTCAAAGGCATCTACATTTACAGAGCTTTGAATCCATTTACATAGTTTGGAAAAATAAGCAGATTCAGATGGTCCACATCCGAGGCATGGCGTGGAAGATGCTGCAGGGTCTACCATGCACCTTGAACACTTTTTGCTCTCAACATTGGTTATATTTAAAGGATAATTCCTTCTTCAAAAAGTGGAACCCTTCTAAAGCAATGAATTTGATCCACTCTACAGTTGAAATAAACTTTGAGGATTTCACATTCTCTTCTTGGTTACAGTCTACAGGGATGGTATAACCCATAGTTATGACTCTAGCGGGGTCTTTATAAAATGGAGAACTTGAGCTCTCTAGCCCAAGAACTGAGGTTAAAGGACATATCAACGAACCAAAATAAGGATGATAGGGAGGCAACCCCTTTAGCATCAAACTGTTTTGGTAGATCTCTCTTGATTCATTTTGTTTTCAATTTAATCCATTCTTTTCAATGGATATAACAAAAAGTTTCTTAAGAAACTACTCAGTGATTTGGTCAAATGATCATTGTTTCTATCTTTGACTATGCCAACAGAAAAATGAAACAATTGATTCCATATGTAGTCATTACTTCGTCCTTTTTCTACAACTGCAAATGTTCCTGAAATCAAATTTTATATACTTTATAAAATTTGTATACTTTTTCATTTGGATTCGCACCTTAGCATGCTCTTGCTTTCGGATGATAAATAACCCTACAAAGCCTTGAGCTTAGCCTAACATCGGGTCAGGTGTTCACAGTTGGTATGATTTTTTTGACAATAGTCTTTGTAACGAAGGTGGCAAAAGCTGTAAGAGCGGAAAATGCCCATCTCTTCTAAGTAGTGCCTCATAACAGATCTGTTAGTACTAGCTGTCGACCTGAAATTGGGGTTTCACCACAATGTGTCATTTTATAGTAAGCTTGTTGGCAATAAATGATATCTAGGCTAGTAGAATACATGTCAGTCATGCTAGATCAAAGAAATACCTAAGCAGTTACCCCCCTAATTCCTTTGCTCTTGAACCTCAACCACCTTATCTATTCTCCTTTTTCTCTTGTTAGGCTCTTCCACTATGTCATACAATAGTTTCATCACTGGCAGCTCCAATTGGACATGCATCACTACCTCTAAACCATAAGCGGTCAGTTGATAGGAGATCATTACCATAGAAGCCAAATTTAGGCACTCCTAACTCTATTTAGGAAAGTTTTTTAAGAAAAATCCCCTAGTCATACTTCCAGCCTTCACTTTCACTAGCTATCCGCTGGTTCAGATGGCTACTTCTTTACCGACCTTCGTGCTATCAACGAGACTTACCATCAGTCCCAGTTTTTTATTCCTAGTAGGTTGCCACAGGGAGAGGGAACAAATCCAATGGGAGAAAGATAGTCCTAGAGATCGTAGAGCTCAAAATTCGGGGCTAAGAGAGGCATATTCCTCATAATATGATGCAACAATTCATTGTTTTGATTCTCATCTTGATCCAGCTAATATTGAGTCACAACGAGACTTATCATCGGTCCTAGTTTGTCATTCCCACTAGGTTGCCACGGGGAGAGGGAGCAAATCCAATGGGAGAAGGATACTCATAAAGATCATAGAGCTCAAAATTTGGGATTACGAGAGGCATATTCCTCATAATACGATGCATCAATTGATTTTCTTGATTCTTATCTTGATCCAACCAATATTGAGCCAGTCGATCCAGTAGTAGATCTAGCACCAACAGTAGCACCAGCCAACAAACATGTGAGCTTCACCGCTAATTCGTTTAGTAATGCCCTCTTAACCAACAATTACAACAATGATTTTCAATATTGCCTCAGTAGCTCAAACGCCTACATTGTAGAATAGAGAAATGTGGAAAATCTGACTCTAAGGCACGTTTTCTAAATTACAGGCTCCTCATTTTCAAGCTTTTACCGAATTTTCATTGAATACGTGCATTTCAGGTGCCTGAAGACATATACAGTTTTTCAAACTCAACATGCATTGATCTCTCCCCTGCAAACACTGTCAGAAGTCTACTACATAAACCTCTATCGCCGCTCCTCCTTGTCAATCTTAGAAATGTTTCACTAATTTGAATTTCCATGTTTAGTTCTATGTTGCAGTCATATGTTGTTGAACTTGTAGCCCTCGATTATGACTCTGACATCATTTCTGGATGCAATTCCTAGAAGGTTAATTTTAAGAACATGTACATCTCCTCTACTAATGAGCGATAAAGAAGACTTTTGAACGCACCTAAGGAATTTTTATGATCTAGTACATTTGCTGCTTACACTTCAGGCATAGTAGGATTTTAAGAACATGTACATCTCCTCTACTAATGAGCGATAAAGAAGACTTTTGAACGCACCTAAGGGATTTTTATGATCTAGTACATTTGCTGCTTACACTTCAGGCATAGTAGGATTTTCTTCTGACATTTACATATGAACCATCACCCTTGCATAGAGAGGAAAGGGTTATGTTTGAACTATAGTTTAAAAAATATCATTCTAAGTTGTCACTAAATGCTTCTTAGAGTGGTTGAATGTTTAGTATTACGTCTAGTTTTAGCATTAAGGCCAATAGTTACGTATTCTACACAATAACCTCTATGTTCCAAGATAGTACCAATCTTCTCTATTACCCATTATGTGCCTGAGTAAGAGTAACTATGAGTTTGAATTCTCCATCCATCTCAGAGCTTATTTAAGCAACATATTATTAAATATGATGTGTGTAAATTACGTATTCTACACAATAACCTCTACACAACATATTATTTAAGCAACATATTATTAAATATGATGTGTGTAAGGCCAATAGTTACGTATTCTACACAATAACCTCTATGTTCCAAGATAGTACCAATCTTCTCTATTACCCATTATGTGCCTGAGTAAGAGTAACTATGAGTTTGAATTCTCCATCCATCTAAGAGCTTATTTAAGCAACATATTATTAAATATGATGTGTGTAAATTAGGGAAAGTACAACCGTATCATTTTCATTACAATAGATTGAACCAATAGAACCAATAGAAGATTGAAGCTTTGAGAACTAGATGCTATTGGAACTAGTAGAGAGTTAGGCTAGCAGACATAATATGCTCACAAGTTAGCCAACATTTCCTTAGAAACCGTAGCAGCTAGTGGAGGTAACTATTTTCGCTTAGGTAGATGGGTTTGCTTGGTTGTTGGCTGTAGTGATGTAAGGACTATATGGAATGACTCGCTATTATGGTCCTTTCATTGCGATGGGCTGTTGGGGACGTTTGCTAGCTCCTTTTCTCCTATATGGATTAGGGTTCGGTCCAAATAAAGAAAGGAAAGGCATGTATTGGTTTGGTTTGAACATATAGAAAGCCCCATTTTTATCCAAATGTTCAGATCAATCAAAATGTAAGGCATGTAAAAATAACACATATTTATATAGATATATCATTCTACAGTAGGTTGCATTAACTAATTATATCTAAATAAGGGTAGCATAGATATTCATGACTTTTCAAGGCTTTATTTATAAATGAAGGGTACTGAACTAAAGGCATGACATCCAACTCATTAAAGGCAACTGCAACTAAGCCCAAAGAGAAGGATTTCAGTACATTCTCATCCTCATGCTCTAAAGGTGCAGCATCTACCTCATTAGCTGCAACTGCACCTGAGGCCGGTGAGGAGCATTTTAGTACATTCTCGTCCTCATGCCTAATAGAAATACCCTGTGCCTCTACAAGGTTCACCTTACACTGCCTCACCATAGATCAATACAACAAACTCTCTATGTGGGTCATGGATTCCTCTGACAACAATCTAGTCTTTGTTTGACTATGGTCATACAATATCATAAAACAAAGGAGACTATCAAAATGTTTTATTTACAACTTGTTTGTGTGGGTCATGGATTCCTCTGACAACAATCTAGTCTTTGTCTTTTGAATGATTGAGTAATAGCTAGAGATTCAACCAGGTCAGCACTAATATCTTTGAATATGATCATACAATATCATAAAATAGAGCAAACTGTCAAAACTTTTTATTTATTAAAGTATATATGGTTTTTTTTGTTATGATCAATCGTAACAATACATAGCTACCTACAATCAATATCACATAGCTAAATTTGTAGATTACTTTCAGTCACTTTATAGACATCGTTTTCTGTAAAGTGTTATATTTTTCCCATGAATAGATGTTGGATGCAGAATTTTCAACTTCACCAGGCGCTTGATGTTTGGATGAGTTTAGATGTTGGACTTCAAAACACTAGAGATGTCTATCTCCCCTTGGGAAGTTCTTTAGATATATGAGAAGTTATTTTTTATTATGGATCCTCGTTTATGGTACGATCCCAATGTTGAACCCTTGAGGTTAGCCAATGGTAAAAGGCTCTCAAGGAGCGCTTACTCATAACTAGCATGCAAGCGTGCTATAGAAATCTATTACACAAGTTAAAATGGGAATATTTGCGATGTTTTACAAGTATTTGATTAAAGCTACAATATTTATGTAAGATTTTGACTACTTTTCATAAGAATAATAATTATAGATTCATATATGTGTTTACCAATAATCTTTTTCTGACACATCTTACCTCAACATCATTCCGTTACTTTCAAGTGGTTGAAAGAGGGATGACAAGTCAGTTCGAGCCTTCCCCATTCCCTATACATTAGGCAAATTTCTAGTCAATGCTACAAGGTCATACATAGGGGGTCTCCATTGCCGATACACTACTTTACCAAGGTTCCATGCATTCTCGGTACTCAATACGGGAATGAAAAGCTAAAATAATGTCTGCTCATTGACATGCCCACTTCCATAGCTGGATAATAATTCCATAGCCGAGATGAAGGAGACAAATAAGTTTTCCATTGGTTAAACCAGAAGACATTCTTAGTTACATATGAGATATAGATTAGGAAATGGAACTAATCTAATCCAATGGGATTTTACCACTAATGCGATTTTACTACTCCTATAGTGTCCAATGGGCAACATAGGCTTTCCAAACATATAATGGCCTATCAACATGGCTGCAATTCAGACAACTAGATTTTAGGCTAGACACATCACACGAGTTGTAGTTGTTTTGCTAGAACATTCCATGTTACAACATTTTAAATCCACGACTATTGCTTGCAGTTGAGCTTTGCATCTCAATGCTTTCCACTCATGCCTGTTCAACCATGTCATCCCAACACTATCCATGGGAGGAGATTCAAAACTACTTTGATTAGTTATCTCTTTTTCCAGTCCTTTAGAGTAGTATATCATCCTTCTTCCAATTTTCTATGGAACTATTTGAATGACTTTAAAATACTATTGTCTACACTGAATTGAGATAGAACTTCTTTCATGCACATTTTTTGTGACATGATAGCTATCTAATGGTTGAATCATGGCCTTTTGACTTGTTTATAGTAGAAACATTTTCATGGTCCCAGGAATCATCTCAATCTAAGGTTTTCCACTATTAGGACCTTGTCCTGTGGGACAAACCATAGAAAGATATCCCCTCTTTTTGCTAGATAAAGCCAAATGGGTTTTCTTCTACCGTGGTTCTCTCCTACTTACTCTTCAAAAGTTACTTTTAAAATGTAGTTCAATGGATCAGTTAATTTAGCTTACTATCTTAATAATAATACAAGAATATCACGAATTCAGTTAATAATACAAGAATAAATACTTTGGATTTTATGTAGAGCCTTTTAAGTTATTCCTCGATTCATGCATAACTAGTCATTTCTTTCCAAGCATTCAACACCTCCTACTTCAGAGTTTCCATTCCTTTGTAGTGTTGTCTTCATTCCAACTATTTTAGTCCTTTTCCCCTCCTCTAACTATCCTTCTTCAGTGTCTACGACTATATCTTTAGTTGCATAGCAAGTGTTCTCTTCCTCTACCCATCTTAAAATCATTGATAAGCTACTTGTTGCTAAGGCTTCCACCATAATTGTACACATGCGGGAACAATATAAATAAGCACCATGTGGACAAATGAATTCTTGAATTTCTGCATACACTAATGCTTCACATAGGAAGCAAAGGATCCTGAAACAAACCAATGAGATCAATGATCTCTTATTAGAGTCCAACATTCTTACAATGAAATCTAAATGCAAATTCTGCCACAGAGATTTGAATGAAAATATGAATGCCAACTGAGAGTTTGTGTTCTACCAATGAGACTAATGACTATCAATGTGCTATGGATTATGGAGACTAATGACCGTCACAGTGCTCTCAAATGAAAATTTGAATGCCGGCTGAGAGTCTTTGTTCTGCCAATGAGACTAATGATTGTCAATGTGCTATGCCTACTTAAGCCTATGATAACTACTGTTTTGCTAGAAGATTCCATGTGGAATATTCCATGTTGCAATTAAGCTTTGCATCTCAAACAACAACCCTTCATTAGCCTTGAAAGGCTTGTGGGTTCACATTAAGCGATCTACACATAGTGATGTAAATTTTTTACCCTTTCTATGTTGTGGGAGAAGGCTAGTTTGTAGAAAAAGGAGTCTTCCTAAATATCACAAACATGCATAAATGTTTCCTTTGCAAGGCTATTCCTTTTAAACATGGGGCCCTGAATATCAATACTCTACGTTGATACTAAGTCTATGGTAATTTCTGTATTCATTGTATATAGAGTATTTCCTATGAAGAGTATCTAGGACACTCGGTACCTGATTCTTTATTCATGAACAATAGCTTGATGATTTCTAATGCTTTAGTTCTAGTCATAGAGGGAACTTGTTCTTGAAGCCTTTTCGAGAAGTGAGTGAGAGTGTTGATCAGTTTTGCAGCTAGTCTATTGCTAGGATAATATTCCACGCTTTGAATTTCAAGGAGGTTCCAAACTAATACTTTCTATGTGTTTGTGTAGAGAGTAAAGAAAAGAGATAAGATTCAACTCCATTGTTTTAATTAGAAACATTGTTAATGTAAGTTTCACTTCCGATTTTTGTGTCTGATTTTTAATGATTTTTCAAGTATGAAGTCTCTCTATATCCATTAGGCAAAGGCTTCCAGCATAACAATAGCTTAGATGAACCAATGGATTCACAGGCTCCTGAAATCAAATCTTATAAATTTTATACAATTTCTATACTTCTGGATTTGGATTTGCACCTTATCGAACCAACAATGTGATACAAAAGTTATTCATAAATTGACAAATACATATTGTCAATGTCATATATATATATTTTGTTGGATGTGGAGCCTAATTATCTTCTTTATTCAGAGGTACCGCCACATTGGACCCCATTTCGTAATGTCGTGGCAATGCTACCCGTAAAATGTACACTGCCAGGGGGTCTAGGGGGGTGATGATGATTATTTGGAGCCCCCCTAGTAGGGGATCGGGGGCAGCGCCCTTGAAGCTAAAAATAGATGTAAAATTGCCTTGTAAAATGTTGTAATTTCGTAGTCAATCTGAGTCGTTCATTAGGCGGAGATTTGACGGTAGAAGTTATGTTTAATTTAGGTTTTTTTTTTCCCTAGAAGGAAACCCCTTGTTATATATGAGGGAATTATATTGCGTCTATGTAGATCTGTATTTTGAGCGAGAAAAGAGAGAGGAGATTGTGTGAGAGAGAAGAGGGAATTACAATGGATCTGTTGTAGGTTGTATCTCTTCATTTTGTTGTATAATATAAAAGAAAGGACTGGCTATTTCTCCATGGATGTAGCCCAAATTGGGTGAACCACGTATATCTGTGTCTATATTGTTTTATGTGTTTATATTTATGCAATATATTTTATGTGTTCCATTGCTCTGTAATATATAATTTTTTTAATGATTATTCAAGTGTGAAGTCTCTATATATCCATCAGACAGAGGATTCCAGCAAAACAATAGCTCACATGAACCAATAGATTCACAGGTTCCTGAAATCAAATCTTATAAATTTTATACAATTTCTATACTTTTGCATTTGGATTTGCACCTTATCGAGCCAACAACGTGACACATAATTTATTCATAAATTGACATATACATATTGTCAATGTCATATATATATATATTTAACTCCCTCAAAACCTTACAAAAGCACCTATTCTTCGTGTATTTACAAACAACAAGATAGATCTTTGCTTTGCAGCTCAATTTGACCAACAGTTTCAGGAAAACATGCATAAAAAAACTATAAGCGTAGGAATGGAAAAATATAGGTGGCAAAGGCTCTGAGAATGGAGAATGCCAATCCTTTCTAAGTATTTCCTCATAAGAGAAGCCTTTTGCTGCAACTGAATCTGTATCTGAAATTGGTTTTGACCACAATGCGTACTTTTAAGCTTGCATAGCAATAGCACAACACCCTTCACGAATGGTAGGGACTTGTCGCTTTGCAGCTTGTCTTGTTTTTTTATGAGAATGACAATGTTCTATTGTTTTTGTTTTGTTTTGTTTCTTTCAAATCTTTTAATTATATTCAAACTAACCAATTTTATAAAGTAGTTTTCATAACGTTTTTCAAAAATTTATATTTCAACTTTTTTAAAAATCAAATTTTGTTTTTTGATTCGCAGTTGAGAAATTTTATGTGTTTTTAATATCGTTTATTAAAAAATTTTTTTTTTTTTAAAGAAATCTTATAATGACACTTGGCCAAAATTGTCATTACTTGTGGGGATTTTACTAAAACAAAAGTAGCAATGTTTTTTTGGACAATTTTCATTTGATTTTTTACTATTGATTTGAATATTTAATTCTTTTTAATAAATTTTAGAGTGAAAAAATTAGGAAATTACTAAAAACAAAATCTCACACAAATCAATCTATCAACACTTTTAAAACAATTATGTTTCTTTTATGCCATTTACCTTGATTCTAATTTATTTGATATTCAATATACGATTTAAATACTTGGTAGATACACTATGATATATTTTACTATTTCACTATAAAGAGGATCTTTTGACCCACCCACAATATAAGAACTCATGCATTCTTTCAACTTCATTTTTACCTTCAATTACTTTTTGCATAAAAGGCAGGTACCAAGCAACATCACTGCATGTTACACTTGTTCAAAATTGTATAAGAATTAGATTGAGATGAAAATTATATATATATATATATATATATATATATATATATATATATATATATATATATATATATATATGAGATATTTAAAAATAAATTTCTAATTTCTTAAAATTTTAATGATATAAGATTGGTTATGGTTAGATTTAAAGTCATTATAATTACAACGTAAGGCATTCTCCTCTGAAAATAACTCTCCTAGCTACCACTTTGCATCGGTCTACACCATCAGATTGAGTGTTAGACGATTATAAAATAGTTTACCATCAGATTGATGTAATTTCAACTTAATGACATTTGATAACCTCTCAACTCGCTCGCTCGTGTTAACCAAATTGGTGGTATATGGGTTAAACTAATCAAATGCATTGCAGGAGAAGGAACAACTATAGGATTTTCTCTTCGAATGTTTTGTAAGGGTTTGTTTCTTCTTGCAAAAGACCAAGCCCCCACTCAATTTGCTAACATCCACACAATACCATGATTTCCATCACAGAAATATGACGCTGGGGAAGAACCTGTCCCAAAAGACAAACTAATTGCATCAGTTTTCTTTCTTCGCCTTGAGCTTATTGGACTCGAAATAGATCTGAGGGTTTAGACCTTACAATCCTTTGAAATTCATGTATATATATTATTTTCATAGAAATATCTCCTCTGGATCTTTGAGTGCTCCAATAATGGTTTTTGTTTGATAGAAGATTGGAGAGGATCAGGAGAAAAAGCTTGAGGAGCTTCGTAGCTTCATATTTGCCACATTGGCTTTGATTCTTCTTGCAGAAGACCAAAACCCCACTCAATCTTCTGGCGTACACACCACACAATACCATGATTTCCATCGCATAAAATACATCATTGGAGAAGATTCTGTCCTCGAAAGATGAACTCACTGAAGAGGTTTTATTTCCTTGCCTTGGGCTTACTAGAATTGAAACGGATTTGAGGGTTTAGACCTTAAATTCCTTCAAAATTCATGTATATATATATTATGATGAGGTAACTTTGACTGTCTTTTGGATTTCTGAAGTTTTCTCAAATGGAACCCAAGACCATGATGCCTCTACATCATTTCAAAATACATATTCAAATCCATAGATTTCATTGCATTAGACACTTTGAAATAACATCTCAAATGTTGTTGAATTTATTGATCCTACAATAATGGTTGTTAGGACAAGAAAATTACCTCTGGGACAAAAAAACCAACTTGTTTCTGCAACTTATGATTCAATCTTTCCTATGCAAGATTTAGCCAATTCCAAATTTAGCCATTATTTGCTTGGATTTAGAAATTCTTTCTTAGGACAGGCGAGATAGGAAAGAATCAAGCTAGTGGATAATCAATATTTATATTTTATTTTACAAAAACAAGCAACTATATTCATTGAAAGAGTTGTCATCCCATAGATTAATCCCACTTCCATGTACATCTCCTTTCTTCCTAGTTCATTTTCAAACTCTTTAACTAGGGACCATGTAGATTTAACACCAGTTTTCCCATTCTCAATCAATATTCTTTGCCTACTCTGTATGCTTCTTTTCCATGTGTATATGGTTGCCTCTAATCAATTTTCCATTTCCAAGGAATTGTGCTATGTAGATAAAGCAAGCAAGGAGAGAACATTTTTTGTAGATGTATAATCAACAGTGACGATTCTATAAAGGGCATATCCAAGGCTTGACTTGGCAGTTTGCAAAAAGAAACAATTATAGATCAATAAATGAAATTTATAAATATGCCCACCAATACAAAGTTTAATTTAAGTGTTTTTATGTTTGAGAGGGTTAATAGAAATCTTGTGGTGAAATTTATGAGTTCCCATATGTATGTGCTTGTTTATTTTTAATTTTTGTGTGCATGTTTTCAAGTTATTGCTCTGTTCTCTGCTTTAAAAATGAATTCACAATACTTGTTATTTGTTTTAGTTTCAACTCCCAATATCGTTGCACTATCAAAAGCCTTGCTACCCATGTTGTGGTCGACCTAAAGTACTAAAGCACCTTTTCTAATTCTTTCCCTGTGCCAAGTTTGCCTAGGGAAATGCTGGGTTGGGTTGTAGCCAACTTTCAAGCTCTTCTATTTCCTTAAACATTACTATCCTTGGAGACAAATTTATCTCAGGTGTAAAATTTATGAGTTCCCCTGTGTATGTTCTTGTTTATTTTTAAATTTTGTGTGCATGCTTCCAAGTTATCATTGTGTGCTCCATTTAAATATAGATTCACAACCTTGGTTGTGTGTTTTATTTTCAATTCCCAATATGTCTGCACCATTAAAAACCTTGCTACCCATGGTATGGTTGGCCTTAAGTACTAAAGTCTTTTCTAGCTTTTTCCCCTTTCCAAGTTTGTATAGGGTAATGTTGGGTTGTTACGTAAACAAATTTTAGGTTCTTCTATTTCCCAATACATTCCTATCCTAGTAGACAAATTACCTTTAACTCTAGAATTCCAATGCTCATGGAAAATGATTTGTATTCAAATATTGCTTTTCATAAGGAAGAATGATTTAGGTAGATCTCTAAAAAGTACCAGTGGCATGGTAAAAAAGGCTCAAAATTCAAAGGGGTAGAATATGGATAAACTTAGCATCATATTGAAGTTCTCTTCATCTTGATTCCAACGATGAAAACGACACTTGAATCTGATCTCATATGAAGAAATTAGAGCAAGTCAAAGTTCATGTTTGACTTGGACAAGTGGCAGGAGAAGATGACGTGGTAGAACTCTCAGCGAATGGGAAGCACCAAGTGGCAGGCTGCCATTGGTCCCGCATTTTTCAATCACATATGGAAAGAGGTCAGCGGTAAAAAAATCACCCCCCATCATGACCAGGTTGCGATTGTGATATTGCAATCATAGATCGGAGGCAACACAACATTAGAGAAATTGGCCCCCAATGTACTGGGTTGCAATCGATCATCACAATCATAGATCACACAGTGCAGAGTGCTGTATATATGTTATCCCCTGGCTTCGTTGATTTCGATTTGTGATGGATTCCAGATGCGATACATTTATGGGTTTCAGTTAATAGTTCCGTCGGGTTCGACGGTTCACACACCGCATCGCAAAGTACAATGGTCATATGTAGAATCACCTTGGTTCTGCTGATTGTGCTTTGCGATTGGTGATTAGCGTAGATAGACTATGGCCATTGATGATAAAGCCGTTAGGTTTGGGGAATACGTTGATTCTTTGTATTATTCTGCCAGTTTATGGTTTAAAATGAAATGATCTGTTTGAATTGTTAGATGGTGGTTTTTCCATGTATGATATGTTTGTTACCTACATACCATTCCAGGCCCGAGAATCTCTAATTGAAACAAACCCACTTGGCATACTTGTCATCTATTGAAACTGCTCGAATTGAGGAATCAACCGATCAAGATTATATAATGGATGGTCCGCACAGAGAAAAGGGGGAGACTGACATAGTTTAGAAACCATTGTACAACATTAACCTGACCTGGCAGTAGGCTGGGACCTCGCCTTGAGCAACAGGGAGGTTGTGAGAGGGAGCAGAAGCTTCATTTCTCCGAATTGGGTGTTCATATAGGCGATTCTACATGATTTTTTGCCAGAATTTCAATGGTACTATCTGTTTTTGAAGCTGGGGTCTCCATTCTTCGTCCATCTTCCAGCTTCGAGGTATAAGTATTGTAAATGAATGTTTCTTGTACTTTTATCTCTTTTTATGCCACTTAATGAATGAAGGCCTCCCCACTATTGGGCAGGGCCCGGAGACGTAGTCCAAATTGGACGAATTCCATAATCAAATATTTGTGTCATGCTTATCTTGTCATTTCTGCATTGTTTTATGTGCTTTTAAGTTCCATGGTTAATAAGCTCTATTTCATATAATTATGATATATCTATAAGTAAAAGATCTTGGATCAAAAAAGAGGAAGGAAGTGTTATTTAATAAGAAAGTACTTGCAAGCAGATTTTCATGGTTTGATAGCTCCTAATACATGCTGGTACTTACAGATCATTATATAGCGAGAAAGATGGAGATAAAACACTTTCATCAATTATTAGCTTTTTTGGAGAGTGTGTACCTTTCCCTATGGGTAGAAAGCCACCTGGTGCACTCCCAACCAAATCAACTCATTCCTACCAACAACTGAGATCTTAGGGTTGGTTGCTTAATGTTGGTTGCAACATTAAGCTAGCAGGGTTATCGAGGAGACAAGGAAAAGGATGCAAAAATAGCCTCATATTCTATGCAGAATAATTCTTGTGTGATGTTGTCCACACAGGTACCCATTTCTTCCATGAAGAAATTTATGAGATATCTCTCCCGTTCAAATGACATAGATTCAATTCTCCTTCAATGCCTCCCATTGAGACTTGCACCAGTCACCACAGAAATCTTCTAATGCAACGACCCATACTATTATGTTGTGTTTTGGATAATGGAGGTCATCACAATGTAGCTTGCTGCAAGAATGTCTAGGACATTGAAGAAACCATCATATTTTTTGTGCCTCTTGCCATTTGTCCCCTCCCTCAACAATGGATTCCATGGCCATAATGTGGGAGCCTTGCATGTTGAGTATGATGAATATGCAAAGCAAAGGATGATTGAGCATGAATCCTAGTTGGACAACCTTTCTATTGTCTGTGAAATGTTGGATATCAGTGCCATATCAATCGAAGAAGGGCTTACTTGTGTTTTTGTCCCGATTATTCCTATGGTGCATGATGACTAGACAAGGATGTTGATTAGATTTTTTCAAGTGTGGCGATGAATAAGCTGAGGGTACCAGAATTGTTGTAGCAGAAGCTCTTGAGACCTAATTGGATGGCACTGAAGTGTGTACTTTTGATTAAAGAGTTGAATACAACACCACATCTTTAGAGGTGGAATGGTTGTTAGAATATTTTCTTGATCCTTTGTATTTCTCATGAATCCTGGGGTATATAAATGATTATGAATATTGGAGAGAAGGTATATCGAATCTCCATGGACTCAAAGACTCACCTTTGTTTCATATTGTGCCCTTTTATTGTTGTTCTTTGAAAATATAATGCTATCCATGAGGATATGAAAACGAAAAAAATGTTCATAATTTCCTTGGATTTTCTTGAAGATGAAGGTTTTAATTGGTATGAAAAGCACATTGGAAATTAAATATCACCACTTTCATAATTATTCAAGGCATTTCTAAACATTGGCTTCATCTCTATGAGGACAAGTGTGAAGGAATTATTGCAGATGTGGCACAACATGTGGATTTTGTTTATACATGTTTTTCTAGCCTTGTGTTATGGGTGATTTTGATGATAAATAGGTTGAGGATAGGCTGCCATATGCACTTTTTTTTGACATTATTCCAACCCCCTTCAACGTAATGTTGACTTGGCATATGCTAGGTCATGTTAACATCTTTCAAAATTTTATATTGTCTACCATGCCCATGTTGTAATTTCTTGTTGTAGCCTTCATATCATGAATATTCCAGTATATTTATATGAGGTGTTTGGAATTTCCTTGTTTTACTAGGAAGAGGTGTTTATGTAAATAAATAGCTAAGATGGCTCCATCAGTTTTATGGTTACACCTAGCTCTTATACTTTTTCATGTTACAATAGGTGGAAAAATAAGCTCTCTAGCATGAGCACTAGCTCTTTTCATGGAGCCTAGGCACCGATGACATATGATAAGCCAATTTTGATGTTATAAACTCTACAAAATTTATTTTTGGTGTTTAGGGATGTGATGTGGATCCATTGTGCCATAGTTACTTCACAAGTATTTTTGATAGGCACACAAGAAATTCTGGGGTTCCCATCCACTCTTCTCTAGAGTACATGTCCCCAAGTTGATGCTACTTGTTAGCCCTTAAATTATATGAGGGTTAACGCATGTGATTTTCATCACACATACAAATGATCTTCATTAATATTGTTTCTTTTTTTTGAAATGGTGCATCATGGTGAAGCATAGGTATGACACATTGTTTCATTGGTTTGTATGGGTGGTTATATGGTGCCTATTTATTTTCATGGTTACTTGTATATGATGACAAGGATATATTGATTGATGGCTTGTCTATTGATTAGGCACACCTATGGGTCAACTTATCATACGATGCTATTAGTTCCTTACGTGATATTGTATATGATTTTGGGATGGAGTGCCAATGTATTGTAAGATGTCTATCATACTCCTATAATGATATCTTATGTGATAGACAATTAATTTTTTGGAGCACTCACCTTCTTTTAGCATTTTGAGTGCTATAGGGTTTTATGCTTTTGTGAATAACTATAGTGCTTGATCATGAGGAACCATTTTTAAGTTTTGTTTTGCTTATCTTAATGAATTTATATGTACCTTTAGATAATGTTTTTCAATGATTGAGCACTTGATAAATGTGAATTTGAAGGAATCCCATTATAATGGTACCCTGAAGATCATATCTCAGTGGAATTAAGACACAAATTTATCATTAGATCCAAAATTGATTTTTGTGTTCCAATCCTAGTTTCATGTCCAGATATAAAGCACCGATGATAGGGTATGAGGATGAATTCTTGAGGTAGTCTTCAGTGCAGTTTCAGGCTTTTAAATAAATATGCCAAATTATAAGGCACTAGAGGTTGAAAATTATTGTAATAACCAGCAGCAGCGGACGATGTGTTTTTCAACCCTTTCCCAGGAAATTATATGAGAAGCTCACTTTGATCATCGAAAAATGTAAGTCCGGTCTCAGTATTAGTAATCTTGCTTATAGTCTCGAATGGAAATATAATTGAGAGCTTGCACATAGGTATCACATTAATGTTGGGACCTATTCAAGAAAGCCTTTTGTGTCAATGAAGTAAATCCTAATTCGGTCATAAAGAAGAGTCGCCCATTCCAGAAAATGGTAAAAGTTAATGACAAATCTAAGATCCAACAAAGCTAGCATGGTTATTCTCCGTCAATTGCAGTTCAAATCCAACATCCAAGGGAAAATGATTAAAATACATGTTCTTTGTAGTGTAATCTTCCGGAGTCATCGCATTCATGTTTGTTGGAATCGACATTTCGAACCAACCACTGTGGTTCATCATCAGGATTAGATTCATGAGTGAAATAAGTTAGAACTCATTGAGGTTTAAATAAGGCTAGGGTTGGGATGGGAATGAATATTAGCCCCTTTTCAGTTTCATCAGTCATTAACTAGCTTTTCACCAAGGAATTACTTTACATAGTGCACCGAGATATCTTGATAAAAAGCATAGAAGAGCACTACAATTGAAATATGCCAAATATAAACTCATCAATGACATCCTATTCCGAAGGAATTATGATGATGTTCTCTTGAGGTGTCTCGAGAAAGAGGATGTTGATAAATTAATCTAACTGAACCCCATGGTTGGATGGGATGGGACCCTTATATTTAAAAACTTATCTTATAGCATAGTCTTCTTACTTTCTTTGTTGACGACTCTCCTCTGTAAGCTAACAAATTCTTAGATTTTATGTAAGCCTTTATATATTAGTTATTCATTCTCTACTTATAATTTTATAATAATCTAAAAGTTTCTTGAGTATTAAATTGTTGAAATGACAACATGGACTTGTAGATCTAGTTTAAAAAATTTAAATTAAGGATCTTTATTCTTAAATTCTTAAATTGTTGTTATTATTAAATTGTTGTGATCTATATGCTGACAGTTTCTATGTTATTTATTACACTGTAGGTGCAAATGGAACTTCTTCTATCAATGGTATTGTCCTTGGAAATGTGACATTTTCTTTGACTGGGACAAATACTACTTTAAATAGTTCTCCATCCCACCTCCAGTCACAAATTCATCCCATTCTTCTTCCTATTGTAACTATTCAGCACTACTGAGAGATTAGAGTTAAAGAGTGTGGTTAAATTCAAAATGTTTAGTTGGGTTTAGTCAGCTTCACCATCTCTAAACAAAAAAAACTCCTTTGCGAAAAAGTGTTGATTTTCCTTAGGAAGCATATCCTAGTACACATCACAAACCAACATTTCAAAAAGAACCTCCTCATTTATGGACTTTGCAGCTTTGAAGACTTGACTTATACAATATCTCTCGTAAAGCAACCTTTTCCTTGTTTCATTTGATAGCGCATTCACAGGTACTCTTGGAATTGGCAACCACCATTTCTTCGCTCACTTACAATCAACATGGAATCCAAATTTAGTGGTGTTGATCAAGGAATGGCTAGAGGAAAATTGTTACTCCTGTTTTAGGTACACCTCTTACGAGCACAAAGAAAGGAAAAATTAATAGATTCAAAAATTCTTCATCGAAATTTAATGGGTTCAAGAATTCTTCAACATAAACTACTATTCACAATCTTGTACACCTGAGTTCAGACAGGTCTGTAACTGCACACAACAAACTTGAAGTTGCAAGTGTCAACTTCCATGTCAATGAAGTTGAAAAGGGCCATACTTGAATATAGTCTTCCGGTAATGAAAATTATTGCTTAATGTTCATAGAGAGAGTTTTGATTTATGCTTATACTACAAGATATCATATTTTCCCCTTGTTTTTTTATTTTTAATATATAATGTTTTATGTTTCTTTGAGAAGAGGTGATATTTTGTGTTTCTCAAGGGATCCTACCAATAAACCTATATTTTGTAATGACTGTGCATTGAACAAGCAATTCATAGAGCTATTTTGTGACAGAAATAGCGAGACAGGTAAAACTATTTCCTGTTTATCTTTTAGTAGATTAAAGAGAAACTATTACCCATGTGTATACTTTTCCTAGAGCAAAAGATGTATTCAGATTTCTCATCTTTGGGTGCACATTTCTATTTTTTTTTAATTTCTTCTTTTCAAGTTTTGTAAATGGATCTTACATTTCATGACTAAACATGCTAGAAATACATCTAAAATGATACATGATGCCAAACAAGTAATTTTTAGTATTAGTCTATACATATTTTTGGAGTTATGATTGCTTAGACTTAGCTTTGACAATTTGTTCCAATACTGTAATTGTGATGTTGATTTTGATTAGAAGAATTGCAACTTGTTTCCAATATCAATTTTATATAATATCTATCATATGTTTATTGTAGATATGATCGAGCACCGTGGAAGAACTTTAAAAGTTGTGTCCAAGGAATGTACCTTCAACATTCGCATTTGTGTCCTCATAGGGTGATCGGAAGACTATTTTCCAGGTCTTTATATTGTTCTTTGTCATGGTAATAAATGTTGATTGAATGATATTGGACATTGTAAATATATCATTTTGAAACATTATAATGTTGTGCAGAGATTGCATCGATTTTACAAGACACTTCACTAGCTACTAGTTTCATTTCTTCTGCCTTTGCAACATTCTTTGCAACTATCTGGTGCAAATGTTATATATTTGTTATAAGTAATTGTTAAGATTTAGATTGAAATGAATGATGAATATATATATATATATATATATATATATATATATGAATGATATTCAAAAATAATTTTTTGAAAGTAAATTTCTAATTTCTTAAAATTTTAATGATATAAGATTAGTTGGGGTTATATTTAAAGTCATTATAATAATATATTTGTTATAAGTTCTTTAGGTAATTTATGTTGTGGGTTAATTGATGATCATTGCATGGAGAGGTTCTCTCTAGTTCAATATGGTAGAGATGATGTAATGTAAAATTAAAATCAAATTAAAAAATAAAATAAAAAACACAAAATTCTTGAATGCATGGTTTTTTCTCTTTTGCATACTTCTCTAACGTGGTATATTTAAAGGCTCTCTCTCTCTCTCTCTCT
Source organism: Pinus tabuliformis (assembly GCA_031772625.1). Taxonomy (NCBI): domain Eukaryota; kingdom Viridiplantae; phylum Streptophyta; class Pinopsida; order Pinales; family Pinaceae; genus Pinus; species Pinus tabuliformis. Next base: position 434,161,388 of record CM062806.1, on the reverse strand, counting down.
CTCTCTCTCTCTCTCTCTATATATATATATATATAAAATCATGCATGGAAATTAATTTGTAAATAGCCTTTGTTATAATGCCATGGCTTATCAATACCAAGGGGTGATACCTTAGCTTATCAATACCACATGGCCAATATGACACATTGATATGACATTTTTTCTAATTAATTAATCCGAAATAAATTAATTAAAAAGGAATAACTAACTTGGCTATATATAATTAATTAATAATATTAATATTTTAAAATAAGCTATAATCTAGTTAATTTTAATGTTTTTTTAATTTTTATGGAATACATATTTTAATGCTAATAATGAATTGATGTCTATAGATATTAATCAACCATTTAATTTTTATTGATTAAGAGATGTTGACTTTAATGCATATATTATTTAGATTGAAATTATATTCTAATTGTATAATATGATTTCAAACTCCAATATATGGATTAAAAATAAACTTATCGCTTTATAAGTCATTATTAAATTATTTTATATAAATACAAATTAAAATAATAATTATAAATTTTGTAAATTTTATTATGTTTTAAAAAACTACGTATAACACACAAACTATTATAGAAAAAGTAAGTAAATACATGCATAAATATAATACTATAAATAAATATGATATGTAAACAAAAATATTAATACAATGCAAATATAAATATTTTAATCATAACGAAATTTATATTATTTTTTAATTTGTTTTTTGATAAGTATTTTTTATTTTATTTCTTCAAATAATTGTTTTACTTCAGAATGAATTGAGATTCTTTCTCTCTCAAGAATCTAAAGCAAACACACAATTTCAATTTTATTAAGAGCCAAACAAAAAATTACTGAGATTGTACCAAAATTCTAACAAGGTTGTTTGAAATACATGGCCTCTAGGGGTATACTTAAATAAAAAGGAAAACTAATGAGGACTAAGCAGTAAACATCAAGAGGACATAATGAACATTCAAGTTTTTCTAGAATTCAAAGCTTCACAAGTGATAGGATCTTTGTTACCTCTTAGAGAATAACCCAGATTAGGGGTCAGGTAGAGGTGGCCTTCAATTTTGCCAAGTCCGTTTTTTATGGAGAGAACTAACATCTACAAATAATCCAAAGAGGATAATCTCTTCTTTGGCAGTGTTCCTACCCACCAACACGTGACTCAACAACAATTTTAGATGTAAGTAAATATATACTATTGATTGAGACATCCTTGAAAGTGGTGTGTGTTTGGAACCCATCCAATGACATATGCAAGCACCTCAAAATTGGTTATGTATTTTCACTTATCCTCTATATCCCACATTTCTTCGAAGATATCCCCCTGAATTCTTGGCATAGTGAATTCATGATAGTGAGAAATGGAGCTCTTTTCTTGGCGTTGGGCTATGGGACTTCCAATTTCTCTACATTAGGTTGTGCCATGATGTGCCCGAGCTCTTTGCCTCAACATCATGGCCACTGGTGAGGGAATTTGAGCATAACCACAAAGAAAGTTCAATGAAGAACTATTTATCCAAAAAGAGGGGAAGTTTGGGAGTGGACAATGATAATCGAAGGGCAAACAAGACGAGATAGTGAGGTGGTACACTAGTGGAGGGGAGAGGGCACTAGTTTGGGAAAATAAAGTGAGTAAGGACCTCTTGAAAAGTCAGGTGAGAACTAGGAAAAATATAAGGAAGGGACCTCAATGGACTAGTGGAATAACATCAATAACAAAATACCTGTAAGGAATACCAACATTTCCATTGAGGAAGACGAATTGCGACAAAGAGAAAAGTTTGCATCAACCAAAGAACTGCAATTGCCCCATCTAAATTGTTGTAGCAAGGATGGATATGTTGAGCATGATCCAGATGCCATAAACCATAGAATACAAAAAATGATTTCAGGCAGACTATGATCCACTTTCATCATGCCCAAGGAGATGGATCTATATGCCATAATAATTCTATAGCTCTCGAAATGACCAATGTGTAGAATGAGAGTTAGCTCACATACAATGCCAAGCATCCAAGTACAGGGCGAGTTAGAAAATGATGACATTGCAAATGCAAAGAGAGCACCTTCATTAAACTAGATTCGAGCAACATGACTGACAAAGTGGTGGCAAAGTGATTATTCATTGAGGGGAAAATGTAATAGGATATGTGCTAATAACTATTAGTTTTAGATAACAATGGTATGTTTCATGCCTAAGCACAATTTACTTCAATGTTCCCTTAGTAGCCCAATGAAAATTTCCAATTATATCTAGTAGAAATCACATTAAATTATAAACATTGACAGTAAATGCAGATAGAACATAAAATCATATGCAGAAGACAAGCCAAGACAAGAGGACACAAGATGTGGTGGATTCCAGGGACAAACCCCAATGTGGGGAAATCCTTTGATCAAATATTCTTATTATTATAGTTCAACAAAGAGAGAGTACAAATAGCATAAATACAAGCCCAAAACAGATCTTCCAAATAAACAGTCAAATCAGTAGTCAATGCAGCCCTAACTAGAAAGTCAATGGTGGTGAAAGCTGCCCCAAACCATCCTCCAATCAGCTTGGTCAACAAAATAAGAATGCAGCGTCTGAAGAAGGTCAAATTCAACCAAAAAAAGCTCGGTCAACCCAGTCAAATGTTGTTGTAATCTATGTGGTCAAACCAAAAAGTCAATGCTAAAGTCAACATGGTAAAACAATCCCAATCATCTCAAAAATCATGCCAAGCAATGCGGCCTATAGAGATTGATATTATGCCTCCAAAATAGAAGTCAATGCATGGTCAAAGTGCCCAATTCAATTCTGGTCAACACTTCCCTAATCTTAGAAATTTCGTCCTCCAAAACGAGTCTACAAATCATCCTTCCTTCTACACATGCGAAGAAGAGAGAGAGCCTACAAGTGTACGAACCAATCAAGAGAGGAAAGAGAAGATGATGTGATGGGATAACTAGTGATGTCCAAATGAGAGAAAGGTCACTCCTATTTATACAATTCATTAAGGGGGATGAGACACATCCATTGGGCTTCATGAGCCTACATTTGATTGAGTTCGACCTTGATAATTTGACCATGAGAAAGAATAAATTCAAAATTCCATTTCTGCTTGTCAGAATGAGATGATCTTTATGTCAAAATTGTACCTCTCATAAAGAGGAATCCAATGCAATAACCATCTCGATCATATGATATATCCTAATGTGGAAGTTTTCCCTAGTTTCCAATTTTAACACTCCCTCTCAACTATGGATAATTCCACTTGTCAATCCAGCATCATGCCAACCTGTCATCCTGTACCATCCATGCCATCACTTTCCTGTACTAGTATGCTCTGCTGAACCATGCAGTAATAATGAAGAAGAAGTGATTGAGAGTGAGTCATAAGATCATACCACTCTCCACTGACTAAAGTCAGTCCTTGATCCTAGATCAAGTTGTTGAGCACCATGCATCCTAGTCATAGGGAGTACGACAATACATGATGCATGCATTGGTAGTGCTATGGTCCCTAGCCATATTTTCCAAACTCATTGGCCAAATTAGAGGTACCTCCCATGAGTCACAGACTCTATACGTAGGATGTGTGTCGTAGCATCAACAAGAGAATGTAAACCACTCATCCTACTCATATGCCATAGGAGAAGGTGAACCACTCATCTTATGCATATGTCAATCGTAGGGGAAGGTGAACCACTCACCCTACATGCATGTGTCTAGGTAGGGGAAGGTGAACCACTCACCTTGTATCCAGTGCACCACTGGGGGAAGGTGAACCACTCACCTTATGGTCGCTCATAGCTAGCACCAAGAAGTACCCCACACCCCTAGGAGCTCCCAAAGCTCTATGCCCAACTCATATGTGACCCTCATGGGAGGGTCGTTCCACAACTCCAAGTCTCTCTCGAAAGGTTAATAATTTTACCTTCCCCAAAGGCCTCATGAGAATGTTTGTAACCTTCTCATAAGTCCTAATGTGTTGAAGCCTAACTGCTCCCCGTTGTACCATATCCCAGATAAAGTGGTACCTAATATCAATGTGCTTGGAGCGGTCATGGAACATGGGATTCTCTAATAGGCGAATCCCACTCTGGTTGTTGTAAAATATCACGTGGTATCTAGCACATGCTTAAATATCTCACTGAAGAGCTTCCTCAACCAAACTGCTTCACAACAGGCCATACTCGTAACTATGTATTCCGCCTTGTTGGTGATTAGTGCAACCAATTTCTGCTTCCTTCTCATCCAAGATATAGAAGCAGCCCCTAAAGAGAAGAAACACCCAGATGTGCTCTTACGATCCACCATACTGCCATCCTAGTCAACATTTGAATATCCATGCATCCTCAAATTCCCAGTAGTGTATCTTAGTCCATAGTGGATTGTGCCTTGGAGATATCTCAAGATATTCTTGGTCGAAATCCAATGAATGTGATGAGGCTCGACCATATATTGACTCAACGTGTTCACAACAAAGCATATGTTAGGATAAGAGTTGACCAAAAACATAAAGGCCACCACAAGTTGATGATACTAGGTAAGGTTTGCCAATCCGAGCCCAACAACACTTCGATATATCTTCTTAAAGTTGAGTTCCATCAGAGTAGTCACAGACTTGCAATCCACCATCCCACGTCTCTCAAGTAGCTTCACAATATATTTTCCTTGAGAAATGAAAATATCACCTGGCTTTTGCTAGACCTCCAACCCTAGGAAATAATACATCGGTCCTACGTCCTTCATCTTGAACTCGAAAGCCAACTCCCTCTTGCATTGATGAATGAGAGTATCATCACCTATCATAAAGAGATCATCCACATAAAGGACCAAAATGACAGGTCTATCCTTTTTAACCTTGAAGTATGGGTTCGGGTTAGCATCACTTCTTGTAAATACCAACTTCATAAAATAGCTATTGATCTTGTCATGCCAAGCCCTAGGGGATTGATTCAACCCATAAAGGGATTTCTTCAACCTGCACACATGTGTCTCACGATATTGAACCTCAAATCCCTTAGGTTGTTCCACATACACTTCCTCCTTAAGCGAACCATGCAAGAAGGCAATTTTGACATCCATATGGTGTAGGTTCCATCCTTGAGAGGAAAGAAGGGATATAATCAAACAGATGGTGGTATATCAGGAAACTGGGGAAAATATCTCATTGTAGTCTACTCCTTCCTTTTGAGAGAAGCCTCGAGCTACAAATATGGCCTTGAATTTCTCAGCACTCCATTAGCTCCATGTTTGATCTTGTATAGCCATTTCGAAGCGACCACTGACTTGTCCTTAGGTCTAGGAACCACATCCCAAACATCATTCTTCATGAGCGACTCATATTCCTTGTTCATTGCATCCTTCCAAACATGTTGCTTCACAACTTCTTCGAATGTACAAGGTACTCATGGAAGCTAAGTACCCTTGGTACCTATTTGACTCCTTGCTTTCACGAAATGTCTCCCTCAGTGCAATATGTTTCTCAACATCTTCAAGAGTATATTTGAGCCGCAAAGGTGTTTTTGTTGAAGTAGAGGGATCATTAGGAGGTGGATCAATGGGATCCATCAGACCTTCAACATTAAGAATTATGTCATCAGATAGAAGTTCATCTTTCTTGTTTGCATAAACATCAGCATTGTCCTTCATAGGAATAGGAAGATCTTAGATCTTTCTAAGAGAGGAATATTTATCGAAAGTGACATCATGGCTTAATTCCACTTCCCTTTGACTAGACACATAGATTCTATATGCCTTCAAAGTTTCATTGTAGCCCAAAAATGTTCCTTTTTTCCGAGATGCATCTAGATTGTTTCTTTTCTCTTTCGGCACATGAAATTATATGGGACAACCAAAAATTATAAAATGAGAAACATTAGGTTTCTTAACGGTGAATACTTCTTCGGGTGTCTTGAAGTCCAAAGCTTGATGTGGGCATCAATTTTGGACATACACAGTAGTGTTGGAAACTTCTCCCCATAAGAACTTCGAAAGACCTTGATCATGAAGCATAGCACAGGTGTATTCTATGATAGTACAATTCTTCCTTTCGGAAACACTATTTTTTTAAGGAGTATATGCGGTATTATTCTCCCTCTTAATTACATCTTCTCTACAATAGTCTTTGAATTCATTTGACTCATATTCGGTCCCATTATCGGTCATCAATATTTTGATCTTATTCCTTGTTTGATTCTCAACCAAGGCTTTGAAGGAGCAGAACCATTTGAATACTTCATCATTATTCTTTAAGAAATAGATCCATGTTTTGTGAGAGAATTCATCCACAAAAATAGCATAATAAAAATATCCACCTAAAGATTTCACGAGCAACATACCTGATAGATCAGAATGGAAAAATTGAATAATATCGGTGGTTTGAGTCTCACTTGAGGGGAATGGTCCCTTTGTATGTTTTCCAGCTTCACATCCCTGACAAACACCTTCATGATTTAAGTTGAAGTCATGCATCCCTATGACCATCTTCCTTACATCAGGTAAGGATTTTAAAAGAAGGTGAGCAAATCTTTGGTGCCATAATTCAAACTGAAGAGAAGTATCACAAGTCATTGCTCCCAATGGACTTCCTCCAACCTGATAGAGACCTTCAACCCTGAATACAAGAGTGAATGCATCTCTTAGGTTCCTTTTCCAAACGTGAACCTTCCCATCAATGAATGTCACCTTAAAACCTTTGTCTTCCATCGTAGAAATAAAAACCAAGTTCTTTTTTAGATAAGGTACATATAACACTTCTTGCAAATGAAGAGTTTGACCTTGATTTAAGTGGAGAATAATGGTCCTAATTTCTTTCACGGGATACATGGCATTATCCCCAAGTATAATATCCATATTCATCTTCTTTTCAACCAAGTTTGAGAGCGCTTCCTTGTATCCAGTGAAGTGCCTTGAGGTACCACTATCAATCAACCAATGATCCAATGTGTCCAAAGGAGAGGTGGTGGAGAGGGTAGAAATAAGATAAAATTCCTTTTTCTTTACAACATTAACTTCATCATAACTAGAGTTTCTCGACTTCTTGGGAGGATGGCCACTTCCATTTCGAGCAACAAGAACATTCCTCTTTCCTTTGTTATTGAACTTGTTGTTCCTTTGATTTCCATTTCCTTTGAAGTTGTTGTTATTGTTGTCATCATCTCTTGCAATATCCTTCTTGTGAGGACACTCTCTAGCAAAGCAGCCAAACCTGTTACAATTGAAGCATCTTCCTTTTCTTCCTTCTTTGAATCCTGGCTTGAACACTTATCCTTGATTCCTTGGACCAACATTGTTCCTCCTCTTAGAATGAGTAGAGAACGTGGTAGGATTGTTTCCATTTGAGGGCTTGTCTCTTTACATCATCCCTATTTCTTCTTGAGTGCATCTGGCCAATAGTTTATCAAATATCAGAATCCTGTCATTGTTGATAATGGTAGTGTTGAACACATCCCAATCTCTTGTAAGGCCCCCAAGTGAAATAAGAGAGAGCTCTTGGGCACCAATGACTTCTCCAATTGATAGGAGATCATTCTTGATCTCTATAATCCTCATGAAGTAGGATTATATGGATTCTCCTTTATCCATCTTGATGTCTTTCAAATTATTCCTGAGAAAGAGAACTTGATTTGCATTATTAACTTTTAACATCCCAACAAGATTTTCATACATCTCCTTAGATGATTCCAAATTAGAAATATAGGAAACCAAAGGCTTATGAACATAATCAACAATAATCTTCTTAGGTTTTACCTCACCTTTCTTGTACTTTGTTTGTGAAACATCGAATGCATTTGAAAGAGGCTCTTCTATTCTTCATTTAACATAGTCCATGGCATCATTCACTTCCAAAGTCAAATCCAAAGTCATCTTCCATGCAAGATATTTGGATTTGTCCTTAAGCTTATCTTCGAATTTGAAGAAAGATGTAGTCGTCATTGGGACTAGTTACAAGTCCTTGTCCAACAAATTCCCTTAGTGATTTCTTTGCTTCACTCTTGCTTGGGATTTTTCTTCACTAGAGCTCTAATACCATGTAAATTTTAGACAACAATGGTATTTTTTATGCTTAAGCAAAATTTACTTTAATGTTTCTTTAGTAGCCCAATGACAATTTCTAATTATATCCAGTAGAAATCAAATTAACTTATAAAAAATAATAGTAAATGTAGATAGAACATAAAATCATATGCGTAAGACAAGGCAAGACAAGAGGACACATGATGTGGCAGATGCCAGGGATAAACCCCAATGTGGGGAAAATGTTGGATCAAATATTCTTATTATTCTTCAATAGTTCAAGAAAGAGAGAGTACAAATATCATAAATACAATCCCAAAATAGATCTTCCAAATCAACAGTCAAACCAACAGTCAATGCATCACTAACAAGAAAGTCAATGACGGTCAAAGTTGCCCCAAATCATCCTCCAAATAGCTTGATAAACAATAGAAGAATGCATCCTTCGAAGAAGGTCAAAGTCAACCCAAAACAACTTGGTCAACCTAGTCAAACATTGATGTAATTTTTGTAGTCAAACCATAAATTCAATGCTGAAGTCAACATGGTAAAACAGTCCCAATCATATCGAAAGTTGTGCCAAAAATTGTGGCCTGCAGATATCGAAATTCTGCCCCCAAAACAAAAGTCAAGGCATGGTCAAACTGCCCAAGTCAACGTTGGTTGACACTTCCCTAATCTCAGAAATTTCGGCCTCCAAAAGTAGTCCATATATCTGCCTTCCTTCCACATGTGCGAAGAAGAGAGAGCCTCCAAGTGTACGAATCAATCAAGAGAGGAGAGAGAAGATGATGTGTTGAGATGAGTGATTTCCAAATGAGAGAAGGGTTACTCTTATTTATACAATTCATTGAGGGTGAGGAGACACATCCATTGGGCTTAATGAGCCTACATTTGATTGAGGCCAACCTTGACAATTTGAACATGAGAAAGAATAAATTCAAAATTCCATCTCTGCTTGTCAGAATGAGATGATCTTTATATCAAAATTGTACCTCTTGGAAGGAAGAATCCAATACAATAATCATCTCCATCATATGAGCTATCCTATGGTGGAAGTTAGACCTAGTTTCCAATTTTAATAGGAATTCATAAGGGGCAACAATGCCACATCTCCCTCCTCTTGTAACTGATAGGATGGAAACTTCACAATCCCTTATGTTCTATGACATCCACTCAACTAGAGATATATTATTTCTTAACGTTACATGCCTTATTTGCTTCTTGCACCAACATCAACACCCATAATGGCCCAACCCACTAACTTTATGTATTTTCTTTCTTAGGGTTTAAAAAGGACTACGCCTAGCACCCTCACTTGCTAAGCATGCTTCCCTACTCTTCACCTTACCTGGTGTTAATTACTTTGATTATTGTGCTGATTTAGTCAATTATGTTGTTTATGAGTTTGAATTTTTTTCCTTTTTATAAGGGATTTTGGAATTGTGTGATTGGTTTCTTATATACAATTTCTTCATACATAATATCTACAACTTCATCCTTTAATTGATTACAACACTTGTGGATGGGGGACCAAATCTCACCCTTCACTATATAAATATCCCAAAGGGGACTTATAACTTTGATTTTGAGTCCATTTAGAATCCATATAATCCTAATATTGATTTTTGTGTAGCATCGGGAGGTATTCCCGCATATCAAAAAGGGTCTCCAAGACAACCTAGAAGAACTATTAAATATTTAATCTTTGGAGTGACAAGTCAACCCAAGAAATTTAATATCTAAGGTCTATCTTCTCTCTCTTCCACAACCACACATGTGAGGAAGGAGGATGATTTGATCTGGCCGTTTGATTGTAGTAGAGAAAACCTTTGACTAGCCTACTTGATTGTTGTTTGACCAAGAAGCTTGACCAAGCTTGACCACAGAATAGGCATATTTTGATAGCAGATGTAAATGGTTGACTGTAGGACTGAATTTTTCCAGGCCAAATGTTTTACCATCTTTTACTTTTTGGTTAGTTTGACCACCATTGACTAGTTTTTAATTATAACTGTTGAATAATAAAACAAAATTAACACACATAAAAAATACCAGAAACATAGAAATGGTGGAAAAGGCCTCAACCTTACTATATTCTTCTCATTATGCAATTCAATGTACAAATACTGATAATAGTACAAATAAATGCATGAGGAAGTTTGTCTTAGGATAGTATGTCTATCTTGGACACTATGGTTGAGAAAATATCTCAACCAAAGCACTAATCTAGGAGCCTAACTAGTTGGAGAGAATCTCTAAACCAACTAAGCCTAAAATGACTCCTAACCATAAGGAACAAACTCAATCTCGAAAGGTAGGATTAAATCCAACTTTCTTGATTTTATTTAATCTAATTGTTTTGGACTTATAATTGTTTTCATCACATGAGAGTGAGGCTAGCATTCTCCCCCTCAATGATAAGTCCAAAATAAGAACCGGGAACCATCTTCCAATTTCTCATGTTGACACTATTGATCCTCAAAAACGCTGCCTGAAAAACTCCAATATGAAGAGAACATAAATCAACTGCAAGTCTAATTCATCTCTGAATTTTTCTTGACGACTCCATCACGTCCCAAGCTGCAAAAGGATCCATCTATCATTTTCTTGCAATCAACATCCTTTGTCCACTAACAAAATATTGAGAACGCTCACTGGCTACTTTGGTGTTGACTACCCACTGGCTGCGTTGATGTTGATGAATGTCCATTGGCTGATTTGATGATGCCCACTCGCTGATTTGTTGATGATGCCCACTGACTGATTTGAAGATGCCCACTAGCTAATTTGAAGATGCCCACTGGCTTCTTTGGATGATGTTGTCGAGACTTTTAGTCTGACAACCACCCTTAATTCCCCCCTTTGTTAGCTAAAAGGAGAGACAATCATCTGCATTTGATTTATGAATTATGAACTCCCCCCCTCCAGGTGTAGGGGAGTTTCACTGTTGTACTCCCACTTTTAGGTGCATGAGAGTACCATATTCATTTGACTGTTGGCTGCAATAGGTGAGATTTAATTCTGCTGTAAAACTTATACAATTGTTTTACTGTTTACGACAATTCCCAAGGGTCAATCCATGCATAATTGATCTTTAATCTGACACGTTGGTCTTATTTGCAGAATTTCTGTGATGAGTGATTCTGCTTGCCACAATGGTGACAAGGATGGAGATCAAAACAATGATATTTCATGTGACCTTTTCTTTGACAATGTTTGCATGTGGGTTTGTCTTACACTTTCTCATGGCTTGTTGATGTTATTTGATCAAGAAATCCTGCACTGATGAACTTGATTGGCTTAGAATAATCTAGGATATCAAAGTTGTTTTCATCTTTATCATATCCTAATCCTCATCGATTTTTGTTACTTTTGAGTTCTTCCCATGGCTTGATGATTGGTTTGGAAGAAACAAGTTTAATTTGATCATGAACAACTTCTACACTTGAAGTTGTTTGGATGAGTGACTTGGAATCAACATAGTTATCTTCATCTATATGGTTGAAAGACTTGGAAGCATCACTCTTCTATTGCAACTCATATCTTTGAAGTTGTGACTCCAGTTGAAGGAACTCAATTATGTCATGTGCTTGTTGGAGAGTCATTGAAATATTTGCAAGAGTTTCTTTGCTAATTTGCACCATGTCTTCAGCAGTTGAGAGGATCAAATTGTTAAGAATCTTTAACAATGAAATGATTTTATCCATGTGAACTTGCTGGAACTCATGCTCACTTGATTTTAATACTTGTTGCATTTCTAGAACTCGCTCGCTTGAATGTTTGAGCTTGCTTGCTTGAACTCACACTCGCTTGCTGTAGATATGAACATGCTTGATTGTTGTTTGAATATTTGCTGTCATTAAAGTTGAACTCGCTCAGTTTCAGGCTCACTTGATGTTGTGAACTTTGAACTTTCTTAAACTAACACTCTTGATTGATCAAAAGAAGGGTTTTGAATACTATCGAAAAGGCTCCCAAGAGAAATGCTTACAATGATTTGAATGGCCCAGTTAAAAAAACAATGGATTCACTTGGTTTAATTGATTCCCTATTAATTCAAAGCTTGGGTGTCGGGTTCAATTGAGAATGCACCCTTACAATTCAACTCAATTTGACTTTGATTACAAGTTGACCTACAAATAATTTATTTGCAAGTTATACAATGAATAATTGTCGTTGAATGTTGATGTAGACTTTGCCTTGGGATGATTGAGTTTTCAGCTTCATTAACTCAATTTGCCTTGAGTGAATGATGTTGAATTTCTTGTTGATGTTGAATGCTGATGTTTCCAACTTTCATTATGTGTTGTAGTTGTGCAAATTCATGTGATTGTTTGTGCTTGATTGAATGCTCATTGCAGCTTCTTAGTTGTAGTGTCAAAACTAGACACAAAAACATGCACAATCAATCACTACACAAGGTGTACCTAAGATCCATTTATTCAATTTTGGGTGAATCTAGGACACAATCACCACCAAAAAGATATGTCTTTATTAAATATTTGAGTACATCAACCTTTCATCTTTACAAGTTCTAAAGCACAAAGTTTGAGAACTCCTTGGAGGTAAATTGTCTTCAAAAGACTAGAAGTTCATTGACTCAATTTCTCTCAAAATCTCTCTCAGAGTAAACTATTACTTTAAAATACAACAATAACTTTCTCTAAAAAAAATTCACTTATCACTCCAGATACAAAACACTTATCGCTCCAAAATTACAAAAGATAATCTTACCTTATCACTCAACAAAACATCAACCTTATTACATAATTAATCTCAATCTTCACCCTTTTGACTCCCAAATAAAAATTATTTTATCCACTCCTTATCTCTCACAAAAATCACTCATAACTAAAATACACTTTTCAATTTACTTATGTCTCCCTTTTTGTGAACCTAAAGTAATGGTTTTGTTTTATACTATGTAAAAGAAGGGCTCCACGTTAAAAGCTTTAAATCATATACTTTAACTTGGGACCTCATGTGAAAAGTTTTAAACCATATACTTTAACTTGGGCTCCACGTTAAAATCTTTAAGCCACATACTTTAAATTTGATGTGTTGAAAAGTCACTTTCAAAAAAAGGAACTGTCATTTCAGACTTAAAGCACACCTTAAAAATTCGTTAGAGAGATTAACACATTTCCTGTACAGTTTTCTATGCAGGTTCTGTAGTGTACGTAGGGGGGATAATGTGGGGTACAAAGGGAGGTACCCAAGGGAATAATGTAATAATGGGATGGGCCATGGTAATAAATAAGGTGGTTAACCTGTATCATGTAAGCGACCACAAGTAGTTAGTAATAATGTAATGGGCCCATGGTATTAGATAGATGGTACTGAGGGAACCATGGTAATGACCCATGGTATTGTATGTATGAAGCCTATATAGAGGCTAGAGACTCCCCATTAAAGGATGTGAAGGAATATTGTATGAACAGGCATATGGCTTGTGGAGTGGTCTCCTTCCTTAAGGAGTGAATGTTTGGTGTTGCCCTACCTTAAGGGTTTGATCAATAAAGAAGCATTTGTATCTATATTCAGATCTTGTTTTTCTTGGGTTTATTTGCATTGTCTTATATTTTCATATCAGATCTATAACAAGTGGTATATAACAAGTGTACCTAGGGGGGATAATATGGGGTACAAAGGGAGGTACCCAAGGGAATAATGTAATAATGGGATAGGTCATAGTAATAAATAAGGTGGTTAACCCGTATCATGTAAGGGACCACAAGTAGTTAGTAATAATGTAATGGGCCCATCGTATTAGATAGATGGTATTGATGGAACCATGGTATTGCATGTATGAGGCCTATATAGAGGCTAGAGACTCTCCATTGAGGGATGTCAAAGAATATTGTATGAACATGCATATGACTTGTGGAGTGCTCTCCTTCCTTAAGGAGTGAATGTATGGTGTTGCCCTACCTTAAGGGTTTGATCAATAAATAAACATTTATCTATATTCAGATCTTGTTATTTATGGTATTATCTACATTTATTGGGTATATTGGTATCATTTCATATATTTGCAGGTCAAATCTATAGCAAGTGGTATCATAGCACTTTCTTGGGCAAAAGTGGAGAATTTTTTTTTTGGGAATTTTTTGGGGTGGCTAGTTTGCAGATCAGATATATATGTTTTGGGGAAAAATCTGTAGAATCTAATTGCAGATCTGGATTCTTTATGAAAAATATCCAAGTTCGAAATTTTTTTTTGGCCAAATCGGAGTCCGGATGAAGGAGATATCGCTGATCTAAAAATCAGTGGTGTTGCAGACATCTTTCGGGGCGACGAATTTGCAAATCAGATCTATACATTTTGGGGCAAAATATGCAAAATCTAATTGCATATCTGGATTTTTTGTGAAAAAATACCCGATTTCAAAAAAAAAAATGGTTGAATCGGAGTTCGGATGAGGGAGATATTGCTGATTTAAAAATAAGTTGGGTTGCAGACATTTTTTCGGGTCGGCGGGTTTGCGACACAGATCTGTACGTTCTAGTGCACAATATGAAGAATAGAATTGCAGATCTAGATTTCTTGTGAAAAAATACCCAAATTCAAAAAAAAATTAGTCGAATCGGAGTCCGGATGAGGGAAATATCGCTGATTTAAAATCAGCTCTTTTTTTTCAGAATTTTTGGTGACGGCGGGAGAGCTGCAGCGCAGATCTGAAATTCCAGTGCCTAGATTGAGATTTATACCACATGAGTAGATGCAGAATGGTGGTTCCATTTCCGAAAATAGGTCATAATAGTGATTTTGAGCAATATTGACGGAATTGTGGCCATTTCAAATTTTCGCCATGTGAGTGAATTTTTTTTAAAACTCTCTTCATGGCGGTTCTGTGTTTTACAGGAAAAGATAATGGTCCTCCTATTGAGGAATACATAAAACAAAAAAAGTCAGTATGGGAAAAAAATTGGAAGGATTTAGTGTGGCTTGGTTTCAAAGATGAGGGTTACAAATGGTGGTTCTCACTTGACAATAAGCAATTGACCAAACTTTCAGATGCAGAATTTGAAAGAGTCCTTTTAGAAAAATGGTCTCGTGCTAGAAAAAAGGAGAATGAGACACGTAAGGGGTTATTTTCTACTGGTGTCTCATAATTACAGATTCATGGATTGATTCAGAAGGAGAAGATCGTTGTGTCTATAAATCCTAGTTGCAAGCATAATTTTATCAATGTTAATTGGGCAAAAAAATTGCAAGTTCCAGCAAAACACATTGAAAACACACAGGTTGATGATGAGGATGTTCAATTTTATAGGGATTTGAAGCTTTCTATGGATAAGTATGTGTTGCATGGTGATTTTTATACTTCAGATATGAATAACATGGATGTTGTTTTGGGATATCCTTGGATGGAATCCGTGGGTACTATTAATATTAATGTGCAGAAGAAATTCCTAAAGCTCTGGTATAAAAGGAAGAAAATTAAATTACATGATATTTCCATCAATAAACAGGTAGAGTACATGGAGGTTGAAGCAAAAGATGTTCCAGAGACTGACATATCAAATGATGAGCCATTGATGGTCGATAACCACACACAAACATCAAACCAGGTACTAGAAAAACAAGTAGAGGCGGAAGTAGAAAATGTTACATTAGAGGGGGACTCAGCGGTTGAAGTAATATTGAAAAATAAGAAACAACTACAGGAACCAAAACATGTACCAGATACCCATCAGGCTCCATTAGGTGGTGAATTAAAGAAAGATACATCGTTGGTTAACACTTCAGCATATCACCACCCACATCACCCCGCAAGAAAACAACCAACAAGATGGCAACGAATTAGCCACAAGGACAACAACCCCCACATGACAGATAGAGAGGAGCGAAGATCCACCTACTACACATCAACACAGAAGAACTGCCACGGTCAACTTCCATCTCAAGCGAGTGAGGCACCAGCGAGATCGAGGGTTCACCTTTCTCTTAGATGGCTAGATGCACATGCATGGTACCAGTGGACTACTCTTTTGAGTAGATCTTATTATTTGTGTTCTTCCCATGTTTTGGGGATGAAACATGTTAAGGGGGGTGGAATGTAGTGTACCTAGGGGGGATAATATGGGGTACAAAGGGAGGTACCCAAGGGAATAATGTAATAATGGGATGGGCCATAGTAATAAATAAGGTGGTTAACCCGTATCATGTAAGGGACCACAAGTAGTTAGTGATAATGTAATGGGCCCATGGTATTAGATAGATGGTATTGAGGGAACCATGGTAATGACCCATGGTATTGTATGTATGAGGCCTACATAGAGCTAGAGACTCCCCATTGAGGGATGTCAAGGAATATTGTATGAACAGGCATATGGCTTGTGGAGTGCTCTCCTTCCTTAAGGAGTGAATGTATGGTGTTGCCCTACCTTAAGGGTTTGATCAATAAAGAAACGTTTATCTATATTCAGATCTTGTTATTTATGGTGTTATCTATAGTTATGGGGTATATTGGTATCATTTCATATATTTGTAGGTCAGATCTATAACAGGTTCCTTTTTCTAAACATTGTTGGCTCCACATGCTATTGGCTCAACGCACAAGTCAATTACAGAATGCAGTAATAGGCACCACGCAACAAAAGCAGCAGTGCTTTACGATTTTGCTTATGCACCAGAAACTGATTGGTGCAACAGGGTCTAGTGGCTTTCACTCTAAATCGACTACTGAGGATGTCACAATTGCTAGATTCGTTCTTAGAACTGAGAAGAAGCTAGATATTTGGGCTCAATATATTTTTTCTCCTTTGACACCAAGAAAGTTCATTAGACATTTTGATTTTAGCTGCAACTCGATTTTCTTGGTTTCTACCTCGGGGATTTGATCAACTCAACTTTTCTACCAAAATCCGAAAAAAATTAAAGGAAAAGAGCTTTGTGTTTTTTTTTTTGTTGCTGAGAAAATCAAAATAAATGAACTCAAATAATATGTCCATCCCATAAGTATTCATGATCCGCACCGAGCAATAATTGTTGTGCAAAATCTACTGAACATCAAATTCTCACGCTGGTAGAGAAGAATTTTTCAACAATATAGTGTTAAAGAAAATCAACTATCCCATATGCTAGAGACCGATCCGATGCTAAAGCTGATGACACTCCTTTTAATCAAATTTCTGGAAGAGGGGTTTTTTGCTTCGTTTCTCCTTGTAACATGATGCTAGAAATTTCATTGGTCGATAACTTAGAAGTTGGCAGTCATTGCATTGTGAAACTCTATTTTATGTATCTCGTTCAACAACTTCACACACAGATGTCTCCACTTCAATTTTTGTCCGACGAGAAGCTCAAAGAGAGACCCAACAAAAAAATAAAAGAAAGAATGCATGACATAAAGTCTTTGCTTAAATTTTTGTCCGCTGAACAGACCAAAGAGATAGATCCAACCTGGATCGTAACAACTTGGTAACCTCCTTGAGCTTCAAGGTCGATCGAGCTAAGCTTGAACCTTGGCTCCAGCCTCACGGCCTTGACGTAGTGGCAGAGAGTATTAACAGGTTCGCTACTATGCTGAAGCCCACTTTACTCCCCTTCAAGTTTATGATATTGATGTGTATTAAAATCCCAGATCTGCACATAGCTATTACCAGCCCATGTTGCAACAATAGACGACTGTAGTTGAATTGGCCGTATGTAATTTAGGCAACTTTGATGAGCCTCAGTTCCTCTTTCCCATCGGCCCACCAAGTGGAGCCACAGAAAGAATTCCAAAGGAATCCTTGCAGGCGATACCAACTGAAGCAGCTCAACACATCCGCAACTCACACATATGCTAATTTAATCTACATCACTGATCTAAGTCTCACATCTCTCTCACATATACCAGGGCCTTCCTTTAAGGGAGTTACCCATAGAGCCACTAGCTCTAATACCAAATGTAGAATAATAAAACAAAATTAACACACATAAAAATACCAGAAACATAGAAATGGCAGAAAAGTTGTCAGCCTATGTACAAATAATGATAATAGTAGAAATAGATACATGAGGAATTTTGTCTCAAGATAGTACGTCTATCTTGGACACTATGGTAGAGAAAATATCTCAACCAAACACTAATCTAGGAGCCTAACTAGTTGGAGAGAATCTCTCAACCAACTAAGCCTAAACTGACTCCTGACCATGAGGAACAAACTCAATCTAGAGAGGAATCTAGAGAGGTAGGATTAAATCCAACTTCCTTGATTTTAATTAATTTAATTGTTTTGGACTTATAATTGTTTTCATCACATGAGAGTGAGGCTAACAATATCTAGGTTTGACTGGTATTTTGAATTGGATATTGGCAAAAATTTCTAGACAAATTATTGATTTGTAAACCTTGTTGAAGAATAATTTCTCGTTAGAAAATTTGTTGGGTTTTCCCCCAAGGTGGGGTTTCCCAGAGAAAACATATTTTCTCTATTTTGCATGGTTGTATTTCTACGATATTTACAACTTCCGCTACATTTAATGTAGGAATTTTCTGAGTGTAATTATTCAATGATAATAGTGGCATAAAACACTGTGTGAAAAATCATTAGGAAAAAAT
This sequence comes from Pinus tabuliformis, assembly GCA_031772625.1. Taxonomy (NCBI): domain Eukaryota; kingdom Viridiplantae; phylum Streptophyta; class Pinopsida; order Pinales; family Pinaceae; genus Pinus; species Pinus tabuliformis. Next base: position 434,142,821 of record CM062806.1, on the reverse strand, counting down.
TATATGGAAAAAAATTCTATCTACTCTACATCTTGTAGAAAATTAAACATGGGATTTGAGCTTTGTTGAAATAGAAACCATTGAATTCAATCTTAGGAACCAAGTATTCAACAACTTAATTTGATTTTTGATCTCTTGTTAAAATGGTGCCAAGTCTCAGGGCAGAAGACAAGTCAGAAGGTTCAAAAGGGTGGAGATGGTGTAATCTCTGTATTCCTTGTACCAACTGATTATTTGGTTTAATTCCTTTGAGAACTCCCCCTCAAGTGCTAAATCTAGCTCGATGGTGGTTGACTAAAACAAAGGTTGTAGTGGAGTCAAATTAAGATTGGGTGGAGAGTTCAAGTCTTAATCTCATTTTCCACTTAATTCAAGATAAAAATATAAGTGTTTACTTGAATACTTGTTGCAATTGATTGTTGAATATTATGGTAGGATAACTTTGGGTGTGGTGATTTGGAGTAGCATCAGATGTGCTCTAGCCTTGAAAGTTGGTGGAGAGGCTCAAGCACATGAGATCTCTAAGATACATAAATGGTTTGGGAAAAATCTAACTAGTTTGGGAGATATTAAAATAATTAATATTTTTAATGGAGTCCCTAAGTCTAAACTTAGGGAAAATAAAATATTAATGTGAATTAATATAAAACTGAGTTAGAATGGTCCAAAATTCATGGATCAAGCCAGATCTAATCTTAGCCATTGATTAGGGACTTAATCTCGGCCATTGAATTTTCAACGAGAAAAGTATAAGAAGAGGCTTGAGGGTTAGTTGGAGAACACATGGAGTTGATCAAGAATTAGATTTTCTAGGGCAGGGTTTGTTGAGGAAATCGAAGGAGTGATCAAAGTTGTAGCTGAGGGGTAGTGAATACAGTAGCAGAGAGGCAAAGATAGTACTGGGAGCATCAGCGCAGAATCTGGGAGAGGGTTGATGCAGAGCCAGCCAAAGGCCATGCAGAGGCAGCCAGAGGCCACACAGAGGCATCTAAGAGCTGCACAGAGCCTAAGGAGGGCCAGTGTGGGAGACACAGAGGCTCCAGAGGCTGACGCATAGCCCTGAGAGGCTGACGCTAGGCCAGAGAGGCTGACACAGACCCTAGAGGTTGATGCTGGGAGATTTCGTGGGGTTGATTGGAGCTAATATCTGTCTCTAACTAAGAAGTACTAATGCTGAGGGAATTCTCTATTGGGTGAGCCATTTCTGGCACCCAGATTATATTCTAAAATTTCTTAATAATAAAACCCTCTGATAGTTGCACCAGTTATCCCACATTGGCTTTTTTCGGGGACATTAGTCCAAAAATACGTGTGTGACTTGTGTTCTTGATTCTTTCAGTTTATGATCTGTATGTGTTGATATTGTACTTGTATTTATTTTCAGTATTTACATGGTAAATAACTTGTTAAGTAAATGAACAAGTAGGAAGAAATAAATTAGATAGTACAAGAAGAATTTCTAATGGATAGACTTAGAAATTCCAAAATGGCATTAGAGCGTGGTTGCAGATCATGGGATAACTGAGGGCATCAACTGGGCAGAGCAGCAGCATAAGAAAGAATTGTCCCAAGTGAAAAAATATGTTCCTAGCAGAAACAGCAAGGAAGGAGTGATCCAGTGCCTACGTCATTAGTTCGAGCCAAGAGGAGGATCAACACAGTGGCAGAGGTGCATACCTAACCTACGCAATGCCAATCATCTTTATGAGTTAGGAAGGATTGATGCCTGTGGCCAGAAGGTGCGGATTTTGCTGGTACTGCGATTGGGCAGAGCCTAGAGGCTCTAACCTTCAGATTGTTGAGGTCTAAGAGGCTTTGGGTAAGTTGCGGAGCAAAGTTGGTGGGGTACTGTGGTCATAAAATTACCTAACGGAGCAAGACCAAGGAGGAGGGAGTTGATGCCGAGGATTTCTAGCCAAGAAATCCAAGTCAATGGTGCAGCTACACTAACAATCGGAGTGGGGAATCTTGACATTGGTAGAGGGCTTTCTAGGATGGAAATCAAGGCTCAGAGGGAGTCACACCAAGAAACTTCCAAGAGGGAAGTAGAGAGACTCGAAAGAGTCAAACGAGGAGAAGTGAAATGGTAGTGAATGAGCTAAGAGATCAGGATAGAATGGACGGAGCTTCAAAATTCGTAGTATGGAAGGCTAGGAAATTGTCTGTTCTATACAAGTATCACATCAAACACTTCGCCTTGAAAGTGATAGCGATCCCGGTTCACCCAGCTGAAAACGAAAAGTATGAGGAGGCAATGGCCAAGGCAAAGGGCATCATCCTTGATGGTGTCAGGGATCATGTGGTGCCACACATTTCTAAGAAGGAGATGAAAAATGAGATGTGGGAGGCCCTAAAGAAATTGTACCAGCATACTTCTGTGCAGAGGAGGATGTTACTTGAAAACTAGCTGTGGTCATATCAGATGCAGAAGGGAGAGCAGATAGATGTCTTCATCGGTGGATTGAAGGAGATCCGTGATCAATTAACTTCCATAGGGGCCACACCAAATCAGGAACTAATGGTGAGGACCGCATTAGACACAGTCTCAGAGGATTGGGAGGTATTTCTCTAGAGCATACTAGGCAAGATGAGCCTTTCAGGTTCGGAGGAACTGTGGGTGACTCTTCTTCAAGAAGAGATCAGATGGGTGTCCAAGGTAGGGAGTAGCGGAAAAGGGGTCAGAATCAAGAAGGAGGAAGAAGAATATGCGACTCTCGCATCCATGGGAAAACAAGAGAAAAGAAAGAAGAAGGACCTCTCCAAGGTCAAGTGCTTCCATTGTGGCGAACTAGGTCACTATGTGAATCAGTGTCCTAGGAAGAAGAACAAGGGAGATGCTTCTGAGACCAAGGCTATGCCAACTAAGGTGGAGAAGGAAGTGGAGACTGATGAAGAGTGTGCCATTAGTGCTCATACACCTTGAGAAAAGAGGTGGGGAGACATCGAGCTGTAGTTAGACGGACTATAGGCGATGAGGGGCAAGATCCTCAAGGTACCCAACCTCTTGGATTAGACCTTGCTACGAGAGCCTCGAAGAGGTGTAGCAGGACTGGTGGATGTCAATAGAGACAAATGCGGATGGAGCGACAGAGAGGGCTATAGTGCAGGAGTCCCAGGATAGCATGAGGCATCAGTGCGAGATGAATGGAGTTGTTGTAGCAGTGTAGAGGTTAGCGAGGGAGCACTTGTCAGTGACAGAGGGAGCTTCAACATTGGGAGTGTTTCTAGCCTGATAGAGATATTAGAATTGGGAGATCAGTTACTTACTTCTTAGTAACTGAGTTGCAGTGTAGTAGTTAGCAGTGGCATTGCTATGAGCAACATGATGGGAGGGAATGTAGTGAAAATGTAACAGGGCCATGGGCAGCAACACAGATGCAAAGAGAGTTTCCGTATAGCTGTAGAAGTGGTAGTGGAAGGGCCATGGGTAGCAGTAAATGATGTAGCAATGTAGAGGATGTTGGGCAGCAGGTCTGGCATTAGCACAGGGACCGATGCCGGATGATTAGGGTGATACTTAGTGAGGAGTATTACTAGAGCACAATCCTCACTAAGAGGGAGTGTTGATTTGGGCTAGAATCGGATGTGCTCTAGCCTTGAAAATTGGTGGAGAGGCTAAATCACATGAGATATCCAAGACCCATAAATGGTTTGGGTAGAATATAACCAGTTTGGGAGATATTAAAATAGTTAATATTTTTAATGGAGTCCCTAAGTCTAAACTTAGGGAAAATAAAATCTTAATGTGAATTAATATAAAACTGAGTTAGAATGGTCCAAAAGTCATGGATCAAGCCAGATCTAATCTTAGACATTGGTTAGGGACTTAATCTCAACCTTTGAATTATCAACGAGAAAAGTATAAGAAGACGCTTAAGGGTTAGTTGGAGAACACACTGAGTTGATCAAGAATTTGATTTTCTGGGGCAAGGCTTGCTAAGGAAATTGAAGGAGTGATCAGAGTTGCAGCTGAGGGGTAGTGAATACAATAGTAGAGAGGCAGAGATAGTATTGGGAGCATCAACATAGAAGTCAGGAGAGGGTTGACGTAGAGCCAACCAGAGGCCACACAGAGGTAGCCAAAGGCCACTTAGAGGTATCCAGGAGCTACATAGATCCTAATGAGGGCTAGTGTGTGAGACGTAGAGGCTCCAGAGGATGATGCAGAGCCCCGAAAGGCTGACACTGGGCTAGAGAGGTTGACGTAGATCCTAGAGGCTGACGCTGGGAGATTTCGTGGGGCAGATTGGAGCTGATATATGTGTCCGACTAAGAAGTACTAATGTCGAGGGAATTCTCTATTGGGTGAGCCATTTCTGGCACCCATATTTTATTCTGAAATTGCTTAATAATAAAACCCTATAATAGCTGCACCGATTTTCCCGCATTAGGTTTTTCCTGGGACATTACTCCAAAAATAACTGTCACTTGTGTTCTTGTTTCTTTTAGTTGATGATCTATATGTGTTGATATTGTACTTGTATTTATTATCAATATTTACATGGTAAATGTAGGTTTTAACCCTATACCGAAAATTACCTGCATACGAATTCTTAAACAAAGAAAATAAACAATGCGAGAGCATAACCCATAAAACACATATGCACAGAGATTTTTCCCTGGATCCCAAAACGGGGACTACCAGCTTGATTTTTCATTATGTTCCTTTCAATGTTACAATACATATTTATACATGCCGAAGCATCCAATACCATGGACCGAAAAACCATCGCGTCCAATACCATGTGCGAAAATCATGCACAAAACCATAGGTAGGTTCGCCCAACCTAATATAGGGTCCAAATTTTTTTTTCTTGGGGCACTGCCCTGGACCCTATAGAGGGGGGCTACCCGCCCCCCTCAAACCCCCCAGACAGGGGGGGCTGCCGCCCCCCCTGTGATCCCCCCGCTGCGTAATCGGCGCAACGAAGGGGGGCTACTGCCCCCCTCTAACCCCCCGTTTAACTACGTAGGTTAGTCGTGGAAAGAATATAACACAACCCAACAGTAAATAACTTGTTAAGCAAATTAACAAGTAGGAAGAAATAAATCAGATAGTACAGGGAGAATTTCCGATGGATAGATTTAGAAATTCCAACATGGTGTGTATTAGCACTGCCATTATGGATTGTGTATCCCTATGTGTATTTATAATGATATGTATTGTAGGTTCGTTCCCAAGGATATGAGGGATTAGAAGCTCCCTTTGTATACTAAAATATTCTTGATTTGCAGGGTTGTTTATGTGATTTGTGTTACTAATGAGAATCCATGTTTAATTGTTAAGGTGTTTGAAAGCTTGGTTGAATGTTCTATTTTTCTTAAGGAGTTATGTGCTTGATTAATGTAGATATTTTATTTTAAGGTTTGTATGTTGATTGATGATTGAATATTGGTTTGGAGTAATTCTTAAGAGCAGGAATTTAAGCATAAATGTGCCAAGGTCACGAGGAAATAAATTAGGATTTGTGTGAATAAATCTAGAGCTATTGTATTTTCATTTACGGGGCATGGTAGTCACAAATTTGGCTTGAACATGATGCCTGGATATAAAGCATGCTTATACTATCAATGAATATGTCTTACTCTTACTTTGCACTTGTAAATTCATTGAATTTTATTGAATCGATGAGAGATTGTTTGATCATGAAAATTTTGGGCAGATCCAAGTCATGGTCAAAGTGTTAGGATAACTCTATGAGTTACTTAGGAAAACCTAGAAGGAAATTCTGGTTGAAAAGGAAGTATTTTTGTGTTTAAGACCAAAGTCAAATAATTCGAGAGGTCGTTCCTCCAAGATAATGAAGAGAGGGATAAGTTAGTGTATGGGAGGCCAAACCTTGAATAATTCGGGAGTTCGGGACTTCAAGGCCTCTAGGGACAAGGTATTCAATGAGTTTAGGTTAAAACTAAAGTGGACAAGTATCTTTAGGCCAAATGGGTAGTGCACAAAAGCAGTTCAAGGGACGAATGCAAGCTAGAGCCCAAACTACTTCAGGAGTTCAGGGATTCCAAAAGGATTTCGTTAAATAAATTTGTGTTGTTGCTCAAACCCCGAACACCCAAAATGGTGGGGCCCCATAAGGTGGTTATGTGACATGTTGATGTGGACGCGATTTTGGGGGTGAACCAAAATCCCATCTCCCTAATAAATCGCTCTTGAGGCCAGTGGGTTATGGGCCCACGAAGCCTATCAGAAACGCTTCTCATGGACTCACTTGCCTTATGGGCTAATGAATCATTAATCTTTTCAAGAAGCTATGGCAGATTCTTGGGAAGCTGAAGGCCCTCGCCAGAACAAACCAGGTGACAATGCATGATGACATTGTCATTACTCTTCATCCACACACGAGCTTTCTTTTCGGGGTTCTTTGATGCTGTTGCTTCTGTGGATTCTTGCTGCCGCTCTTTCTAAACAAAGCCACGCCTGGTCCATCCGCGGTTGAACCCAAAAAACTCGTAGACACTACACTCCAGCGCTGCCAACAATATCCATTCGACTTCTTCCAGCTACACCCGTCACAATGAGGTATTTTACTTCCAACGCACTGTAATGAAGGATTAAAAATACATAGTTTAGATGGCACCAATCGTTTCTGCTGTATATCAGTAGAATATTTCTGAGAGCCTGTGAAAAGCTAACCACATGCACAAGCTCTTAACTTCTCACCCACCGCAAACCCATGCAGGGAATGAAAGATGTGTCACACCTCCAAAATGAGACCTCGTTCAACATCATGACAACTACAAACAAATATCTAAAAATGAAAACACTCTAAATGCCTAAATGATGGGGACAACACTTTCCAAAGCTTATTCTCCACATCATCGGCTGACTTGACAAAAATGCCATGGCTTCAAAAAATCCAAATCGCTGGAAAACAATTCAAACAAAAAAAATACACAGACACAAATTCACATAAGACGCATTTCCATTATATACAGTCTTGATTACAATTTAAGGCATCTCAGCCTTAATCCCGTATTATCTTACAACTACATTGTATCTCCTTACACTCTCTCACATGAACATGTATTTTCTCTATTTCTTTATGTTTCTTTACGCCTGAATGAATTCTTAATATCTTGTTATACATACATGGCAGTTTTAATTGAATTTTAACTGAAATTTGTTCACTAACTGAATTTTGTTCACAGTTGGCCTGGTTATCCACATGTCTTCTTTCTCTAGTATTTTTTTCATTAAGGTGCTCGGATGCTCTTGCATCAGAGTTTAGAGGTACAAAAATTTATGACCTCCTGGTCATATGCGTTTCCTTAGTAATTCTACCCACTGTTTCACTTCTTCAGTGGAATTGCCTTCATGTGAGCTGCAACCAAACCTCTGCAATAACAAGTCCTCCCTACTACCAGATGCATTACCAAGCTTCTCTCCTGATCTTAGACTTTCGACATCTCTGTGGTTCTCTCCTCTCGAACCAATTGAGCACTCTTGCTCTAGGTTTGTTGCAATCTTCTCACCTTCACAAAATAAAATAAAAAATTACAAACTTACAAATCTTCAGCAAAACTGTAACTATTCTTTCTTCGCATGCAAAAACTCCTTTCTGCAGGAAATCTTTTCGTGCTCTAATACCACTTGATGGGGATGAGATTTTGGGGGTGAACCAAAATCCCATCTCCCTAATAAATTGCTCTTGAGGCCAGTGGGTTGTGGGCCCACGAAGCCTATCAGAAATGATTCTCACGGTCTCACTTGCCTTATGGGCCAATGAATCATTAATATTTTCAAGACGTCGTGGAAGATTCTTGGGAAGCTGAAGGCCCTCGCCAGAACAAACTAGGTGACAATGCATGATGACGTTGTCATTGTTCTTCATCCACACACGCCATTTCTTTTTGGGGTTCTTTGATGCTGTTGCTTCCGCAGATTCTTGATGCCACTCCTTTTGAACAAAGCCACGCCTGATCCATTCACGGTTGAACCCAACAAACCCATAGACACTACACTCCAGCGCCGCCAACAATAGCCATTCGACTTCTTCCAGCTACACCCATCACAATGAGGTATTTTACTTCTAACGCCATGCAATGAAGGATTAAAAATACATAGTTTAGATGGCACCAATCATTTCTTCTATATACCAGTGGAATATTTCTGAGAGCCTATGAAAAGCCAACCACATCCACAAGCTCTCAGCTTCTCACCCATCGCAAACCCATGCAGGGAATGAAAGATGTGTCGCACCTCCGAAACGAGAACTCATTCAACATCATGACAGTTCCAAACAAAATATCTGAAAATGAAAACACTCTAAATGCCTAAATGATGGGGACAACACTTTCCAAAGCTCGTTCTCCACATCATCGACCGACTTGACAAAAATGCCATGGCTTCAGAAAATCCAAATCGGTGGCAAACAATTCAAACAAAAAAAATACACAGGCACAAATTCAAATAAGATGCATTTCCATTATATACAGTCTCGATTACAATTTAAGGCATCTCAGCCTTAGTCCCGTATTCTCCTGCAGCTACATTGTATCTCCTTACACTCTCTCACACGCACAGGTTTTTTTCTCTATTTCTTTATGTTTCTTTATCCCCGAATGGATTCTTAATATCTTGTTATACATACATGGTAGTTTTAACTGAATTTTAACTGAAATTTGTTCACTAATTGAAATCTGTTCATGGTTGGCCTGGTTGTCCACGTGTCTTCTTTCTCTAGTCTTTTTTTCATTAAGGTGCTCGGATGCTCCTGCATCACATGTGCCATGTGGGTGCAGGGTCGCCATATGGGTGTCGCGTGGAAGTACATCGTTGATGTGGCAAGGGTTTTACTAGTCAAATTTTAATTGGTCATAACTTTTGATCTGAGATTTAGATTTAGATAAAATTTATATCACCAGAAAAATCTCGATAAGGAGAACAAGATGGTGGTATTTATTCCAAGTTTTAATGAAGCTGATAAAAGAGGAATTTGGTGACCCCATTTCCATAATGAGACTTTGGAGGTTGGGTTAAATAAAAGTAACACCTTCTGGTGCCTGAGAATGGTCTATGGGAGGGTAGATGAGGGTGTTAGAATAGGCCATATGTGAATAATGGTTCATCTTATTACATATGGAACCCAACCCAAGCCTAAGAAACCTCTAAATACCAACCATAGTGAACAAATAATAACGTTGGCAAATTAGTCATAATGGGGAAGATTGGGGCTATGCAAGTTGGTAAATTAGTCGGGCTTAGGATATTGGGTCTAGATACTTAATAAACAATTAAAAAATCAAAAATATTTTTAGGAATTGTCATTTCACGAAATACATAGGTAGATGTTGAATGTGTTTTATGAGTGGAATTCTAGATTAATTATGAAAGGAAAATAACTGTGATTTTCAATTACCATTGTTATATTCTTTGCATGGTTATCTTTTATTTGTGAAATTCAAGATGAAGCACGAAAATAAAATAACTATGATTTTCTGTTGTACCATTGTTACATTTTTTGCATGATTATCCTTACATGGTGGGGGGTTGTGGTGGGCAAAGGGGGCATCCATTTTTGGTAGTTTTTGACACACAATTTTCATGGTTAGAGGTTTTATGACACATGGTGTTTCAACACATGAGTTTGTAATTTCGGTTAAGGAGCTACACTTGTATTTTAATTTATAGTTAATGGGTTGGGGGTTTATGGATGACCTAAAATACACATATTGTATTGTAACACTATAAAAATTGAATATATTGAAAAATACTTCTAATTTTACTGGTTTAAAATTTCATAGGTGAATTTTTTAAGTAATATATATGTATGTGCCATTAGATTGATTTTATTTTTAAAGAACTTATTTACAACAATTAACTGTACAATATTAAAGACCAACCCTTAATACCATAATAATATATGGCCTCAACATATCCAAATAAATTTAAACAACAATGGAAAAATACAAAAATGTAACAAATATGTTATATGAGTGCATTTCAAACCAAGATTCATTGTGCTTTCTTTCATTTAAGTCATTGTTAATGCTACTCGATAATAACATTATAAAAAACATAATATTGTTGATCACATACGTATGTATATTGAATTCACGAGAATTCTGATAATATTCTTGTGTTTGAATAAATATTTTTAATTATGTCGTAAGATGTTCCCCTCTTGGATAAAATTCGCTCCCCTCTCCGTTCTTCTCCATTTGATAATGTATTAGATCATTATAAGATTTTTCATCGTTGGATTATCACATACGACGAAGAATATTGTGTTGGAAGGTTGTTGGAAGGTGGTTACAAGTGTTGGGTGAAGAAACACCTAAGAGCCTTTGTGACTACAAGGCCTCCATAGCCGACGACGTGTGAGTTAATAATGAAAAAAAGTGATGCTGGGGATGAAGAGGGCAGGGATGCTTCAAGAAATCTATGGAAATTTAACGATGCTTTGGGTTGTAATATGTGCAGTTTTTTGTGAGGAATTTCATGAATTGGGTGCAAGAGGCATGATCTTGAGATCTCTCCCATTTATGTGATGATGGATTTGCCTTGGATTGACTTTAAGTTACCTTGAAGGTTTTCATTTACCAACCGCCGCGAGTGAAGATTTTGTCGTACAAAAAAGCTAAGGTTTACTACAATATCAGAAGCTCCCATGAATTAAAGCTATTGGAGACAACAAACTCCTAAACTCGTAAGGAATTAATACCTGAAATATATTTAGCAAAAAGGTTTTGAAATATATTTTTAGTGAAAAGGTTTTAAAATGAGCCTTTTTTTATTATATCTATGTGAAAAAAGTGTATTTTTTTGTTGAGTGTTTAACATTATTAATTTTTTAGTGACATTTATTTTGACGTGTACTGAATTATTAATTAACGAGTTACGATACATAAATATATAAAAAATCATAACTTCAAAATATTGATTTTTTTTTTTAAACTTTGCAAAAAAATTGGAAATTTTATTACAAAAAACAGTGCAAAGAAAAACAAAACACAAAAACTTGAAACTTTTTAAACACAAGCATCTTAGGAAGGAAAGAAGAAGTATAAGAAGAAGAAGATGACAATTTGAAAAATGGTTAAATAACAAACATTTAAAAGAAAAGGTGCATACTTAAGACATAAGAAAATTTAAAGTGTCAAAAATATGCCCCCTAAAGAAAATAAATTGATGTTGGATCAACAAAGTTTCAAAATCAACATGAAAATTAGGAACATTAAAAATTTTTTGTTCATACTTAACACATAAGAAAATTTAAAGTGTCCATACTTATACATAAAACTCTAGATGGAAAGGAAAATAAAACTAAAAATTCTAAAAATTCTTACATTTTAAAAAAGGGAAAAAAATTATTTTACTCTATCTACATTATTTAACTATATTCAAGCCAAAGGAAAAAATATATTTTGTCTTTTGAAACATGAATACTAAGCTAAATTATAACTAGAATTCTCATATTAACTATACAAAAAACACCTAATTAACCCAAATATTAACGAAAATCAAACACATTCTATGAACCCACGAGAAAAAAAACTAAAAACTAAAAACCTTATAAATTCTTATCTATTTGAAAAAAAGAAATACATTTTTTATACTTTATTTGCACTATGAAATTATTATTCTCTGAACCCATGGGAAGGAAAAATAAAAACCATAAATCCTAAAACTTATTATCTATGGGAAAAATGGAAACAAAATTATTATACTTTATTTGCACCATGAAATTGTTATACTTTATTCAGAGTATATTTATGATGTTTGTAATGTGTAATATTATTTTTACTAGAAAAATGGCCATTTTTATATTGAATATGGATTTTTCCTAGTTATCAATAAATATATAAACAATTACATCCTTGATTTCAACATTCTAATACAACTACAAAATAGTCTATTTCAGGTTTCCTTGGGTTAATTTCCACAAGGAAAACAACTTTAGGTGACCATACCAACTGGAACACTTACAAAGATTAAACACGCGACATAGATAGATAGAGACTAATAAATTATTTTATTACAAAATCCCAACAAAAATGGAATGTGTTTTTTAATTTGTACGTCACACATCATAGAATTATCAAGAAAATTATTTACACTTTATCGGTACGTTCCATTCCAAGTTTGTTTAGTGCCAAGTTTGAAAGGCTAAAATTTGAAAATATAAATGGCCACTGCACGAAAAATATTTTCATAGGAATTCACTAAAAATTGAGATTTGTATGGTGATTGAATAAAAAATATTTTACTCAAAATATTTTTATTTTAAATGATCTCTTCTCCTCACAATCATGTATTCATTTTTATGTTTTAATAGTACTTTAAATGATCTCTTCTCCTCACAATCATTTATTCATTCTTATGTTTTAATAGTACGCTGGTAACAGGTTGAATCAGATATATTTTAGAGAGCAGGAATCTTATGAATGAAGACCATTTTTATCACGATAGATAAAGTTTTGCTTTGTCGAGACTTTTCAAAATTGACCCAAATTTCACACCTACTAAGTTTGGAATTCCATTTTATCTACACGGAAATTTTAAGGATGGAAAATTATCTTGAAGTTTAAAAACATTAGCGAATCTCATTAGTCTTTAATATGAAAACTATAAAATATTTATTGATGTATTTGTAAAATTATTCAAATTTCTAATGATTTTATATATACTCTCTATGTAATATTGGCAATTTTTAAGGTAAAATAATTTTATATTATAAAATTTTAGCAAATTATTTCTATAAAAGAATGGAAATTAACGAATTCTTTTTTCAGAAAAATCATAGAAAATTAGCCCACCTGCAAATATTAGCCCCTAAAATTTTCCATACTTACTTGGTATTTATTATTTTGATTATGCCATTAACTTAGTCAGTAGACTATTTTTTTTTAGACTTAAAAATTGTGTGATTGGTTTCATATATATTGTTTCCCTATATATTAATATGACCGTTTCACAGAAATGACATGCACAACCCTTTCACAGAAATGACATGCACATATGTAGAAATAGTCCAAGTTTTTTTGTACAAATATATTAAAAAAATATTGTTTCCCATATATGCATATCTACAAAGTATCCCAACAATGGATTAGAAGACGGGTGGATGGAGATTAAATCTCACACTTTACCTTGTAACCATCCCAAAGGTACTTATGACTTTGATTCTGAATCCATTGATAATCCTAAACCATAAGAGAATCCATGAACAAAATACTTATCAACGGATCCAGGTTAAGACCTTGCAATTGCAATTATAAGATCCAATTGAAACAACACCAGTTGCATGAAGAAAGACAAGAAGTTATCTGCTTTATTAAACTTATAACCAGATCCCTCTCTATCATATCAATCAATGCCAATATAATAAATAAACAACCAAAGTTTAATTATACAAGTCATTCACTTTTTTTGTAAGATGTTTATTAATTTCCAAATGTTAATCCATGTTTTCGCATTTACTCCGTAATATAATTAAAAAAAAAAAAACTAAAAAAACTAGTTTTTTCGGAAATATGTGTGAGAGAAAAAATATTCATTACGATGTGTAACTAAATATTTTTTATTTAAAAATTAAATTTAATTGTTTGAAGACTTTGTTTCCAAAAAATATGGATTTTTTTAATAACTTTATGGATCAAAATAAATAAATTTGTTTGTATATTAATTACAATTTCTAGTATATTAGTTACTTAAAAAATAATAATTAGTAATCACTTCACATGTTGTAAAGGAAATTCCGTAAAGTGGTAGCATAGGTAAGAGTAGCATTGATGAAAGAAGATGCGACATGCTATGCTATTTAATTGAATATTTAAATTATAAATATGAATTATTTTATTTAAAAGAATTTTTAAATTTGGAGAATTTTTTGGATAAAGAAATTATACATAGCATATTCACTTAATGACACCACAAACTTACTATATTTTAGAGGTTAAACATGTGAATTTAGTAGAGTTGAACTTGGGATCACAATGATGTTAGCTAACCACCTAAGTTAAATTCAATTGACAAAATTTTGGAGAGCTTTATCTGCCTTTCTCTTAGCTAGAATTTTGATAAACAGAAGGAATGTTATATCATCTATTAAACAAAGGTAATAATCTCTCTATTCAAAATCCAATGCATGTATTCAATTAAGAAGTGCATGGCTTGATCTTTAAGGAACACGATAGTCTCAACACAAAGCCTACCAAAAAATTCTCAATTGCAAAAAAATCAGCTCTTCAAAATCTCTTCAAAACAGATAATCTATATAGAAAGTTCATTCCTTTAGTTATAAACAAAACAAGCACACCAAGCTAAGACTTCTCTAAGGCTACATGATGGAGTGTTCCATCCATCTATTCAACCAAGACAAGACAAATTCCTCGCATCCACAGATGTGGATGCCCACCAAGACTACTCTTAATAAGAAGCTATCGAGGTTGTTTGTTTAAACATTTTGTGACTTGTTAGGAATGACTCCATATTTAACTTGAAATGACTTCACGACATCTTCGTTGGTAACCCTGTGGTGAATGCCAACACATATTGGGCTCTCTTTCTCATGTTGTCTCTGTATCGAGGACGTTCCAGGACTACGTAAAGGTCCATATCATAAATACGAGTTGAAGGATCATACATGCTAAATGGGAAAAATAGACAATTAATTACAACTAAACCCTAGAAAATAACTTAAAATAATCTAATTATCACAAATGGAATTAAAATTAAACTAAAAAAATACAGTTGAGAGTAACAACCGTGAACTAATATTATTTCATAACAACAAAATAACTTGAGATCATGTCAATATCACAATAGAGTTAAATTTCCCAGATTATGTTAGTATCACAATTCAAGAAAACGTTGAACTCATTTGATTGGAAAATCAATGTGCCCCTAAACTCCAAAACCAAAACAACCTGTTCACTGAAGTTACTTTTGAGTAACTCATATTCCTTCACTTTCAGCCCACTATCCAAAAATTGAAGACCCTTATCTCCTCGAATAGTAACATAGCACGTGATATTTTCATTTCACCTGATTCTAATGGATGGTACAACACACCTTGTTGTGGAAAAATGATAAAAACAAGAGAAAAAACAAATGATGTTTCAAAAACATTCCTCCATATGAAAAGTATAAAAAAGGAGTCAACTAAACTTTTCAATTTTCCAACTTCATATGAATCCTCCTGTCCAACCAAGGAATATCTATGTGAGATATGAAACCTACCCATGGAAAGAACTGGAGTGTTTCCACTAGAGTTTTCCCACTGAGTTGCTCCAACACCTGCCGAGAATCATCAAACAATAAATCTCATAAACTTTTAAGTTTAAAAACATGTATAAATCAATATGAACATGATTTTATTCAAAGGAAATGAAAAAAATAATTCCCCTTCCATGAATCTATTGTTCACATGTAGATAAAAACACAATTCTATGTAATGATTGATTTTTTGGGGATCAATTATGGGGAGAATTGTAGGAAAAAATCCAATTAAAGTACTCTATTTAAAGGGATGAAATGTATTCTTTTAAGGGGATGGAATTAATGTGGGATGAATTAAAGTTCATATTTATTGAAGGGAGGTATATCAAATTTTCATAATGTTAAAGCATGGACCTTTAACATTATGTGAAAGCTTTATTTAAATAATCTCAAAATAGTGAGAAATAATTTGACAACTTTGAGTACTAGCATCGATCCATCATAAGCCTAGATATATTTAACATTGAAAGAAGTGCACGCCTCACCACTTAATAGATCAAAGGTTCAAATGGATATTTGCTACTTTGTGTGGTCAACCTCTTTCTATAAACATTTTCTCTTACTGATACAAAATTGAAAAGAGGAACAAAGATCTTCGCCCAACAAGGTTGTAGGGCACCTAGTCACTCTAAAAGCTTGCAACAAGTGGTTACCAAATTCATAAATGGTTGAAGATTCCCTATTCAAAAGAAGAAGTTAAGGTGTAGAGATCTAAAAGAATTGAAGGATTGAAAATGGTGTTCAAGCTGGAAACATAGTTGCAAAAAGAAAACTCAAGAAGTGAGAGGAGAAAATCAACAAAAACGTTGAACAAATGTTGCTCCAACCGTGGAAGTGCCATGTCTACAATGTCAAATTCAAGGAAAAAATAGAATTGCATAACCAAAATAGTAGGTATACAAATAGCCAAGGATGTGGACGAAGTGAACTTCCTTATCACAAGTCATGGAAATGTCCAATTGACCTAAGAACCAACAAGAGACAAGAAGCAATAAAAACTCAATAAAAGTAAATATAACATATTAACCATGAAAGCATATAAGTTTGGACTTTATGTTGGGCTTAAATTAGAAGGTTAATTATACTATATCCGATGTGATTAAGAGCATGTTCTAAAAATGCTTTATTATAAATATTGTAATAAACATGTAGATGCACCATATATTGATAGCCTTTTCTTCAAATAATTTGGTCAAATTCTATACAGTTTTTATTACCTTTATAGTTTACTACCTTCCGCAACCTGACAAATGCGATACTTGTCCATATGTCTTTGTAAAGCAATTAAGCTTCATTGCATATTGTTGTGCACATATATACACTTTCTATTTTATAGTATATACTTACACGTATATTAGTCCACAAATATAATTTGTAATATGCACTTATACATGATATCAGTAACACTGTGCTAACGGAATTGGGATATAAAGTGATTGCAATAATTTGACTGATGATATTAAACAAAATATCCTAAAGGCACTCTCTCAGACTGGTATTAAGGTATTTGTCATGATTAAGAATGAAGACATTGCCAATCTGTCAACTACCCAGTCATTTGTAGACAAATGGGTGAAGAATATTTTTGTTTACTTCCATCCTGTAGCCAGGATCAATATAGTCCTAGCAGGGAATGAAATTTTATCAGACTACAAAAACCAGACCTTGTACTAGCTAGTTCCCACTATGATGATAATCAAGAAAGATCTACTTAGATATAAGCTACATCATATCAAGGTAGGAACCCCTTTGGATATGGATGTGATCAGAACTTCATTTCCTCCATCATCTGGTTCTTTTTGGGATGATGTTGTAGAAATTTTCGTGAAACCAGTGCTTGAGGTTATGACCAAAATGAGATCCTACTTGCTTATCAATGTGTATGCTTAATTTTCTTGGTGTTATGATCTTATGAATATTTATTTGGAATATGCCAATTTTTGGGATCATGACAAAAACTACATCGACCCTAATGCCCTTATGTATACCAATTTGTTAGACTAGAAACTTGATGCAGTTGTAGCTATGATGAGAAAACTAGGTTATGAGGAAATTATGTTAATCATAGTTGAAACTAGATGGACCAATATCAGTGACCTTACTCATTGGCGTGCCAACATATTTAATAAGACCCATTATAACTAAAGGCTTATAAGGAGAATTCTTGCAGATCCTCCCCTAGGAACACCTTGCAAGCCCAATCAATTCATCCCCACATACATTTTTTCATTGTTTAATGAGGATCAAAATCTTGGACCACGAACTAAGAGACATTGTGGTTTATTGTATCTAAATGGAGCAAGGGTTGTTATGAGATTGATCTCACCAGGGAGCTCCAGGATTCAGAATATAAGCCTCTCCCTCCTCCACCTCCGCCATACATTGGCCAACTGTGGTGCGTTGTAGATGCTAATGCAAATTGTTTTTTCCTCTCCGTCTACTATTAATTATGCCTGCAGTAATAGAAATAACACCCGCACTGCCATCTAGCCAGGGAAGCCTTGTTATCAACCTAACACAGTTATTGATCATGCATCCTATGCTTCAACAATTATTGGAAGCAATTCAAGGACTCAGGGGGCACTTGTTACTTTAATGGAGCTGCAACACTAGTGACACAACATCCTATAAGAAAATTTATTTTATTTGTAATTATATCAATCTCTAGTTTTCTTTTGCTTGTTTAATTTTTAAGTTGTTTTAGTATGAAATTTCCCATCCTTAGCTCCGAATCTTAATTAATTCTCTCAATTGTTTTTGTTGTCTTTGTTTTTAGCTTGATTATTTTTGGGTTAGGTACATTTTCCTTTATCTTGAAACTACTATACTATTTAGGTTAGGCACATTTTCTTTCACCTTGAATATGAATTCTTGTTTGAGCTAGGTTTGAGGTATATTTTCTTTTTGCTTGCATCGACTTTGTATAGCAGGATAATTATGTTTTTTATAGACAAACTAATCTTATTTTTAGGTCTAATGTTTTCCTTTTTTATAATTTTTTGGGATGAATCTCTTGAACATCTTATATTTGATGTGGCTTTGGCATGAATCTCCTTTGATTTTTAGCCTTGGTAGTTTTGTTTAAGGTGAATATACCTCACTTCTAAAGTTTGATGTTTTTACCTTTTACTTCAATCCCTTCATAATTTTGGCATGTGTTTCTGTATAGAAATAATATGCTTCACTTTTAAATCTTCATCTGCTTGTTCTCTACATAAATATGCCTCGCTACATAGGTTTGATATACTTGTTTTTCAGTTTGAATTGATTTCATTTTTTGGGCTGGAATTTTTTTGATTTGACACATATCAGTGTTATTTTGCAAATATGGGTCTATTATTTGCTGACACATGTTGCTTTTCTGACTAATGGATCTCTTTAGCTTTGTGGTTAGTTGCCTTGGTGTGTGTTCAATGGTACACAATATGGGTATCACATATTGTAGGCGTGTGTTCTCTTGTGTTAATTATTGAGAAAAACAATTCTCTCCTCCCCATGATTAACTCTCCATCATTTTAGGTTGTTTTTACCACTTATATTGGTTGTTGGTGTTGTTACAAACATAAAATTTGAACGTAAGCTTGTCCAAAATGTGATGGCTAGTATTTTGTCTGTGTTGAAGCTTGAATATCAGTAATTTTAAGACGGGTTGTGTTATCACTTATAAATGTCCTCTTGGTTGTAGGAGAAGAGTCTCTAAGGTAAGCTTTGCAATCCAACTTATAGATTGAAGGCTAGCCCTTTCAATCTTGAGAGGGCTCTCTCTAATCTCTAATTACTGAATCAACAACTGATTGTACTTTTACACAGTCGCTAGATCTTTCGCTGTGCTGTGTAGATGTAGGGTTTGGTTAGGCCTGAGGAAGATAGTCCATTGGGAAATGGAGTCAAGAATCTAGGGTTTATGTCAATTTACTAAGATAAATTGTTGTTTGATCGGGATTGATAAAATCAAGGTAGATATCACATCCTAGAGATTTTTCATCATTATAGTTAGAGGGAGAAAATAGAAGAGAAATCCACTGCAATAAGGAATATAAAATGAATCCTAGAGTAGATTTAGAGGACAAAGAGGGGAATACCTGAATATCTTAACTCAGAGCATCAAACCATAGATTAATTCTGAATCAATTAATCTTATTCAAATACTTAGAATACCATACAATTGAATGAGATTGAAAAGAAGGAAATATTATAACATGTAGAGGATACATACTAAGACTTACTATCACATCAATATTTATATCACTAGTCAAAATCTATTGATCTTGACAAAGTGTAAATGAATAAATATTTCAACACACAGGCAATGACTATTGTTCTTTCAAAAACCAACATTTTTTTTTGTATTTCTCATGTAATATATAGGAAAATATAATAGAGATAAGCTCCTAAAATTTTGGTAGAAATAATTACAAGACATGTACATAATATAAAAGTTTAATTAACAAAAATAATCATAATCCTATCATCTTAGCTGCTCGGATCTCTATCTGACACATATCATTGGTCAAAACAGATCTGTAGAACTATTATGCATATCTCCTGCTAGTATTCTGGAACAAGGATGACGCCACTACTGCATTTTAGGATCTGGGGATGTTGACTTGTTTGTAAGCTTGATATTTTGAACTGAAACTTGTCTTCCCTCCTTGTAGGAAACTGGTGCATGAACCTGTAACTTATGCCAAAACTATGTAACTACCTTTGTAATAGCTTGCTCCTTTCAAGGCTTTATTTCCTCATTTTGACTCGTACTCCCTCAACCACAAAAACCTATGATATATTACCACGACATATTAAAAAAAAAGTACTGTAAAAAAATATTAAACTGAATAGGTCAAAATGTTGAGAGACCATTTGGGTTTGTGTATTTATTTTCCCCATGAAGTAAACTCATCATTGATTAATGGCTTTTGTTGCCTAAGCAAGTACTTCTAGCTTGTTCAGACTCATTGTCACCCTTTTAGTAGGTTTATGTGTGATTTTGGCAGCCTCTAGGTTTTTTCCCTTATTTTTGTCAACATGCTTTGTTTTCCTTTATCTTTTTCTACTTTTTGAAGTTTGCACAATCTCCTCCTCTGCATTAATAACCAGTGTTTCTTTCAACTTAGGCTTCATTTTAGCCTTGAAATTTAGTCTCATCGCGTTAGTAGGGAAAGTGTGAGGTATTTTTCCATAAACCCTAGGTTTTATCTCAACTTCATCATTTGTTTGTATCTCCTCTTTTCCTTTTTTCTTTGTGTTTCTCTTTGTTGCTTCCTCTTCTTCTACCATCAATTTCTGTTGGCTTCTAGTCCTCCTTTCATAAAACTTAACCTCTAGATTTTTCACAGGGGTTTGATCATGTTTATAAATAGGGATGTGACTAGATTCACCATTGGTTTCCTAAGCTAGGGTTTGGGAAGAAACTCTGGTTTGGCCTTTCCTTGATCTTCTTGGTGCAGGTAGTCTTCTAAAATTAGGATTTCTCTATCTCAATTACCACAAAGTATCCACCTGCTTATTTAACTCATGAATGTATAATATTTTAATTAGGCCGTGATGAAAAATATCACCGGGTTGTCACTTAGGTCTTGCTATTGCTTTGGTGAACATATTTAGCAAACTTTGGTGAAGGAAATATGGTAGATTCATCTTGCTAAAACCTACCAAATGACAAAGAAACCTCATATGATACAAGTAGGCTTTAGAATACCCACCTTCACAGGTGAAGAAGAGTTGTACAGTTCTAAGGGCAGTAGGCCATTCAGGTTTCAACATATTTTGGAGGACCCCTACATTCCAATATTGATTATGACAACCCTTATTCAAGAAAAAATTCAAGTCTACATTCTGCAACCTCTATTTTTCAAACTACCTGTCGCCCTTAGTTGGAAAACTTGTTTCTTCAGCAATGGATTCCTTTGTGATAGGGAACTACAGGGTCCTAATTATTACAGTGCTACCATCGAAGGAATATATGAAATCATGGAACCAATACAAGGGGAGCTCAAGTACTTGAGTGATCGACTTTGGAAATTTTTTGAGTAGGGATTACTATGGTTTTAAATCTTGTGATTCTTTCACCTCATGGTTATTTTGGGAAAGAAAATGTTTTAGGAATGCTAGACAAGACACCAGTGGACATTTAAACATTCCAATGTTCATTCCATGATATCCTCTCTTTTTTATTTGATTGTATTTTGAATGTTTCCTTTGATTTTGTTTTTTCTTTTAACTATGAAATTGAAAATACTTGGTATCATGTCCATTTAAACAACATCCAAAGCTTGAGGATGAGATTAGTAATACACGATATTAATTGAAATCCTTTTCGTTGTTTTGTGTTAAGAAATTTTCATGACTATTAGAAAAATTTACTGTCATATTATTATTTGAGCACAAATTCTCTATATATTTGACCAAGTTCATGCGTTAGAAAATGAAATTTTGTTGCGAATAAAATGACAAGGATTAGACATCACACCTCAGATTATTTGTTTTCACAAATTATCCACATCCTAAGCTTTTTAACATGTAAGTTGGCATGATTGTGCTTAAGCTTTCTCTGGAGGTTAAATACTAAGTTATTAAGGTGTTCTTTTCTTTCGGGACATTTTATTTGTTTTGTTTCTACGGGTCATCTGGCCACTGTCACCAAAGTGAAGAAAACTTGTCCGAGTTTCTTACTTTTATGGGTAAAAATGGCATTGAAATTACTGACATTGAGGTATATGTCGTATAAATATTTTATAGTATACTTTAGTTTATATTCCAGTATTCATTGTATTTCATGTCTTATACTTTTCATTGTATCTTCTTTTGTTTTAAGTAGAGGAAATGATCAATATTGATGGTAAAAAGAAACAATTGAAGAAATATGAGAACAACAACATTGAAGCGACAAATGCAAAAAGGGAGAGAGAAGAAAACCCATCTAGTGATACTCTTAAAGCCAATATCTCACATAAGACACACACATAGAGATTGATGGTTACATCTTTAGAGTTGGTGAATTCACTTGCAATGCCTTGGCAACACAGTGATAATGTTTTGAAGTGATGAAACAATATTTCATGTGTAAATTGTAGTCCAAATAATTGATATCAAGTTAGAAACTCATATTGTAATACTTGACATTTTATTTAATATAATTTATGGTTGAAATTCTTTATAGTTGCACTTGATATTATTTAGTATTGTAATTAACATATGTAACTTTGTGTTTTCATATTAGATGAACATGCACATTTTATGCCCATTTTTTTTTACATTAGTTGCAAAATAAAACTAATTAATTTATGTTGATTAATATTGAATACATAAAATCACTCTAAAACTACTAAATTAGTAGCTTATATTGATTAATGATGAACACAAATAAAATGAATACACGACTAAATTGGTCATTTATAATGATTATTAATGAAAGTAAATGAAATGAATATAAAATATTATATCAATCGATTATATAATGAATATGAAACCACTAGAAAAATGATAAATGACTACTGCAAATGATAAATTTGTGATTAGAAATGACGACTAAATTTTGCGTCTATACGACAATTAGTAGCTAATTTACAATATCTTATAACACGATTGAAATTTAGTCATATTTCTTTGGTCATTAATTGACTTAAATGATGACTAAAATTTGCATATATATGACTATTAGTAGCTAATTTATAGTATCTTATAACACAACTAACATTTTGGTCATATTTCTGTAGTCATTAATTGATTTTCTCAGGAGATCATGTCGTAATATATTTTGTTGTATATTTGATCATTAAATGTGGAAATTATCGAGTAAATTAATGACTAAATTAATAACCAAATTTATGACTAAATATACTACTAAATGATAAAATTGAAACAAAAAATTAATGACCAAGCTAGAAATGACTAAAAGTTGGTCGCATTATAAGACACTGTAAATTAGCTACTATTGGTCACTGACTGAAAAATGGTAGTTTATATGCAAATTTAAGTCATTTTTGTAGTAACTAAATAGCCATTTTGTACTAGTGATACCACTGATGACCACTAGCCCCAATAGTGGAACATTATAGTCAAGAACACCTACTCCTCCAAATCATTATGCTCACTTTATGCTACGGAGAAGCCAAGGGTCTTCACAATACTCCTAAGCTCTCTAAGCCTAATCCTGGCCAAAATCTTGGCTCCCAAAAGCCCTTTACATGAGTTATGAGGTTATATTTATAAAAAATGGGGGTGAGTCTTCAATTCCCCTTTGTGACCTTTGGACTAGCCTCATGATTCTTCAACTTCTTTACAAAACAATACATTACATTACATGATGACTCTTCATGTTCCAATATTGACACCTTGAATTTCACTTACAACCTAATTACAAATAATATTACATTTTACATTTTTACCCATATAAGAAAAAATAGGGTAGAAACAATTTGACAGCCTGACAAGGCACAACACTATGGTGCTAGATTTTGGGAGAAGTCTAGCTGAACAACATCCACTTGCCGCTTCTTGGTCACATATTGGTGCCAAGCTTGATACTATGTGAAGATGTCCTCACACTTTGTAACAATGTCTGGTTGGAAGTGGACTCTGGCCTCCATGGCCTATGGGTATCCTGTCTTGGAACCTATGTCAGGTTTGTTCTGAAGCATGATAAACATTATTATAACATTGATAGGACCATTGATGAAATTATACATGTTATGTCTATTCAACTCTAAGTCTTCCCTACTGGCATTCTGTCTCAGCTGCTCCAAGTACTCTTCGAACTCCTGCTGAACTTGGTTCTTGGATTTGGCTTTGGTGAGGGAACTAAGTGATGGGATCTGGTGTGTTCTCACCAAGACATCCAAAGTACTGAAGAACCGTACATATGAGGCTTGAATGGTACCAATGGACAGGGAAAATTTTAAGGATGGAGATTTATCTTAAAGTTCAGAAAACTTGGTGAATCTTACTAGTCCCTAACATGAAAACTATAAAATGTTTAGTGATATGTTTGTAAAAATATTAAAATTTCTAATAATTTCATATAGCCTCTATACAAATTTGGTGATTTTTATGGTAAAATAATTTTATGATATAAAATTTGGGTGAACCATTTTTAGGAAAAATTGAAATTAGCGAATATTTTTTTTGGAAAAAACATACAAAATTAGCCCACTTGCGAATATTAGCTCGTAAAATTTCCCCTACCAATGAAGGAGGCGAGATGCTAGATTTTCTAGATCAACATTCAAACCTTCACTTTCTATGGCTTCATTTTCTTCACTAAGTCAAGTGTTTCCCCTTTGTATTACATTGTCCACTCTTGCACATAGGCAATGACAACTTGTATGTTCTTGAGAGTGTTAAAAAATTCTTTGCTATGCTGCTATAAGGCATGAAAATGGACAACTTCTTTATGTACTGTGACAAGCCCGTCATAGAGGTTCCGCATGGTTTGTCCAAGTGTTGATACTTCAACAAGTATTGCCGCTCTCATCTCCTCCAAGTAAACTTGTGTAGAAACTGCATTTTTCACTGCTGCGTAGAGTTTTTCTACCTCTTTCTTCGCAACTTGCAAGTTTTGTGCCATTTGCTCATTCTCGGCCATCGAATACTAGATATTTGATATTGTTGCTCCTGTATTGGCCAAGTTAGCTTTGATAATGGAATTTGGATGCTTCATGGTGTCCCACACTATCACCCTTTCTCTAATGAATGTAGGTGATGTGTGATCATCCAGAAAGTGATTTCTATGTTCTTGTATAATTCTCCTTTGGAACTCATTGAATGATAGATTTACACATCCATTCATGGATCATCATTAAGGATAAAAACATCCCCTTGCTCGCTCGAGGCTGGCTCTGCTGCTGGAGGTGGTGGAGATAGAGAGATGACCTATGGTTCTCTCGAAATCAAATCAACATCTTCATTATGTGGTTCCTTTTCCATATCCATATATGTTACTTCAATCAATTACTCAATCTTTTGTGAAATCTCCCAATCCTGCATTTGTTTACCTTCCTCCTCAGCTACTGGTTGTTCCTATTCTTACTCTTCAACCTGTATTGACATTGTTTCCTCTATCATAGCTCCTTTCCTTTTTTCTTCTTCCTAATTTTTCTTCTCTTCTCATTCTTTCCTCCTCAACTCCTATTCTTCCTTCATCTTCTACTCCGTCTCTTGTAGCTTTAGTTCTAATTCCCGAAACTATGCTTTTGTCTCTTTCTCTGCTTTGCTCTCTACAACCTTTGCTTCCTCTTTTCTTCTTCTTCCAAAGCTGCTTTCAAAAGAATAATATCTTCTTTCATTTTGTACCTTTTTTCTCCCTCTAGACTGTCAGAAATATTCCTCTTTCCCTTCTCCTGCAAGGGTTTACTGCCTTCTACTGTTGCTGCTTCCAGATTTTCTACCATATGTGGAGCAGCCTATGAATTCCCTGCTAAGCTAACCAATTAATTGATTATGGACTCATTGTATCAATACTCTATGGATCCTCCTCTGGCCAATGAAATTCCTTACCGATCCACAAAAAGTAAACTTTCATATAGTATTCCTTGCAAATATTGTTGGGATCATACAGATTAAAGTCTCGAGTACTGAATTCAAATCTCAATATCTCCTTAGCCTCGATATCCAAAACTTTCAAGTTATTTATCTTATATAATCCAATCCGAAAAGGAAAAGTGGGCCATGGTGCTTTCTTCTTCCTGTGCAGCATTGCTGACAACCCTGTGGTGAGATGGTATGATACTTCTTGCATGATAGGTTTTTCAGTGGCATACCTTGGTAAGACATGCATAGACTTCTCTCTGCCAAACACTCTAATGAAGGTTCCATCTGGTGAGGCATACCAATCTACAATTTATGCTAATGGCTCCATTGCTTCTCACGACATGAAAAGTGGATCTTATTGAAAGATAATATTGTACAGTGGGATGATGAAGTGGTCAGCTAGTCGTGCCATTACTCCTCGATAGCTTCATTTTTAAAGAAAATTGCAATAGATGTGCATGGAAGTTTCTCATGGTGTCCATGTCCAGTTCATGCTAGGGAACTATAGTTGCACATAGATTTCATCCAATAAGTATGCAAACTTATGGAACCATGCTCTCTCACCCTTGGGTAGATTCTGAGCATGTGCTACATGGGCCTTCAATTGTCTAGCCAATAGATATGACCAGTTTAACAGCCTCCCATCATTCACCAGTTGGTCTAATAAGACTATCCGCCCATCAAGAAAGGTTTCCATGCTCTGTTGACCATGGATTCTGCAAGAAAAGATAACCAAGTGCTGGTAAGCATTCTTGAGGGACTTTGTCTTGTACACATGCGTGGGTATTTGTCGAAACTTCGATGGCTCTATCACCCTACATTTTACAATGTCTCTTTTGTTCACATAGGTATGTTTTGCATAGAAGAGTGAGTTTGTGCACTCTATTGGCTTGGTAAAGTGATAAATTTATTGAAAGTATTCTGCCCAGAAGGTGGAAAGCTTCTACCTGTTAGCACTACTCGATGTCATGGTCTTCCCATCAATGTGTCACACACTCCAACTGATGATATCGGCACATGGGAAGGTGGTATACCTACACGAAAACTTATATAGCCCTGATTGCTTGATGATGAGGTAAACATGTCGGTCATCTAAGTTTGCATCAAAGTCCTTTGCAAAAGCATCTTTAATTTGCTACCATGTTAGAGATGATCCCTTTTCTATAAACAAATGAGTATCCACACACACTGGAAAATTAACTGATGTTTTCTCAATTACTTCCCCAGTACTTCTCTTAGTGGTTTACTCTGAAGCATCTGTCTTAGATGCCATGGTTATAGTGACTGTTGGAGAGGTACTCAATAAATGCTATATCTATGCAGCATAAAGGACACTCATGGCAAGAAAATGTTAGTCTTAAGAAAATCTACTTACAAGGCATGTTGAAGCAACAAATTGGGCATCATATGGGGAGGATTACACAATTTTTGTTAAAATTTGGGTACCAGAGGACAAGTGGTTCCCTACGGCTTTGATCTTTGGCTTAGGGAAAAGCATCCAAATTTATTTTTTACTTTTCTCCTAAAGTGACTTTATAAGTGATAAAGTCAATTTAATTTAAAAGTGTCTTTATAAGTGGTAAAGTTACATTATAATCTAGAAGTGATTTTATAAGTGATAAAGTTACATTCTAATTTAAAAGCGACTTTATTAAAGTCAATGAAGAATTAGAAAGTGAAAAAGTGATTATGGAAATAAAAGGCTAAGTGGGTCTTTATTTAAGTGGGTAAGTTAAAAAATAGAAAGTGAGAATTAAATGCACATTTATTCTCACCCTTAGATTTAAATGAATCTCATCCATTAGATTTTAGGGTAACCCAAAAGGTCATTTAGAGAATAAAAGGAGAAGAGGAGGGAAATATTTTCATTCTTTCATGAGCATTTGAGAGAAAGAGAAGAGAGAGCAAGGAGAAATTTTTTGGGCGGTGAGGAAGTGAAAGAGAGCAGCAAGAAGACATTTCAACAAATTTGGGCAGCAACATTTATTGGCATGCATCCTAAGGCAAAACCGTGCAACAGGAGAAAGGCACAAATATTGAGGAAGAGGGACACCACAAAAATCAAGGAAGATGGAAAACAACAAGGGCACGAATTTCAAGGCAGATTTGGGCACAGATTTTGAGGTAGCCATACTGCTGAAAACCATACGGTCCGTACAGCAAGTTCTGGGCATGTTTTTTGAGACTGGTCGTACAACATTTAATGTTGTTTTATTGTTGGAAATTTTTATGTTTTCGCTGTTTGCTGATTGGCATGATTTTCGAGGCATAGTGCAAGCACTGAAATCAAGATACGTTGTCTTTTGTGTTTGCTGGAATTTTTACTGTGTATTTGAGTTTCTCTATAAAAGCATTTTCAGAATAAAGAAGACCTCTCAAACTAGTTTTCCCAAAGATTTGTAGGGGGTTTTTCCAGGGTCACATTGACAAAAAATCACTATGTTATTTTGTGTGTGGTTGTCATAATTTTGCTATGTTTTATTTCTAGAATTTCAGTAGTTGTGAAATCTCTAAATTTGTGTTTTCAGAAAATTATTGTCATTTCCAAATTTTAGAATTTTTATCATTTTTGGATTTGAAACTAAATGCATGGAGTGATAAGGAAAACTGATAACTAGAGTGAGGATTGAAATTTCTTCATGGTATCAGAGCTTGGTTGGCTGAAAAGTGCAGTTTGGGACAACAAAGTGAAAATTACATTAAGCTGATTTTTTACACAAAAAACAGAAACCTTTACCACATATTTGAAAATTTCAGTTTGGTAGGACAGTGAAACATGTCTTTTGGGTTTGAGAGTTGAAGACATGTTGGATGAGCAGAATAACTACAATGCATGGAAGGAGAGAATCCAAAGCATATTTGAGGAAGCAGAAGTCTGGGGCATTATGGTAAATACCACACAAAACACAGTAGTAGTACTTTTTGACCCTGTACAATTGGCATAGTTTAACAAAAAGAATGTTATTGAAAAAAAGATTGATTCTGGAAGGAATGAAAGACCATGGCATTCTCCATATGAGAGGAAAGACTTAAGCACATGAAATGTGGACAACCTTGACCAGTCTTTACCAGAGCTCAAATGAAAACAGAAAAATGGTCCTAAAGGATAAACTGAAGGCCATTAAAATGGCTAAGTCTGACAGTGATACAACATACCTCACAAAGATCAATTTATTGAGAGATGAGTTGGCAGCCGTAGGTGATATCATTGTGCCCACTGAGTTGGTGAGGATTGCTTTGAATGGTCTTCCCAAGACTTGGGATAATTTTGTGGATGACATTGTTACACGAGAAGACCTTCATGATTGGGTGAGGTTATGGGATGATTGCATTCAGAATGAGATCATAAAGAACCATCTTGGGGCAGTGAAACAGGTGGAGGAGGATGAAAATGTGGCATTTTCAGCAAGAGGCAAGAAGGGCAGAGAAAAGAAGCAAGCTTCCAACAGTGGAGGCAAAGACAAAGGTAAAGGAAAGCAACAGAACAAGGATAAGGACTATTCCAAAGTCAAATGTTGGAATTGTCAAAAGTTGGGACATTATGCTGTTATGTGTCTGGAGAGGAAGAACAAGAAAGGGAAAGACAAACCCATGGAAACTTCTGTAGAGATAGATAGCTTCTCGGGGAGATTTGATCGGGAGATTGGGTTCATATCTTGTGAGGCCACTAGTTCAGGATCACCTGCCATATAGGTTCAGAGGGAGTGTGCATTCAATGTTACTAGCATAACATCTTCTACCATTTGGTATGTTTACAGTGACGCTTCTTGCCACATGATAGGAGTCAGAGAGTACGTCTTAGAGCTTTCAGAGGGTGATACTGATATGGAGCTAGTACTTGGTGATGACAACATTGTTAGAGCATTCGGTGTGGGGACATTGATGTTTGATAGGGGAACCAAACCTCCCTTGAAAGTGTCAGATGTTCTGTATGCGCTTGGAATGAAGAAGAACCTGATATCTGTCTCAGCACTTAAGGATAGAGGGTATGATGTGTTGTTCAGGAGAGGGCAGGTGCTTATATATCCTAGGGGAACTCCAGCTTCTTCAGCTAGAGAGATTGGTGTGTCTTGTGCCAAGGTGTACAAGTTCTCATTCCAACCCCTGATGGCATTAAGTAGCAGCACTCGAGACAGGACCGGCATCAGATCTAGTAGTTTAGAGTTGTGTGAGATTTGGCTCTGCAGGATGGGGCACATGTATCATGGGGCCTTGAGTACATTGTGGGAGATCACCACCAGTGTGCCAAATTTCAGTTCTGATCACCTTGATGTATGTAAAGGATGTGCTATGGGGAAGTTTGCCAGATCCCCTTTTCCCAGCAGTGACAGTAGAGTGACCAAGATCCTTGAATTGATACATACCAATTAGAGTGGTCGGATATCTCATGTATCATTGAGTGGCTATGAGTACTATGTTTTATTCATTGATGACCACTCCAGGAAGACCTGGATTTATTTCTTGAAGACCAAGAGTGAGGTCTTCAAGCAATTTCAAGAGTTCAAAGCTCTTGCTGAGACTTAGATAGGTAGGAAGATCAAGGTCGTTAGGTCAGACAATAGAGGGGAGTATACCCTTGGTGAGTTTGTTGATTTTTGTTCTGAGGCAGGCATTAGAAGGGAGTTCACAATTCCCTACAACCCCCAACAGAATGGGGTTGCAGAGAGGAAGAATAGATCCATTGCAAGGGCTGCCAAAGCCATGCTTCATGATCAAGGGTTACCTTTATTTTTATGGGAGGAGGCTTGCAACACTGTTGTGTACTTGCAAAACAAGAGTCCACATTGTGCCTTAGGGAATGTGACTCCAGAGGAGGCTTTTTCTGGGAAGAAGCCTGATGTTGGGCACTTCTGTATCTTTGGGTGACTTACATATTCCTATGTCCCCAAGGAGAACAGGACCAAGCTAGAGTCCACTGTAGACAAGGGCATCTTTGTGGGTTATAACAAGACCTTGAAATCTTATCAGATTTATATTCCTACGAAGAGGAAACTGGTTGTAAAGCAGGATGTGAAGTTCGAGTAGGAAAGAGTTTTCAGGAGGTCACAGGAGTTAGAGTATCCAAAGTCACCAGACCCTCAAGAGAAGCTGAGTCAGCCACAGGGATCTAGTGGTCAGGGATCATGAGGCACATCGATTATAGTGTCAGGTCCATCAGTGAGCAGTGGTTCTTAGGGTCAGGTGGGTGGTTCTTCGAGCAGCATGCAGGGCAATCTGCAGAGCAATTCATAGGGTAGTTCACTAATGGATAGTTCACACGGTACTTCAACATCTACAGGAACAGATTTAGGCATGAGGTTAGTTGGCAGGCCTTTAGGACTTCAGGGTTCTGATGATGATGAGGATTCTTTCACTTCGGTGGGAGAAGTATGCTAAGGGAAGAGGAATCCCAAGTGGCTTCAAGATACCTTGTGTGAGTCCACATCAATTTTTGGGGCAAAGAGACAGGTTAGAGAGAGTAAACCACCTGAGTGGTTCTATAGTTACATGGCATTGGTAACAAGCATTGTTGACTTTGAGCCTTCTAGTTATAAGGAGGCAACCAACTAGAAAGTTTGAGAGAGGCCATGATGGAGGAGTATTCTTCTATTATGAAGAACGATGTTTGGGAGGTAGTGCCAAGGCCCGAAGGTAAATCAGTTGTTACTTTCAGATGGCTCTACAAGATAAATCATGCTGCAAATGGCAGCATCGAGAAGTTCAAATATCGATTTGTGGTGAGAGGATTCTCACAGGTAGAGAGAGTTGACTATGAGGAGACCTTCGCTCCCATAGATCAATATACATATATTCGCTCCATTATATCGATTGCAGCAGAGATGGGTTGGAAGATCCACCAGATGGATGTGAAGACTGCATTTCTCAATGGCTTCATACAAGAGGAGGTTTATATTGAGTAGCCGCAGGGCTTTGAGGTGCATGGGAAGGAATCCCATGTATGCAGATGGAAAAAGGCTATTAGGTCCCTATAATACTAGTGATTACCCCATTACTATTGTAGTTATATCCCTTATTAATATTGTTGTGCCCCATATTGTTATTACTGTGCCCCATAGAATCCCTCTATTGTTATTTTTGTGGCTTTATATTATTGTTAGGTCAGTTGGGTTATATTGTGACTCCTTAGACTCCTATATATAGAAAGGAGGTTTTGTCATTTGAATCATCTAAGAACTATTCATTTGTCTAATGTAAAGGAGGTTGCCCCCTCGAAGAGGCTGAATTCTAAGGAATTCAACTATCTTTTCTATCTTTTTGTGAGTTGGTTTCATAACATTTGGTATCAGAGCATTGGATTCTAGGGTTTCGCTGCTCCAAATAGGTCATCGTGGCATTTTCGCTATAACTTTTTTTCTGCGACGTTTCAGAAGCTAAAAAAAAACCCATTTGAGACGAAATTGCAGTGAACCTCGGGTCCAAATTTCAGAGCTTTTGTTGGTATTATGATACAAGTGTTGTCCTTGATGGCAAGATGACAGATTATAGTGCAGTAGGTCAGTAGCAAAGAATTGATGATCAGAATACAAAGAATGAAGAAAGAAGAGTATATATGCAAGTTCACTATATACCAAGTCGCGTACATATGCAGGTTATACACAGGTTCACTATGTACCAAGTCACGTATATACGCAGGTTTGCCATATACCAAGTAGGGTATACAGACAGGTTCACTATATACAAAGGCGCGTATACACGCAGGATTGCTGATCAAAAGTCGCGTATGCATATTGTTACACTAAAAAATGTCACCATGACTATTTGCAGTTAGTATGGCTCCATCAACTGTCATACTATCTTCCTTGGCAAGTCTCATGCCTCTGCTTTTCATGTCAAACTCCAAGAAAGAGAGAAAAGTCATTTAAAGTCAATTATCTCTGGGTACGCAGTTTCTCTCAGCCTTACCTGCGTGTACGCAACCCAAGTTCACAATACCTGCGTACTTGTACGCTCTATATGTAAAGGGGTGGGTGCGTACCCCTGTAAAGGTCAAAAGGCGCGAGTTTCATCTTAAAAAAGTTACTTGTGGTCAAATCTAGAGCATTCTAGAAGATGGTTTGACGTGTATTGAGCGCCTCCAGATGGTTCATGCACCCCAAAGAAAGAGGAACTTATCCCATGAAGAGGGGAGCTATCCCATTGAAAGAGGGGCTTATCCCATTCATGGTTGACCTAATTAACTTCCTCTAAAGCACTATAAATATAGGCATTGGGCCAGAGGGAGGGGAGGTTGAAAGCTGAACATTCCTAAGGGTAGATGCTGCTGAGATTAGGACTCCCTTATGGAGCTTGAGAGGAGAGATTCCCATCCTTTCTTGACTTCATTTGGAAGTGGGTGAGCTGATCAAAGTAAAGAAAAACTCTTGCTGGACCCTGGGAGGAACTTGCACAACACCAAGGCTCAGGTTGTAATGGTTTCTTTTGTTTCCACTTAATGCAAATAAACTCATTTTTCTCAACAAGTTGTTATTCATGATTTGTTTCATATACTCCTTGGTCTATATGATGAATATGTGTTATTTTATAAGTTATTCAGGTGCTATGTAATCTTTTGGCTTGTTAGTGAATGCAGGTTTCGAAGAGAAGGAGGAGCTCATCCGGATCTGCGAGGCTGGACTACTACAAAGCGTTGGACTAAAGGTATGTTACAAACATCTGATTACTTGTATTCTAAATGCATATTTAGAGAAAGGTAGTGTTTACTTGTCTTGTTTGTCACTAGAAAGCCTTAGCTTCTAGGGAGGTCGGTTTTGTCTGCAAAATTGACTCTTTCCGCATGACAAAATGGCGACTCCACTGGGGAACTCCATTGATGTGAATGATTTTTCCTTTGTCTGAAACTTTGATTTGAGATAAGTCATTTTCTTTCTGGTTTTTGGTTCTTTGACTGTGTGTTTGGGTGGCTTAGCTTAGGGTTAAATTAGATTTTAGTTTTTCTTGATTTTGCTAGCAGTATGCAACCTCTGAGTTAAGCACAGTGCGTACTTGTACGCACTGCAGCTTTGTGCACAGAGCATACACGCACCTGTGTACCTTGTCAAAATTGAGAAAATTTCAATTTTCTCCTTTTTGCCTCTTAGATTTTGTTTGTAAGTTGTTTTTACCACCCAGATCCACTGGTTACCTGCCAGAGATCTTCATCTGAACTTGTTTCATCAGTGTCAAGTGTTTTAGTGGAATTCGTAGAGGTTCTAGCCTTAGGGTTTGATTTTTGCATTGGTCCTGTAGTGATTTTGGCTTTAGAAGTCGTAAAACCTTGGATCTCCCTGGTATTTGCAGTCTTCTTAGGAGTCGGACCTTTCATAGAATCCACCCTTGTGAGACACCTACCTTTGCTTTGTCTCTTTGCCGAATCTCGAAAAAGTTTGTTGATTGAACTGTGAATTTCATTTTACAAAAAAGAACAAAAGATTTTATGTTTGTTTTTGGCTAGTTTTTGATTCTGCATTGACTAGTCCTTAGTTAAATCACGACTGAGTAAAACATCCTGGGATCATACTTTGTAGGTTTTGGCCTCATTAGATTTGCTTATTAGGTGAATTTCTTTTGATTTGCTTTTAAGTAGCTTTGATTTGATTGTCATAGATTTGTAAAGGTTTGATTTTTTATTTTTAAATGCTTTGTTAAGTAGGAAAAAATCCAAAAAATCTCTTTTGAAAGAAAAGTTTGCTTAGGTAGCATTTGAGTCTTTGAAAAGAAAAGGAATTTTCGCGAAATAATTAGTGGTCATGTGTTGTATGTTTTGGAAAAGATAAAGAGATTGTTTCTTTGATTTTCATTGCCAAGAAAGTTGTCTTTATATAAATTTTGCATTCTCCAACTCTCTTAGCTAAGGAATTCATTGAAAAAGAGAATTAGTATAAATCATCCTAAGTGCATCTTTTTAGTGGTTTGAGTCGAGTCTACACACCATCAGTTTCATCTCCGCTACCTTTTGTCTTAAAGAAAAGCCATAAAAATTAACGCTTAAAGTAAAATCAACTTAGTAACTTTTTATTTACTAGGGCTCTGAAACACCAATATAGATCAGGCTAGTGTCTTGGAGTAGGAGAGTAATTAACTCTCCAAGACAGCAAAACCAAACAAGTAGCTTATCTTGTGGTAGGATAAATCCAACTGTTTCATTTGTACTCTGGGAAAGCTCCTCTTAAAGGAGAAGCACGAGGACGTGTCCGAACCAGTGAAGGGATCAATCCTCCTTCATTGGGAAAGACGCCAGATACGCACGTATTACAAACAGTAAACCTTGGATTATTGTCGAGGAGCCTGGGGTCACTTGTCGGTAAACCTTGGATTATTGTCAAGGAGCCAGCAAGGGGATTGAGCTTGTTACTCTGCCCTTGCGTGCTATCGGGTTGTAGACTGTTCCCCCAGGTATATTTGTTGCTATTGGTAACCTTAGTGACCATTATCTTTAGGATTCTACCCTAGGTGACGGTGGAGGGAAGATCCCACTGTACCTGGAGCAGATGTCGGCTAGACTCACTTGGATTTTCCGGGGGGTTCGCTTCACTTGAGACGGTTAAAGTGGAGGAACTTGTGCCAGTCTATTCATTAAGCAGGTTATCGGGGTAACTGTTCCACCCACCACTTCTGTACTGAATTCGACGATGTTGGGCTTCATCACCAACTAGTGTTTTCGGTCCGGAAGGCTACTATTTGTGTATGGTTTGACGCCCTAGATTATTTAGGCGTGTGATTCAAATTTGTTTGGTTCTTTAGAGACTTTAGGCGGTTTTCTTTGAGATTTTACTTTGTTTGCGTGTGCAGTAGTTAAAAGTTTTTAACTGTGGCGGAATTACCGAGACAGTCCCGTAGACTTCGGGGCCAGTCTCCTGAGATTGTTACCGTGGCTGATTTGTTGAGGAAGTCCCGTAGACTTCGGGGTGAGCCTCCTCAAGACATCCCGAGTCATTACGAAGGTTTGAAAGTCCTTGTAACTCCTCCTAGTGGCAGTAAAGTAGGTTCACCTGAAGAAGGAGAGTCTTCGTTGGTAGTCCATCCAGATTATCAAAGTCTAGAAACAGGTTATAATCCTGAAGCTGTTGCAGTTTCCGAGCTTGCTGGTAGTTTTTCATCTACTAGTGATATAGGCGAAGAACCTGAAATGTCTGAACCCGTTACTCCAACTTCTAGTGTTCCTGATTCACCTAGGGTAGAAAGAGTCATCACTGAAAATATTCCTTCTGGTTTGATAGCTATTGAAGAACTTGCTCCAGAAGAAGAAGTAGGCGTCCCTATCCCTGAAGATCAACCTACCATTGATCTAAGGGAGCGTGAATCTATTTTTTACAGTCCACCTAGAAGTACTACTTGGTATCTTTCATTAACTAATTACTTAGACAACTCAGGGATAAGTTTTTCTCCACCTCGTACTCCTTATCCACCTGGAGGTATTTATACTCCTGTAAATATGTCTAGTCAGTCATCCGTGTTTACTCAACCTCCTGAATCTTTCTTGTATGGTGGTCCTTCTGTTCCTGCTCGGTATCAGTCACTTTCTAGTACTTTTGCAGGAGCATCTCCTCAACCCATTGGACATGGGTCATTAGCTGGAAACAATGGTAATAAACCATTGGGCGTAGGAGACATTTATATGATGTCAGGTTCAATTCCCGGTTCTCAACCTCAAGGTGGTCAGTTACCACCTGGGGGGCAACCTCAATTAACGCCTGGGGGGCAACCTCAAGGTACACAAATTGCGTCTGGGGGGAAACCTCAAGGACAGTATGTACCCATGGTACAGTACATTCCTCAAGGTCAACCCCAGCCTCAATATGTAGCCCAAGGTCAACCTCAGTATCAATATATGCCTCAAGGTCAACCCCAGTATTAGTACTTACCTCAAGGGTATCTACCCCACGGTCAGTACTCGAGTCAAGGTTATCAACCACCTCAAGGTCAATCTTATGTTCAAGGTATGGGAAATGTACCTCTCAATTATCAATCCTACCCTCAATCCGGTTATGGATCTCAATATCCTCAACCTGTCATGGGTCAATACCCCGGAATGAACATAGTGTGGGATCCATCGCAAGTTCAACAAGTGTTGCAGCCAAGCATACAGTTGTCATCTCAAACTGGACAACCTATGGTTTCTGGTCCACCCCAGCAACCAGTCCAGTCTAATGTTCAAACTTCTGTACCTTCGGTAGTTACTCAGTCGCCAATTGCACCTAGTACTCCATCTCAAACGACTGCTGCAACTACCGCAACATCTGTTCCTTCCACCACACTTACTTCTGGAGTATCGACAGCTCCGGTTTCTACTGTCTCTACCACTACTCCATAGACATCTTTACCATTGTCTGGATCTACGATTCAAACTACGGTTCAGATGCCTATGGGGCAGCCTGGTTTAAGTACGGTTGTCACTACTCAACCACAATTTGTTTATCAACCGTACCAGGGACAGTACCAATACGGGCCTGCTGTCCAAAAACCGGTTTACCAGTATCAACCGTATCCTGGGTACACTTATCAACAACCACAGCAACCCCAATACGGTCTGGTTAATCCTGGTTTTCTGGGAGGATACAATATCCCGAATGCGATTCCTGTTCCAAGTTATCCTGGATATCCTCCTCCTGGGACTGGTCTTGTGACTCAGAGTTTTAGGGATCCTAATCGACAATTTCCGTTTATCGCAACTTTGGATTTACCAGACTTGACGCGCCTAACGAACGATCCAATAAATTATCTTCCGTTCTGGCCGCCAATGCCAAATAAGTTGCCCAGTGACATACCCAAGTTCGAAGGTAAGTCTGGAGAGGATCCATCAAATCACGTGATGACTTACCACCTCTGGTGTGCCTCAAATTCCATCTCGGATGATTCGATCCGTTTACGTCTTTTTCAGCGTACGCTCATTGGTCTCGCGGCCAAGTGGTACATTGAGTTACCACGGGCCTCTTTTTATAATTTTAGTCAGTCAGCTACCTCGTTCTTAACACATTTTCAGTTGCCGATCAGATATGATAATGGCACGGAGCTACTAACTTCATTAAAACAGTCGACGTCCACTTATATTTCCGATCATATACATGAATGGAGACGTCGAAGGCGATTAGTGAAAGTTTTTATCCCGGACCAAATCTTAGCTGAATGGTTTGTTAAATCATTATTACCGAAGATTATTGAAGACGTAGCTAAGGCCGGAGTAGTTACTGAAGAGCAAGTGATTGCTCAAGCGCAGTACCTTGACTTAGTTTATACTCAGTCAGGTACGTTACACGAAAATATCCCAGATCTTCCGAAGTCGAATCAAATCGCTGCTGCTCCTTCGGGATCTCATGCTGCTGATGGCATGATTGGTACCGTAAATACTAAAAGCAAGAAGAAGTCTTCAAAGAATTCTTTGCCCATTATCACCTTACCAGACTCCCCGACAAGAGAATATTCTGCTGAAGTCTCCACTAATATTCACGCTGTAGAGTCATCTACGGCTAAATCAAAAAACGGTGGGAAGAAGAAAGGCAAGAAGAAGAATAAAGCAGACAAAACTCCAAAGGAGAAAACAGAAAAGTCGGAAACTAATGACGAAAAGCGCAAGGCCCGTTATCCTTGTCTTATTTGTGAAGAAGATCATTTTACAAGAGATTGCCCTCATCAGGCCGAGGTTGCGAAACTCGTCAAAGGTTCCCAAATTCCTGCTGTCTTGAAGGATCCATTTCCAAAAGATAGCAAAATGATAGGTTCTTCCTCGAGTGCCGTTGAAGAACCCATATTGATGATGTCTCATGTAAGGATTGCGACTCGGTCACACGATTATGGTAGTAAAAGTCTTGTTGATGGATCGAAAGAAGCAGAATCTTCTCAGTCAAATCCATCAACCTCAGCCCCTGGTTCCGATCCACTACAGATCGAGAAACCTAACCCTGACTTAGTAATTAAACCGCCCGCCAAGGGTGTGCTTCGAAGGTCTGCTTTCAATCCACATGCGAGAGCGGCCCAGAATTACAACATTGTTGAGGATTTAGCTGTTTCACCCTCAGCAATGTCGGCTTTAGAAGTGCTGCAATCATGTCCAGCACAACGAAAATTACTTTTGTCAGCTATAGGAGTTGTTGATGTTCAGGACCCAAACCTGATAATCTTCGATCTAGAAAATAGTACACTGCGTTTACCTCATCAGATGGCTTTCCAGATTCCAGTGATAGTAAAAAACAGGCCTATTCATCGGACTGTAATTGATGAGGGAGCTTCCACGTGTATTATGTCAATACAGTGCTGGAGATCGCTTGGTTCTCCTTCACTAAATCAATCCCTGACAATTCTTAAGGCCTTTGATGGCTGTGGGTTCCATCCGTTTGGCATTCTACAGGATTTGCCTATAGGGGTTGAAGGAAAAACTGTTAGTCTAGATGTGGAGGTGGTTGATGCCCCTCTAGACTACAACCTTCTCTTGGGTCGAAGTTGGTCTTACGCTATGACAGCGGTCGTCTCATCGGTCTTCAGAGTAATAAAATTTCCACATAATGGAAAGATCGTGACCATAGACCAGTTGGCTTACTTTTCATTCGACCCAGCCTCTTCAGAAAGTATCCAGCATGTCGGTAAAACGACTATCCCTTATAAGGATGTTGGTGTAGGATTAGTTAAAGATGCCGGTTTACTGGGAACTTTTCCTTTTCCTCCAATCAACGCTGTGTCTTCGTTTGCATCCATTCATATGATTAAATTAGATACCATTGTTTACGACGATCCTTGGATCGTTCCTTCCGAATCTGAAATAGACTCATTTGGTGATGCTATGCCTTTGAGTCCATATGAAATTGCTTATGAAGCCGTGCAGTCTTTTACCGAATCGCGTTCAACCAAAATCCACCAAATGAATGTGGTTCGTGAGGAATCACTTTTCACTTCAACCTCCGAGTTAATAGCATTTCCCGAAGTTGTGTCATCTGACGAACAACTTTGTGAAGTCCTGTGTGTAGAAGATTTACCATGGGAAGATCTCCATCATAGATCTTCGTTTTTACCTGAGGATGATCGCTTAGAAAACGATTTCTCATCAGTTTTTACAGCTGAATATGTCAAGGAAGCTCAGAGTCCAATGAAACATCCTGATTCAGAGCTGAATTTGGGAAATGTATCTCGCACTGTTCCCATTGATATTTCAGTCAAGCCCGAAATCATTGAAAACATTCATATAGGTGCCTCGTGTTCAGATGACGAAATTCAGACGTACAAGGCCCTATTTCAAGAATTCCGCAACGTGTTTGCCTGGTCCTATGAGGAAATGCCAGGAATTGATCCCGCAATTGTTGTCCATGAGATTAAGACTTACCCGGACGCTAAACCCGTTCGGCAACGTTTGCGTCAGATTCACCCTCGAAAAGCGACTGCAATTAAAGCAGAAGTCGAGAAGCTGTTGAAAGCAGGTTTCATTTATCCGATCCCCTTAACGGATTGGGTATCGAATATTATTCCGGTTAACAAAAAACAAGGAACAATAAGAATATGTATTGACTATAGGGATATCAATCGTGCTTGTCCCAAGGACAACTATCCAACACCCTATATCGATCAAATAATTGATGATTGTGCCGGCAGTGAAATATTTTCCTTTATGGACGGTTTTTCCGGTTACAATCAAATCAATATTCTACCTGCCGATCAACCAAAAACGACTTTCATTTGTCCATGGGGGACATTTGCTTATTGAAAATTACCTTTTGGGCTTAAGAATGCCAGAGCCACTTTTCAAAGGGCGATGTCTTATGCGTTTCATGACATCAAACACATTGTGCAACCGTACCTCGA
Organism: Pinus tabuliformis; assembly: GCA_031772625.1. Classification (NCBI taxonomy): domain Eukaryota; kingdom Viridiplantae; phylum Streptophyta; class Pinopsida; order Pinales; family Pinaceae; genus Pinus; species Pinus tabuliformis. Next base: position 434,102,299 of record CM062806.1, on the reverse strand, counting down.
TGATTTGCCTGCTCATTCATTACATCGAGCTGATCACCTTGTCCATTTACGAGCAATCTTCATGAGGTGTAGGTATTATCGTATACGTTTGAACCCACACAAATGTGTCTTCTGCATAGAAGTGGGACGATTGTTAGGATTTTTAGTTTCAAAAGCCGGCATTCGCGTCGATCCCTCGAAGGTAGAAGCTATCATCAAATTGCCTCCTCCTTCGAGTCTTCGCAAACTCCAAAGTTTGCAGGGGAAAGCAAACTTTTTACGACAATTCATTCCTAACTACGCCGAGGTTACAAAAGGTTTTACATGGTTGTTGAAACAAAACGCTCAATTCTCTTGGGATGAGATAGCTCAGCAATCTTTTGATGCACTTAAGCACGCGTTGACCCATGCACCGTTGTTGCATCCTCCCAACTACAACCAAGATTACTTTTTGTACCTCGCCGCCTCTCATTCCACTATTGGAATGGTGTTAGTTCAGGAAGATGAATTCGCAACGGAACATGTGATATATTATCTTAGTAGGACGTTAAATCCCACTGAGCTAAAATATTCGCATGTGGAGAAATTGGCCCTGGCAGCCGTTCAGGCTGTCCAACGTTTTTGTCATTACATTCTTCTCCGTAAAACTACAGTCATTTCAGATTGCAACCCTATGATTTACATTTTGACTAAACAATTGCTAGGGGGCAAGTACTCTAAATGGATCGTTATCCTGCAAGAGTTCGACTTAGAGTTTGAAAAATCTAAGTCTAAGAAATCTTTAGTCTTTGCAGAGTTGATGTGTGATTTCCCACGTGCTGACACGGAAACTGTGGCAGAGGAACCCATTGCGGACGAATCTTTGTTTCTCATCAGCACTTTAGATCCGTGGTATGGGGATATAATCATCTATCTCCAAACCCAATCCTTTCTACCCGAAGCTTCAAATTCGGAACCTTGGAAAATTCGATTCCAGTCCCAACAGTACAAAATTATTGGAGATACTCTTTATCGCCGTGGGGTAGACTTGGTTTTCTGACGTTGCTTAACTCACGAAGAGGCAGAAAGGGTTTTGAATGATTGTCACTCTGGGGCATGTGGCGGTCATATGTCTGGGTATGCCACAGCTCAGAAGGTGTTGCGTGCTGGCTACTTCTGGCCGTCCATTTTTAAATATTGTATCATTGCGGTCCGAAAGTGCCACAATTGTTAAGTGTTTGATCGCAAGATGCATGCACCACCAGCTCCTCTCCACCCTATAATTTCCGTTGGTCCTTTTTCCAAATGGGGTATCGACTTTATTACATGTAACCCTCACTCGGCCAGGGGGCATGCGTATATCATCCTTGCGGTTGATTATTTTACTAAGTGGGCCGAGGCGATGCCTACATTCGAGGCAGACGGAAAGACAGCTGCGATTTTCGTATTCAATCACATTATTGCTAGGTTTGGTGTCCCACAAGCGATAATCACTGACCATGGGCGCCATTTTCGAAACATTATGATGACAGAACTTACTGGCCAGCTTGGTTTGCATCACGATAGCTCAACTCCTTATTATCCACAAGCCAACGGTCTGGTTGAGTCCATCAACAAAGTTTTGGTTATCATGATCCGACGAATCATTGGGATTCATCGGTCGAATTGGCACAACATGTTATTTTTCGCGCTTTGGGCATATCAAACTTCAGTGAAAACATCAACAGGGTTCACTCCCTTCCAACTAGTTTATGGTTTGGAAGCTGTGTTGCCCATTGAATGCGAAATCCCATCACTTCAAATGGCTGTCGAATTACTCTCAGCTACTTCCGAAGAGGAGAAGCGTTTATTATACTTAGCTCAATTAGATGAGACTCGACGCGATGTTGCACTGGCAATCGAGACTCATGCAAAACGAATGAAAGCTCAGTATGATCGAAATGTGACCCCTCGAAATTTTTCGGAAGGAGACCTAGTGCTATTGTATGATCAAGCTAACGATAAATTAGGTGCTGGAAAATTCGTTCCTATGTGGCATGGGCCCTACATTGTTAAGCGAAAGCTAGCAAAAGGGGCCTATGAGCTGGTTGACTTTGACGGGGACTCTTTGGGTAAACCCAGAAATGGACTTTACCTAAAGAGGTACTATGCTTAAATGATGGGTGTGAAGATTTTAGTTAAGTTAGTTAGGTTAATTTTTCTTTCTCGCTAGTGTGTTTGTTAGTTTACACAGTGTGCTTAGCTTAGAAAGTGTGTTTTTCGTCGTTATTTTTCTTATCTTGGTTTTACCCTTGATGTTTGCAGATGTCGATGCCTCTCCAAACGTACATTGGATTTGCTGATGGTGCTTATCGTAATACACGGAATATCTCTTCCGCAGCTTGGGTTATTTATTCTCCCTCTGACGAATTAGTTTCTATGCATGGGGTGAGCCTCGGTCAAACAACAAACAACATTGCAGAATACAATGCAGTGATTGAGTTATTATCTGAATCCATTTCATTTGGGATTCAGAGTTTGATAGTGAGGTTAGATTCTGAACTCGTTGTATTACAGCTTAATAGAGTTTATGCCATTAGAAATCCAGTGTTATTAAGGTTATTTTTGAGAGTGCATCTCTTGGAACGTGAGTTTGATTACATTGAATATCAACATATTCCAAGGTCTTTTAATACATTAGCAGATGCAATTGCTTCTCGAATGTTAGACAGACATTTGCGATAATCATACATGTAAATTTAAAAACATTAACATTTAATCACACATGTTTAACAAGATAAGCCGGTAATAATGATATATATAGATAGGAGTGTGTCAAAAATACATTGTCTTCGATCATAGGTTGCAAAACACCTTATGATCGGCAAAAATGATAAGTACAAAAAACCAAAATGTCACATGTGTCTACAAAAACGATCAACCAATCACTGGTGATGATCTCTATACGACACCACTGCACGGGCTACCCTACACAAGAACCTCCTAAAAGGTCCTGGGACTGCGACTACATAGCGTTGAAGCCTGATAGGAATATCATCTATGGTAGTCTCTGGTATGTCTGCCGTAAGACGCTCTAGGTCTTGTTCCAACTCAGCTAAGGTCTCTGCAGTTGCGTCCTGTGGGACCGGTGCCGGTGCAACTGGTTGTCTCCTCTCGAAAGGCCGGAGATTGGCTAGACGCCGTGGACCTACATCTGCATTTTGAAAATTTTTACTGTCATTTTTGAGACGATATATAAAAACTAAAAAATATAGATAATTTAAAAACTTGTGAAAAATGAAGTACCTCTGTCGTCCCATTGTTCTCCCTGTGGAAGAACCATGTCCGGATCACCGCGAAAATCCACTCCGGCATAAGGAAAATCCTGGATCGCAAAGACTTGGTCCTCCAACCAGTGAAAGTAACCCGCAGGAAATCGGACAACTCCCGCTCCCTCATCAGGATGCCGGGCCATCACCGCAACCCATCGCATCAACTTTGGCTCCCGAAGAGGCCCAACCTCAACAGTGAGATGCTGCGGGATCAGCATCGGAACTCTCTCTAGGGCAAAGCTCACAACTAAAGGCCCATACCCAAAGGTCTTTAATTGCCCGTTCTTTGCCCTAGTCAGTTGGCCCTTCATTTTGGCCAACACAGCGTCATACCAGTTGAAAATGGTGCCTTTGAAGCAATCAATAGCCATCCGCATCTGGGATCCAGTGGAAATGTGCAAAGCAACAGCCCCGCAAAGTCTGGTAACTGTAAAGGCAATTACCATAAGTTCAGGTCGGGATATGTATTTGATTTCTATCCCCTTCTCCTGGTTCTGATTATTGCACCACTCTAGCCGGAGACTAGCAAGGGATTGGCCACCCAGCCTAGTCCCGAACAGAGACAGTTGCTCACCCCTATTAGGCAAACCAGTGAGAAAATATATGTCTGAGGGCTCTATCTCGAGCTGGTGCCCTCCGATGTAAAAAGATTGATCCTGAACGTTCCACCTTTCAACCAGACACTCTAAGAATTGCACCTGGGCCCTCATGCCAGGTATGGCCCAGTATTTGTAGAGACCGCATGCCTTCAAAGCATCAATGGAAGGTTGATGACCTATTGCGGCCAAATCGACATCTTCGTGTTCTCTTTCGCGCCAATCAAGCATGGTGGGAAATCTACACACTAGAAAACATCCATTAGAATTCACTAAATCAAAAATTAATGGTTCAAATTTGAGATTTGGGGGTTTAAAAATGCTTTGCGCGGAGTACGCACCCTGCGTTCAGAAACAGAGCGTGGGTACACAACTGCTCTGAAGGTAGGTTGCGTACACCTGCCATTTTCCCAATGGAGAAAATGTCGGGGTACGCAGGTCACCCATGGGGCACCTGCGTACCCCGAAAAGCGGATCTTGAAACCCCAAAGCCCCCAAAAAATCAAACTAGGGCCTAAAATGAAATTCTAAACGGATGAAAACAAAGAGGAGGATGTTGTGAAATACCTGAAAGAGACGGCGCTCGATTCCGACGGTCGGATTCTCCGCAAAGTCCACGGGAAGTTTCTTGCCAAAAGCCCTTTTCCCTCCCTCAACAGTAAAATGGTAAAAATGACATGGTAAAAGGTCATTTTATAGGTTTTTTGGATAAATGAATGCTAAGTTTGTTTATTTTTCACCATGGAAGGATATTTTTCAATGTATTTTTGCCTATCTTAAACAGGTATGAGTAATGTGTTGTTTTTGTGCAGGACAAAAGGACTTTCAGGGAAAATTATCATTTTTCACGAACCAAGACATCAGAGTCATCTTTTAAGCCCTTTTTTGACTCCTAAAACATGAAAAGATTTCCGAGCATTTCTTTTACACTCGTTAAAATGGAATTAAAAGACGGTCCTCTTATAGCCCTTTTCTGACCGTAAAAACACGAAAAGATTGCCGGATTTTTGTCGTTTCAAATTCGATACTAGAAATAAAACGACGTGCCCTGGATCGCTTTTTACTTTTCAGGTCAGAGGCACTAATCATGAAAGTACTCCTTGGTCGCAAGATCAAGCGGTTCTCTCAAGTATTATTTTATACTTTTTCGGGCTTGGGAGACACAAATTTACGAAAAAGTTGAACCCTGGAGTCTTCTTTAGTTTTTTTAGACTCTCTAAAATTGAAAAACGCCGAGTTTCTCCTATACTGGACTCGTTAAAATTTCACAGTAAAGGACCTGTTCGATTACAAACAGGAACGGACCACTCCTTCTTAGGGTTCGAATCTAAACTAAGTTGGACTCATCCGAAGGATGAGCTTATAATCAAGCATATGTTATCCTCCTCAAGCTTGTAAAAAATAAAGAGGTACTTGCCAGAAATGGTGGGGGAAAAGAGAGAAAAAGGAGCCTATTTGTTATCCTTTGTCACAGAAAAAACCTTATTACCACTCTTGAACACAACACTTTTCATTCACCTGGGTTGGGAAATCCTTTGTCTTAAAGTTGATTAAACCACTTTGAAAGTCTTCAACCGTTTCTGGGTATTAACTTTGGGTCAATCGTCGCCAAGCCATCTGTCGTGTCGTTATGTGTTCAAGAGGTCTCTGCAAATAAACCATTCATATGCAAAATACTTGTCATCCATTTTGACCATCCCTGAGTCAGTCTTTACAACAACATTTCTTCAACTTGAACTATGATTTCGTGTTGTGGGCTTGCCTGCAACAGGTCGCTTTCTATCGACATTAGCACATTATCTAGAGAGATGACTTAGAAATCGTCAGTACCTTGAAGTCTGCATGCATCAATGGCAAGTTTCTCGCCTTTGACGACAATTTACATCATTGACTTTCGATCGAAGGATTCTGTGACATGTTCGACATCAACCCATTCATTCGCATCTCATGGATTGTACTGGGTACTTTGAGAACCATTGACATCACTGGTGGTCTCTCTCACACTTGTTAACAGTTTACATCATTGACTGGTAATCAAGTGGTTTCTACCATGCTCGACATCAACTCATTTATTCGCATGGATAGAATCGTACTATTTCGGGAAGTGGAAATGAAGACCCTGGATCTAGTTTCTACCATCCAGGCTGCGAGGAGTTTTGTATTCATTGTATAAGTAGACTAACTATAAACAAATGGCTGCGTCCATACTGTGTCTACATGAGTCTATGATTATGATGTACTGCGAAATCATTCCTGTATCAGAGCAGTAGTTAGTTTGCTAGTTAAAGTTTTTGATCTGAGTATGGGAATGCCTACCTCAGCGATGATATGATCTCATACATGTATTTTGTGTTGAATACTTGCAGGTTCCAACCGGGCTCTCCACAAGATAATCCTTGAAATGATAAAGTACTTCACCCTTCCTAGATGATATAAAACCCTAATCTACTACAGGCTTCGCACTTTAGGGGGCAATCTGTTACACTAAAAAATGTCACCATGACTATTTGCAGTTAGTATGGCTCCATCAACTGTCATACTATCCTCCTTGGCAAGTCTCATGCCTCTGCTTTTCATGTCAAACTCCAAGAAAAAGAGAAAAGTCATTTAAAGTCAATTATCTTTGGGTACGCAGTTTCTCTCAGCCTTACCTGCGTGTACGCAACCCAAGTTCACAATACCTGCGTACTTGTACGCTCTGTATGTAAAGGGGTGGGTGCGTACCCCTGTAAAGGTCAAAAGGCACGAGTTTCATCTTAAAAAAGTTACTTGTGGTCAAATCTAGAGCATTCTAGAAGATGGTTTGACGTGTATTGAGCGCCTCCAGATGGTTCATGCACCCCAAAGAAAGAGGAACTTATCCCATGAAGAGGGGAGCTATCCCATTGAAAGAGGGGCTTATCCCATTCATGGTGGACCTAATTAACTTCCTCTAAAGCACTATAAATATAGGCATTGGGCCAGAGGGAGGGGAGGTTGAAAGCTGAACATTCCTAAGGGTAGATGCTGCTGAGATTAGGACTCCCTTATGGAGCTTGAGAGGAGAGATTCCCATCCTTTCTTGACTTCATTTGGAAGTGGGTGAGCTGATCAAAGTAAAGGAAAACTCTTGCTGGACCCTGGGAGGAACTTGCACAACACCAAGGCTCAGGTTGTAATGGTTTCTTTTGTTTCCACTTAATGCAAATAAACTCATTTTTCTCAACAAGTTGTTATTCATGATTTGTTTCATATACTCCTTGGTCTATATGATGAATATGTGTTATTTTATAAGTTATTCAGGTGCTATGTAATCTTTTGGCTTGTTAGTGAATGCAGGTTTCGAAGAGAAGGAGGAGCTCATCCGGATCTGCGAGGCTGGACTACTACAAAGCGTTGGACTAAAGGTATGTTACAAACATCTGATTACTTGTATTCTAAATGCATATTTAGAGAAAGGTAGTGTTTACTTGTCTTGTTTGTCACTAGAAAGCCTTAGCTTCTAGGGAGGTTAGTTTTGTCCGCAAAATTGACTCTTTCCGCATGACACATATGCATGCATTTTCATGCACGGAAAAGCGCGTACATGTGGGAAAGATTGTTTTTGGGTCCATGGTATTTAGACCTATGGTTTTGGTCCTTGGTATTGTGTCTGAAGTGTTGAACCTAGGTATTGGGTCCCTAGTATTGGTTCTCAATGATTTTGGACCATGGTATTGAGTAAGGCCTAAGACTATAAAAGGAGAAGAAGATCATTAGGCAAATGCATTGAGAAAGTCTTGAATATTCGATGAAGTATGAGATCCAGTATGTTGGTTATGGGTTCATGATGCATTGCTTGATCTAAGCTAAGGAGGAATCTCAACGGTTGATGGAGAACAAGATCTAAGGACAAATCAGGATCTAATGGCTTGGAAAGAATCATCTCTATATTGTTTGATCTTGTTTAGTATAGATATGTATACTGACGATTGTAATGTTCTGTAAATGTTATGAACTGGGTATAACTCAAGTTTGGAATATTTGCAAATCATGAATGAATATTTACAGATGTATACACTAGCTGACTATGATATAAGCGCGTACATACGCAGGTTAGATACATCTAAGTAGCATATACCATATGAGCTATGATGTTTGAAGTTACAAGTGTTTCTGGTTGTTGATGAGTTCTGGTGACTATTTACTGGTGTCAGTATTCTACATATTCAGATTGGTTGATTATGTTTAGCTTCAGTTTTGATGGATGAGATCTATAATGGATCAGGATCATAATGACTTATCTTTATGTGATCTAATGGACTAGATTTGGTTGCTAACATATGTATTATCCTTATATATGTGATGATCTGGGTATGTCTGAAGTCAAGAAGTGCAACGAAGTTATCAGTAAGTAATTGTTGACATATACGCTGGTTCACTGTGGGGAAGTTACGTATACACGCTGGTTTGGCACTTCCAAGTAGCGCATGCACTCTGATGCATGATTTTTGATGATATAGTTGGATCTAAACGTTGTTGCAGGGTTTTGTGTTCTACTCTATGTTATGGTGACTGCAGTTTGTTGACAGGGTTTCAGTGATTCAGTATTGGGTGATTCAGAGATTGATGATGCTAATGTTGATTGATTGTGTGCTTCAATGATATTGATGGGTCCAGTATGAAAATTGGATGAAACGTGGCCTTCAGATTATGGTGTTGTGCTTCAGGAGTATCCAGTCTGAAAATTTATGAAATGTGGTACCTGGAGGAAGAAAGAGAAGGTTGTAGCCTTCTGTAGGTCGGCACCTACGTACTAGTACATCAGCTAGTACAAGAGCTAAGGGGGTGATAGCTCCCTTCCAGTAGCAGCTGGAAAATGAGTAAAGGTTGGAGAATTTCAGTAGGCCGGCACCTACGTACTAGTAAATGGATCGGCCAGTACAAGAGCTAAGGGGGTTGTAGCTCCCTTCCAGGAGAGTCTAGAGAATGAGAGAAGGTTGTAGCCTTATTCAGGTAGAAGCCTGCGTACTGGTATAATATTGCACCAGTACATAACCATTGTAAAAGAAGTTTCTTATTAAAAAGAAGATTGAGACGGCTTGCAGCAAGTGGTTTTCACCCACATTGGGTTTCCACCTTACATCATGGTGTTCATGTGTGCTTCTTGTGTGTGATGATCTATTCTATTTTACTGCTCCTATTTATTGTTCATATGGTTAATAATGTTTTGATGCATTCATTAAGGATCAACTAACTGAATATAAGTTTACTAGATATACGCTTGTTGCATTACACACAGTTTCATATACACACGGTTTGCCTTAACTGAAGTAGCGTATATGAATCTTAATATGGAAATGAAAAAGTTATATTGATTTGATAATACTGATTCACCCCCCTATCAGTATTATTTCCAACAACTTTTTGCACTATATTTGCAGAGATATGTTCTGAGGAAGTTGGTCTTTTCGCAGATTCCTAAATTACATTCCAAACAGGTGACCTGGGGAAAATCGTCATAACTTTCTCTCTGAGCATCAGATTGAAATTTCGTAAGAAGGTCACTATGGGAGATTTGGAATAACTTTTCCCTAGAGAATCCAATTTGGATCAGACTGGTGGCATTGGAAAGAGGACGCAGAGGGCTACCAGAAATCACAATTTCAGAATTGAATGATCTAAAACTACAAAGATACATCAGATTCAATATCAAGCTCCTACAAAGTGAAAAAAGGTGTGTAGTTTTTTATTTTTGATTTTTGCATAAGCTTGGTTTGAAAAATTAGTTTGAAGGAATTCAAAGGGCATAGTAAAGCATTATTATCAATAATTGATGCCTCTAGGAAAGAAAATGAAAACACCTAGTAAGCAACCTGAAAGCTCTAGCATGACTCATGAAGAAGAAGAAGAAATGAAACATGATATATCAAAATTACAAGACCAAGTGCAACAAGTGTCACTTGCACAAAAAGGAATAGAATCTAAGATGGATGGTTTAAAGAAAGATGTAGAAGCTAAGATGGATGGTTTAAAGAAAGGCGTAGAAGCTAAGATGGATTTTTTAAAGAAAGGCGTAGAAGCTAATATGAATGACGTGGAAGCTAATATGGATGATTTGAAAATAGATTTGAAGACAGACATGGAATATTTAAAGACATGCATGGAAGATTTGCAGATAGATATAAGAAAGTTTCTACAAGAAATGCTTACTAATGGTGAAAGGGTAGTAAAGGAAACTCATGATGAGAAAAAAAGAAATGTTAATCATGATTTCGTAGAATCTAATGTTGGATTGAAGACCCACTATATTCCAAAAATCGATATGAGGAAGTTTGATGGCAAGGATGCCGCAACATGGATATTACAGATGGAGCAATTTTTCAATCTCAATAATGTGCAAAACACACAAAAGGTACGTATTACAACTTTATATTTGGAACCAAATCAATTTGTATGGTATCAATGGCTTTGCTCTCATAAACAAATTATCACTTGGGCAATTTTTACGGAAGAATTGACAGCACATTATGAGGATACAAAAAGCAACACTTTTTTAGCCAATTGATAAGTCTCAAACAAAAGGGTTCAATAATGGAGCACATTGAGGAGTTCCAAAAATTGAACATAAGGGTAAAAAATATTCCAGAGGAGCATAGGATTGATGTGTTCATAGGGACTTTAAAGGATAATATCCAACGAGATATTCACCTTTGGGAACCTGATTCATTAGAGAAGGCATTCAGGTTAGCAAGAAAAACGGAAAGCAAAATTATGGCAACTAGGAAGCATACCGCTCACAACTATAAAGATGGAAGTGTTGTTGCCCTTAGTCTTCCACAACCTATAAGGTTGACACCACAACAATTAGAAGAAAAAAGAGAAAAAGGGCTTTGTTACAGTTGTGATAGCAAATACACTAAAGGTCATAAGTGTGCTGAGAAGAAATTATTCTACATAGATTGTGAAGACGAAGAATAAAAGGAGCAAGAAAGGTCAAAAGAAGAGGATATACTCCAGGAACAAAGCCTAGATAAAGAAGAAATGAATCCAACCATATCTTGTAATGCATTGGCTGGAATTACACTCCTCAAACCATCAAGATAGAAGGACAAATCAAGAAGAAAATGGTAATAGTGTTGGTTGATTTAGGAAGTACCCACAATTTTATTCATTTTAAGATAGCAAAAGAATTGAATTTCTTCCTATATCCAGCACCAGAGTGTCAAGTGATGATTGCAAATGGAGGAACCACAAATTTCTCTGGAAAGTGCCATAATATCAAGCTATCCATGGGAGAATATGTATTGACTAGCCCAATGCTTTCCATTCCAATGGGAGGTGCTTATGTTGTACTAGGAGTCTAATGGCTACAATCCCTGGGTACAATAGCTTTTAATTTTCAAGAACTTTTCATGAAATTTTCTGCGGAAGGAAAGGAAGTTGAATTAAGGGGTATTGCAAGGAAACCGAGAAATATAATCAGCTCTAATGGTATGACAAAGCTTCTAAAAAAACAACAAAGAGGTGTAATTGCACAATTATGTTCGCTAAATGTTTCCACATCAGAATCATCTATTTCTCCAGATCTCTAAAAATTCTTGGACAATCATTCCAAGATATTTAAGACTCCCAAAGGTCTCCCACCTATTCGTGATCATGATCATGCTATTCATCTGATTCCAGGAAGTATTCCTCCAAACATCAGGCCGTACAGATATCCCTATGCCCAAAAGAGTGAAATTGAACGTATGGTTGCATAAATGCTAGAGTCTGGTATCATTCAACGTAGTCAAAGTTCTTTCTCTGCTCAGTAGTATTGGTGCACAAGAAGGATGGATCATGGCGTATGTATCCGGATTATGGGGAGCTCAACAAGCTCACTATTAAAGATAAGTTTCCCATTCCTGTCATTGATGAATTACTAGATGAATTGCATGGATCAATTTACTTCACCAAGTTGGATCTTCGTTCAAGATATCATCAAATTAGAATGAAGACTGAAGACATTTCTTAAAAAACATTTAGAACTCATGAGGGTCATTATGAATTTTTTGTCATGCCTTTTGGCCTTACCAATGCACCTTATACATTTCAATGTTTGATGAATTCCATTTTCAAACCCTTCCTTAGAAAATTTGTGTTAGTATTTTTTGATGATATACTAATCTACAACAAGTCTTGGAAGGATCATGTTGAACATGTTGACAGGGTGCTACAACTATTGGAGGAGAAACAATTATATGCAAAAAGATCTAAATGCTTTTTTGGAGTGCAAGAGGTGGAATATCTGGGTCATATTGTATCTCATGAAGGAGTTAAGGTAGACCCTAGCAAAATTAAAGCCATTAAGGAATGGAAAATTCCCACATCCATAAAGCATCTGCGAGGATTTCTCGGGTTGACAGGATATTATCACAAGTTTGTTAAGAATTATGGGAGAATAACAGCACCTCTAACAACATTATTGAAGAAATATACATTTTCATGGACTCCAAAAGCAACAAAGGCCTTCGAACATCTTAAAGAGGCAATGTGCCAAGCATCGGTCTTAGCTACACCAGATTTCACAAAAATCTTTATTGTGGAATGTGATGCTTCAGGAAATGGAATTGGTTGCTATTTTAGTGCTATTTTAATGCAATATGAAAGACCCATTGCTTTTGAAAGTCGTCCAATCAAGGGAAAGTTTTTACACAAAGCTATTTATGAGAAGGAAATGTTGGCAATATTACATGCACTTAAGAAATGGCGACCCTACCTAATGGGAAGACACTTCAAGGTAAAAACAAATCATGATAGCCTTAAATAATTTTTAGAACAAAGATTATCCTCTGAAGAGCAACAAAAGTGGATCACAAAGATGTCTGGTTATGACTTTGAAATCATATACAGAAAAGGGAAGCAAAATATGGTGGGAGATGCACTCTCAAGAAAGGATGAGGATGTGGAAGCATTGTTGTGCGCCATTTCTATTATCCAACCAGATTGGATAAATGAAGCAAGGGAGGAATGGAAGAATGATGAAGAAGTGTGGGAACTTATTCGAAAGTTACAACAAGATTCCAGTACATCTGATACATTTAGATGGAAAAATGATTCGTTATGGTACAAAGATCGCTTATACCTCTGTAAGAATTCCCAACTCAAACAAAAGATTCTTATGGAATTGCACACTTCTCCCTTAGGAGGGCAATCAGGATTTTTAAAAACTTACCACAAGGTTAAGAAGGAATTTTTTTGGGATGGCCTTAAATCAGATATTCAAAAGTTTGTGACGGAATGTTTCATTTACCAACAAAATAAAGTGGAAACAATTAAGGCCCCGAGTCTATTACAACCTTTATCCATTCCCAGCCACTGTTGGGAGGAGGTTTCAATGGATTTTATCACAGGTTTACCCAAGACTGAGGGAAAGAATGTCATCATGGTGGTAGTTGACATACTTACCAAGTATGCACACTTTTGTGCATTATCACATCCATTTAAATCCAGTATAGTTTCTAATGCATTTACGGAAATAATTCAAAAGCTACATGGAAATCCAAAGATTATTTTAAGTGACAGAGATCCCATTTTCACTAGAAATTTTTGGACATAATTGTTTTCTTGTCTTGGTACTCAGTTAGCTCATAGCTCATCTTATCATCCTCAATCTGATGGGCAAACTAAGATAGTAAACAAATGTTTGGAAGGATATCTTCGTTGCTTTGTATCTAATAAACAGACACAATGGGTCAAATGGTTCCCTCTAGCTGAATGGTGGTATAACACTTCCTTCCATACGACAACAAAAATGACCCCATTTATGGCACTTTATGGATATCAGCCACCATCCATCACATCATATTTAAGAGAAAATTCTAAGGTTCAAGCAGTGGAACATCACATCGAACATCAACAACAATTCCTCCAACTCTTAAAGGATAACCTCGTGTTGGCACAGAATAGAATGAAACAACAGGCAGATCAACATCGCAACGAAAGAAGTTTTGATGTAGGTGATTGGGTATTCCTAAGGCTACAACCATATAAACAAATGTCCCTCAAGCAAGCTAAGAAGGATAATAAAGTATCACTAAAGTATTATGGTTTGTACAAGGTGTTGCAAAATATTGGTACGATGGCATACAAATTGGAGCTTTCTGTAGCTTCTCGAATGAACTTAGTTTTCCATGTTTCATGTTTAAAGAAGGTTATAGGCGACAAGCTCCTAGTTCAAACAATATTTCCAGAACTTGACGAGGAAGGAAAAATTATATTGGAACCGGAAGCAGTCACAGAAACAAGAACTCAACAGCTACGAAATCGATCAATTTCGGAGTATCTCATCAAGTGGAAGAACTTATCCGTTGAAGATTCCACATGGGAGGATGAGAATTTTATACAAAAGCATCCAGAACTACTCAAGCATTGAGGACAACATTTTTTTGAAGGACAGGGGCATGTTAGGTCCCTATAATACTAGTGATTACCCCATTACTATTGTGTGCCCTATTTGTCCCCATATTTTTATTACTGTGCCCCATAGAATCCCTCTATTGTTATTTTTGTGGCTTTATATTATTATTGTGAGGTCGGCTGGGTTATATTGTGACTCCTTAGACTCCTATATATAGAAAGTAGGTTTTGTCATTTGAATCATCCAAGAATTGTTCATTTCTGTAATGTAAAGGAGGTTTCCCCCTCGAAGAGGTTGAATTATAAGGCGCTCAACTATCTTTTCTATGTTTTTGTGAGTTGGTTTCATAACAAAGGCACTCTATGGCCTGTAGCAAGCTCCTAGAGCTTGGTACTTGAGGATTGATACATACTTGCAGCAGTTGGGTTTCACAAAGAGTGAGGCTAATCCGAACCTATACTTCATTATTGTGGGTGAGGAGCTTCTCATTCTGGCATTGTAGGTTGATGACTTGATCATCATTGGTGCAGAGAGACTCATTGAGGGTTGCAAGAGAGATCTTGCTTCAAAGTTCGAGATGAAGGATATCGGCTTGATGCATTATTTTCTCGGACTGGAGGTGTGGTAGGAGGAGGGGCATTTCTTCTTGGGATAAGGGAAGTACATTGTGGATATTCTTAGCAAATTTCACATGGAGGATTGTAAACCCATGTCTACACCTACAATCACTAACTGGAAGAAGATTCACGCTTCTGATTCCAAGTTGGTGGATCCTACTCTATACAGATAACTAATTAGTTGTTTGCTGTATTTGGTCAACACTTGACCATATATATATTTTGCAGTTAACACTATGAGTCAGTTCATGTGTGAGCCTAGGAGAGTACATTGGGTGGCTGCAAAATACATTCTTCATTACTTGTAGGGGACTGTGGATTTTGGTTTGGATTATAGACAAGGTGATGGAGTGAGATTGGCAGGGTACACAGATTCAAATTGGGCAGGTTTTGCTTCAGATAGGAAGAGTACTTTCAGGTGTTTTTTTGTGTTGGGTTTGGTAATTATGTCATGGATCAGCCGGAAACAAGAATGAAAATATTTTCCTTCTCTCTTCTCCTTTTATTCTCTAAATGACCTTTTGGGTTACCCTAAGATCTAATGGTTGAGATTCATTTAGATCTAAGGATGAGAATAAATGTGCATTTAATTCTCACTTTCTCCTTTTATTCTCATCCTTATATCTAAACGAATCTCAACCATTAGATCTTAGGGTAACCCAAAAGGTCATTTAGAAAATAAAAGGAGAAGAGAGAAGGAAAATATCTTCATTCTTTCATGAGCATTTGAGAGAAAGAGAAGAGAGAGCACGGAGAAAATTTCTAAGCAGTGAGGAAGCGAAGGAGAGAAATAAGAAGACATTTCAACAAATCTAGGCAGCAACATTTATTGGCATGCATCTTAAGGAAAAACTGTATAGTAGGAGAAAGGCACAGATATTGAGGAAAAGGGATAACACAGAAATCAAGGAAGAGGGATGGAAACAAGGGCACGAATTTCAAGGGAGATTTGGACATGAATTTAGAGGCAGACATACGACTGAAAATTTTATTGTTGGATTTTTTTTATTTTTTTTTGGGCTGTTTGCTGATTGGCATGATTTTTGAGGCAGATTGCAAGCATGAAAATTGAGATAAGTTGTAATTTGTGGTTGCTAGAATTTTTAATGTGTATTTCAGTTTCTCTGTAAAAGCATTTTCAGAAATAAAGAAGAGCTCTCAAGCTGGTTTTCCCCAAGACTTGTAGGGGGTTTTTCCAGGGTCACATTGACCAAAAATCACTGTGTTATTTTGTGTGTGGCTGTCATAATTTTGTTGTGTTTTATTTCTGCAATTTCAGTAATTGTGAAATCTCTAAATTTGTGTTTTCAGAAAATTATTGTCATTTCCAGATTTTAGAATTTTTATCATGCTTGGATTTAAAACTAAATGCATGGAGTGATAAGGAAAACTGATAACCAGAATGGGGCTTGAAATTTCTTCAATTTCCTCTTACAAGAGGGACTAGCTACCTATGGGAACTACGTACTACGTAGTCCTAGTAGCCAAGGTGGAAGCTTGTGGCTTAAAAATGTGTAATGCATAGTGCAGCCTGGGCAATGGCCTGGGAGAGACTACACATTGTGTAATCTCGGTGTCCAAGAAGACAGACTGGTTCTTGGAAATGCAAAGTGTGCAGTTGGAGCTAGCTTGGACTACACAATATGCAATTTTAGAGGCTAAGTTTGTGGCTTGAGCCTTAGGATTGCACAGTGTTAGTTGGGAAATGTGAAAGCCAACCAAGGGAAATCCAAATCTTCCCAAGGGAAGTGTGAAAAATGAGCATATCTGAGAGATAGTGTGAAGCTGAGTGAAAATATGACTAAGTGAAAGTAAATTCATGTGAATAAAGTGCAGTTAATTAATCAAATAGATGGAAAATGAAGTAAGTGTGGAGAGTCGCTGCAACAACAACTGTTGGTGCAAAAAAGGAAAACTAACGTGACACTTGGGAAAGGAAATATAAAACTTAAAACATCACTTCTATAAGTTAAAATAAGTCAAAATGCCAATAACCATGAAGAGAAACAAGTGAAACAACACTTACAAAAGGTAGACGATAAAAGGTGACAGAAGAAAATGGTAAAAGATGACAAAAGAAAAACTCACTTGGAAAAGTGACGACGATGGCGCTGAAGGTTCCTTGATCTATAGATCTCTAATATTGAGTGAAAAAATGAGCTCTAGAAGCATTGATTAAATATATTTGTATAAATTAGGGTTTATGATGTGCATACCTAAAATCAAGGAAAAAGCGACACATGGCGAAAGTTTCTAAAAATAGTGTAATTGCCTCCTTCGGGACACTAAAAATGGGTCCTTATTTTTTAGGGATGCTTTTTACTTGTTCCTTTTTTTTCTTTTTTTGGGGAAAATTGCCATGTAGACTATTGGGAAGGACTGCGCAGTTTTGGGGAACTAGGCAACATTTTAGCTCAGTGCACTATGTAGTTTCTCAACTTAGTGATGCTTGCACAATTTCTAGGCTCAATATTGGGCTTCCTCCCATGACTGCACAATTGTTGAGCTCAAGGATGATCGGTAGTCATGATTGTGCAATTCCCATCATTAAGGCTTCTTGCCCTCAAGGATTGCACAATTTGTGGAGGCAAGACCATAATGAATCTGAGACCAAGTTGTGAGATAAACTTGTGACTTAGAAGAATCAACTAAGTAAACAAACACAAGAAAAAAGAAAAGATAAGTCTCAGTTGAAGCATGGACACCTGGATCAGTGCAATATGAACTAATGTGGTAGAGAAGGGAGCCGCCAAAATTGAATCATAGGAAAAAAATTGGAGGGTGGTTGTAGCCACTACAACTAGGAGATATATGAGGAAATTAATAACATGAATTTCAAACTAAATAGAATCATTCCTTAGAGATATTCATCAATGAAGTTTCCAAGTAAATAAAAAAAGTGGATATGAAAGAGGTGGAACAAGATGATCATTCTTATTTCATATGACTACTTGTGCACTTTATCCCAAATGGTATATGCCAAGATCTTATAGTGCTAATGGTATATATGTTTTAAGTGGAAATATGGTCTTTCTCAAACCATATAGAAGATATACATTAATGATGATGTAACAATAAATTGAAAAAGTTCATAGATTATGTAGAATTAAGCAGCTTTAGTTGCACAATTATTACAAAGAAAGATATGAAAAGTGAGGTGTAGATTAGTCCCATAAGGTGGTGGTGAACCAACATTCAACAAATCATGTTGTTGCATGTTGGTTACACAACAACATGCAATAACACTTGCTGCAACTTCTGCCACATTTGCATTTGTATTGTTAAGAAGGGTTAGTAGTATATCCATTCTTTGACATTGAAGCATATCTTTTGTTGGAGCAAGTGTTGACTAGAAAATCATTTTTAAGGACCTAACACGACCTCCACAACCCAAGATCAAACAATTTCATGTTGTCAATAGCAAGACATAGGCATGCCATCTTTTACAATGCAAGTTATGGATCTAGATGCAAGGCAATGAATCACTAGATTTAGACCCTAACATTTCGAAGATGGCACAAATATATTTTTCACATCAACTTCACAAAGTACCTAATCTTGAGTATTTGTTCTATGTTGGATGTCATGGGTTACTCTGTTGCTCCATGTAGGAGGGCCACCATTTGTATGAAAAAAATCCCATTTCATGTTTTAAGTTTAACATGAAATCCATCCCTGATGGGTTCCCACTCAATAGATGAATCCAACCTTGGTGGTATAGTCTGCAAGACCTTCTTCTATGACATCCCCAAAAGAAATGGTATCTCTGTTGGTGTCAAGTATCAGTTATAGCATATTTTTAATATTATCACAGAATCACCTTTAATAAATTCAACTTTCCATCTTGCATTTAGTTTTGCACTATCTCTATCCTAAGTAATTGTCTCCTCATCCTGATTTTCCTAAATATATTTGTCGTGATGGCTTCTAAGTCATGCTAACATTGCCTTCTAAAAAAATTCCTACTCACTAACCAACAATTCATACTCTGTAATAGGAAACAATGAAAAATAGTAGTTTGAAGAAAACTACCACCACAAGTTAGTGTAAACATCAACAAAAAAAAAAATTGTTTATGGAACTACGGATAGATAGAAACAAAAAAAATTGTTGTGAATAAATTCGATTCTAGAAAGAAGTAAAACAATTTCGCAAAAAATTGAGGAAAACTATAAATTTTTTAAAAATGCAAACACATGTAGTACCTTTGAGGCTCAAGTAAGATTATCACCATTGTCACCAACTTATATCTTGACCACTAACTTATGCACCTTAACATTTCAAAGATGGAACAAAGATTTCCATCACATCAACTTCTCGAAGTACTCAATCTTGAGTAGCTACTCCTGAAGAATTCAAATTCCATAAAGAAGCAAAACAATTTCAAAAAACTTTGAGGAAAAGTATAATAGATTTTAAAATGCAAACACATGCAGTACAAATACTAGGCACGTAATAAAATAAAACATGTGGAATCAGAATGTTGTGAAGGTGGTTGATATGATAACGCATGTCATGGAATCATGTGGTCGAGATGATAATAATCTAATGGATCATATTACTCTAATCGTCTAACAAAGTGATCTAAGAGCTCATGAACACAATGGTATGGGAGGGGAGTTCTTCTCAAAGGGAACACCATAAAATTAAACATATAATAATATAATTTTAATGTGATTGCCATGTTTATCCCCAAAAAATAATGGCGATAATGATACCAAAAAACTAATAAAAATAATAAATTTTGGAAGAAACCACTTATCTCTTTAGCTTTATGTGAGGCATGACTGCTTTAAAATTATATTGAAATTTCACATTAATATCATCTGTAGGTTGCATTAAAATCATACTCAAATTTCACCATTGGCCTTTCGACATTTTATATATGAAAAGTTTCCTTTCCCAATAGGGAAGAATAAGAATATTGTCGTAGTTTATGGAGGTGAATTTTTCTCGAATTCGTTTTTTTTGTTTGTTTTAATTTAGAGGTTGGGAAATTAAATGTTACAAACTTTTATTTTCCTTTTGTAACAATTAGATTTTGATTTGATTTCCAATGTTTTTATTAAGTATATTGAATTTTGGTATAAAAGTAGATATTTAGGTAACACACTATGTATTTATATTTATGGGAAATTTTCATTAGGGATTTTTGAGGTCTAAAATGGACCTCCTAAGGAAATTACAAAATAATAGTGGAAATAATAAAATAAGATTAGATGAAATCATCAAATGTTAGAGGGAAAAAAGAAAAAACTATTTTTTCAACTTGTATTTTTAACTTATCTCCCTATGGGTTTACTCAAATTTTGAGCGGAAACACTTGTTGGATGCATAATTTGATTCCTCGTACAAGGAGTACCCATGTTGCATACTTGCGATGGACCCCGTTACACAAAAACTGAGAAATACATGAAAAACGTGATTGCAATCACTATTTTTCTTTCATTTCTCATTTTTCGTGTAGAAGGGTCCATCAAAAGTATGCAACATGAGTACTCTTTGGATGAGGAATTAAATTTTGCATCCAACAAGAACTCCTGCTCAAAATTTGGGTAAAACCTTAGGGAGATAAGTTGAAAATACGAGTTGAAAAAGTAGTTTTATTATTTTTTTGTTTTTTTATCTTTTTAATTTTTTTATGCCAAAAATGGTGAATCATCCCCCATGGTTGACATCATCATCTTGAATCCCATTGGTTCTTATAAAGTTTATTTTGGTTGCAAATTTTTCTTAGGAGGCCCATTTTAGACCTCAAAAGTCCCCTATTGATTGTGATTTATGAAAAGTGAGGCTTATTCCTAATATAAGCATAGTGATGTAAAGTATATCATATAAAAACCTATACATTACCCTTTAATTGAAGAAACAATGGTTGCATTAGGTGACATACTACTACACCTTGAGATCCATATAAGATCTATAATTCGTGAATATATTTAAGGTATAAGGTGAATTTCCTTAGTTAACATATTATAATAAGTGAGACTCATTATTATGGTCCAAATAAGGTAATTTAAGGCTTCTAAAAAGGCCAATAGAAATCAAACCTCAAAGGCCAAGAATTGCCCCAAATATTTTTTTCGGAGATAGACTTGAAGGGCCTGAAAACTATAGCAATATTTTGAGACAAATTGACTTTTATTATGCTGCTATTTAATAACTCTAGTTTTACAATCAGAAGTATCTAAATTGTTTTTCCTAATAGTAAGATTAGTTAAGGCTCCAAAGTTGACTTGCACGAATTAACATTCTAGGAACAACCATTCATTAATGGAGTTTATAATCTCTTCTTACAATACTCTGTAAAGACTTAGCACAATTCACGTTTCTCGTAATTTCAAGGATTCAATTAGCATAAGAGCTATGGTTCACAAAAAAGGGGCATTAAAATCAAATCCAACTTCAAATAATCGCCTACTACCACTGAAGTAATAGTTACAATAACTTGCAGGAGTGGTAGGAGGGGGAGGGGTTCTTCTAAATCCTTAAGGAATAATTGTGGACAAATTTTCATATGGACTTGGCAGGAAAACTAACAATTAGGCATACCTGTATGGACTATACTTGGGGATAAAAATATCCCATCATCATTGTTTCAAGGACTTAAATATCTTGGGAGACTCCTACCAAGAACCATTTAGAATGTAAGATACAATACTCCTCCAGAATATAATATGCTATATTTTTTGTTGCACCATATCAAAGATATATTTTTTTCTTTCTCTACCCACCCCTCCTTCAATATACTTTAAACCCTCAATAGTGAAGTAGATATTATAGCTAATAAGGCTTACCTCTTAGTAGAAGGGAAATAAGAAATCAATGGTATGGTTGATCAAGTTTTCATCCCCTAAAGGAGCCCATGATTGATCTATGTAATCCCAATCTCAAATATGTGGCCCTATCCATCTATAGAGCCACTGTCCAAATCCTTTTTACCCTCACCCAATCATTTGTACTCCCTCATTTCATCTCCTCGCCCCTCATTTCCATATCCTTGTATGATACCTAGGAATAAATATAATAAGGCTCATCCTAGAATGATGATGAGAGAAGCCTCGTACCAGCCCAATGTGGCATCACTTGAGCAACGCTTGCATGAAATCATGCCACACTTATTGGAACCTAAAACGCCCCATTGCATCCTTCAGTAAAATCCTTTGGTATCTCACAACATCATCTCTACCAGTGTGCCCCATTTATATGTATCGAGGAAGATAATATGTGAATGTAACTCGGAGCTCATGGAAAATGAGGAAGGTGTCTTCTCAGTTAGTTGGGTGATGATTAATCTGTCTTGGGACCCTCAATTACATGATGCGGTATTGAAAATTTGCATGGAAATATTTAATGGCAGAGAGGTTAAATTAAGGAGGGGAGGCACTATTTTCTTCATTCTTTGTGAACAGTTTTGTTATGGTTTGGTCACCCTCTGAATTTTAGGTAAAGGGAAGTTCTGATAGAAAGGGTGGCGCTTAGTTGCTATGAAGTATGCTTAGGATTAAAGTACCATTGTAGTTGGGAAGTGTGGTGTATCTATCTCTCTGGGTCAGAGGTAACTGTGCCCATTCTCTACCCATAGTTCACCTGGGAGCATTTTATCTGCTTAGAAGTATTAGTATACAATCTAGAAAAGGAAAGAGTCTTGTGTCTTGGAACATACTACCTTTTCCTTCTGTGTGGTCCCTTTCTACTTTGGTTTCCAATTTCTAAATTGGAAATTCATCTATATGATGGAATACCTCTGAGCATAGGAAAGGAATATGGAAGTTTTAAATCTGATACAGTCACAGTTACTTCTTCTTTTCTCTTTTGGTTTCGATCTCAGTAAGTCCCACTCATGGATTCAAGTTTAGACTAAGACTCTTCTACCTCAACCTTATGTGAACATTGCAAGAAGGCACATGCAGTAATGGACTTGGAAATATATAATCTACATGTCATTTTGTATAAAAAACAAGCCTTGATTTCACCACATTGGAATTAATTGAGGCTCAAAAATAGTGAATTGAACGGTTGGAGGATCAAATTGATTCTCTTCGTAGCATTGTTATGGATTTGCAACTTCAGACCAATCGGCCTACAAGCCCAACAAGGGAACCTCCTTGAGGCATTGACTTCAATCACCTTACATTTGGTACTCATTAAGAAACTATGTAATGACAGGTGTTAAATGTGAATGATTTTTGTTTCATTTTTGTCGAATATATTCTTCTAGGCCATTAAGGGTATTGTCAAAGTGTGGGGATTTTGTTGTAATCTTGGTGAGGGTAGATAGATGCAATTTAACATCCTATATGTCCATGAATAGAATAGTATTATAATTCTCCTAGTTATTTGAAATGACCAAGCACAAATTTAATACAAAGAGTACTCATTTCTATGAAAAAGAATCGTTACAATGAACTTTAGATTACATGACACACAACAATATTCAACATGAGAATCCTCTTTAGTACTAACAAGAAATCGCATAAACAAAGACATGGAAGTTTAGCATTTGTACCACATTCTAAATTCCATAGAAGAGCATACATACATTTTTCATCTCTAATTTTACCCATAAATGTCAAAAACCAAGTGAATAATAATTGTAGGCGTCCAGAGGCAACACGTAATATCTAAAATTTCAAGTTATAAACTGATCCGAGAAGGGGATTTTTCCACATAAACATAGGATCGGTTGCACTAGTATTATTTACAATTGACCACCCCTATTCAATGATGGTACCCTAAAGGGAAGCTATCAACACTTAGAAACTTGAGGTGGGTGAAGGAAAATATCCTTCATAAAACCAAAAACATTAGAGAACTCCTCATCCTTGTGAGCTTGGGGTTTCAACAAATCTGAAATGCCTCTTAGCTAACTAGCATAGAAATATGATAATCCTTTCACTAGTCTACAATCCTTCGTCAATCTCGTTTCCCATTGCTTATCGTATTGGCCCGACATGCATCAATTCATGACCCCCATTTCTCAAATAGTTACCAGAGCTTTCTAGTGAATAATGGGCATGAAAAATTGATTTTTAGTAAGTGCCCAAAACATACTATAAATATTCCAATCCATGAGTTTCATTTTTTTTGCCTATTTGGCATGCACAACTTTGCATAAACACTCAAAACATTCCAACAAGCTTACCACTAGAAACTGGAAACTCTCTGCTCATTAAACCACTAATCCAAGCATTCATGTGCTTATGATATCTCTAGGCATGGTCTCCATGAACTCATGGATTTTTATTCACATGTTTTCCCCATTTTCCCACACAATTTGTGGGTCAAACCTCAAATTTCAAGATGGGTGTGTTCCCATGCTACCCAACGAATTCTAAGAGTACTCAACAATGACCAATCAGCCCCCAGAAATGTGCTAGGTGGTTTCTGTAGCTACCCATTGCTTCATTCAATAAATTATGGGTTATTGGGAAATATAAGGGAATAACATTTTGAATTCAAATTTTGGCATAGATCTCTTTGTGAGGTTTTCTAACAATAGTAGACATGGTTTATTTTTCATAATCCCCTTAGCAATTCCCACTTGTAATAGCATAATCCATTTTAGTGCTCACATTCTTAGTCCATTATTCAACATTATAATTATCAAATAAATATTTTCATAGACATCATTTTTAAATTATTAAGCTTGGTGACATTTAAATGTCGCTACAGATGTTAATGACATAATTAATTAGAATAATTTTGAGATTCAAAAGGATTAAAATTACTAGTATCACTACTAATAATAATGAAATAATTAATTATAATAATTTTTCATTTCAAAATGGAATTGGTACAATCTCATTTAGGTGATGGGATTCATCAATAATCAAGCCAACGGCTTTAAACATGATTTTACCTTTCATTACTTTTTCTTATTGAATTTACACAAAGAGTAAACTATATTCAATTCCAATATAGTATTTTTTGTTCCAATTCCAATTCCAATTCAATAGAAGATTGTTTAGTTGAATGGATCTCGATTAACAAGGTACATCACTCTCTCCTTTTTTACATCTTTAAGGGCATCTTGAGAAGCAGGAAGGCACACATGTTTGAGGATATTTTTGTGGACATCAAACATAATTGTGGGAAGGTTGATGCATACTTCTACAAAATTGGCCTTATTTCCATAAAGGTTTCTCATAGAGTTTTGAAAAAGGTGGATGTTTGGAAAATACTGCCAATTGGTTTCTTTGATGGGGCAGGTCGTAAAAATGTATGTTGATGTAGGGCGTTCATTGTCATTGAACCTAGAACATATTTCCATTTCAGTTGGTATTATGGGGCAAGTACCAATACTCATGCAAAGGTTATAACATTACGGGGGGTATTGTTCTATGGTAAATGGTTATCAATTGAATCTATTGATGTATTTGGAGATACTAAGGTGGTTGTAGACTGGATGTAGAAGTAGTCTTATCTGGAACCATGCATAAACATAAATTGGATGAAGCACATTAATATGTTAACTAATATTTTTTAAAGTCTAGCCTTTTCTCACATCTACAAAGAGAAAAATGATGTTGTAGATCCATTATCTAAGGAAGGCTACAATAAAATCATGAGAGAAATCTATTTCTCTGAGTTTTGCAATGAATCACTGCATATATCAGGGAAGATTGATATCTTATAGTTTTCCTGGTGTGCATGGTTTATTTGTATTTTTCTGTTAATAGACTTTGTGATTTTGTTGATAGGGTGACTCAATATGTCTTATGCTTTAGGATTTTTATTGTGACATATTTTGATACTTTGTGTGTGAGACCGGATAGAGACAGACACAATTTTCGATGGTGTTTTCCAGGGCCTTCAAAAATGGAAGTTTTAAAATCACTTTTGATCATATATGTAATTAGCTTCTAGAATATTATAGGAATGCAATATATGAAGGCATATTTAACCTAATGTAAACATCCTTCTATTAATAGAAAGCATGTTGGTTTTTTCTTATTGAAAAAGATTTAATATAATCTTAAAAGAAGATAATTATGTACCAAATGATTTTTTTTAAAATGATACTAATAAATTCATATTTTGTTTCTAAATTCTTGATACTCCAAGATGATTAATATGTGTAATAGGACAAATAAATTAAGAACAAAATATACAATGATACAATTTTGGAAGACAATCATAGAAGATATCTTGTTCACCACTTGGCATGATAAATTAAAAGGAAATAAGTTAGAAATGCGAGATTCAGTGCCATAAATATACCGATTAAATATTACATGAGAGCACTTATAATTTTATTTATATACAATCTTTAAGAAGGTAAATGATTAATACCTACAAAATTTCTAGTCCATGGGTAGGAATTAATTGGTGATTGAGTGTTTTGTTAGGGCACTCGTTATGTAAAGGTCATCAATTCAAACCTTGTGAGTGATCCATATTTAAATAGGAATGCAACAATTTATAGATATAACCATAAATACAAAGATGCAATAGAAATAACAATTCATTTCATTAATATCAAATATTGAAATATTCTTAAAAATAGAATGGAAATAAGACTAGCTCAGGTGATGGTAGCTTATCTCTGAGAATAGATGTGGCAGCTACATGCCTCTGAACTGAGTGACAATGAGGCTCAAGGGCATTTTTATTATTAAACAATAAGAGAAAACCCTAAACAACCAAAATCCTAACCCGAGGAGATGTAACACCAAAAGTTTATTTGCCTCATTGGGGTTAGTTGGGTAGCCAACTTCCCAGGGTTGTAATTTGGTCATATTATCTCCATTTGACATGTATGATACCTCATTAGAAAGATGTCTCCGAGGACTACAGATGCTAATGTGATTTCCGCAGAAAACTTGATTATGAGAATTCAGAACCTCCATGGTTTTCATTTTGTGTTTTCGACATTAGGAGTCATTACCATGACCCATAGAAATTGTTGATTGCATTTTCCAAAAAAAGGTCATTCAGGGCCTCGAAATGGCTCCAGAAGTTTAGGACTCGAAAAATTGCCAAAAATAGGACACTGTGCTATAATTAAGGAAATTGAAAAAAAAAATAAAAGAACAATGGTGAGGGTCCAAGCAGAATAGGCGGGTGGCCACCAATATCCACCTGGATCAGTTCTCCCCCATTAGGAAGCAATGGTCTCCATTACGTTGAGATCCTCCATGAGATGATGAAACTTCTGCTGAACTTGTGTTATATACCCAAGGGGGATAATATGTGGTACAAAGGGAGTTACCCAAGGTAATAATGTAATAATGGGATGGGCCATAGTAATAAATAAGGTGGTTAACCCATATCATGTAAGGGACCACAAGTAGTTAGTAATAATGTATTGGGCCCATGGTATTAGTTCGATGGTATGAAGGAACCATGGTAATGATCCATGGTATTGTATGTATGAGGCATATATAGAGGCGAGAGACTCCACATGGAGAGATGTGAAGGATTATTGTATGAACAGGCATATGGCTTGTGGAGTGCTCTCCTTCCTTAAGGAGTGAATGTATGGTGTTGCCCTACCTTAAGGGTTTGATCAATAAAGAATCATTTCATATTATTTATGGGTTTATTTGTATTCTCTTATATTTTTGGATCAGATCTATAACAAGTGGTATCAGAGCTATAACAAGTGGTATCAAAGCACTTTCTTGGGCAAACAGTGGAGAATTTTTTTTTTTTTTTTTTTGCAGGATTTCGGGGGCGGCGAGTTTGCAGATCAGATCTGTATGTTTTGGTGCAAGATCTACAAAATATAATTGCAGATATAGATTCTCTGTGAAAAAATACCTAATTAAAAAAAAAAAAATCGGCTGAATCGGAGTTCGGATGAAGGAGATATCACTGATCTAAAAATCAGTGGTGTTGTAGACAATTTTTTGGGGCAGCGAATTTGCAGCGTAAATATAGACATCCTAGCACAATATCTACAAAATATAATTGCAGATCTGGATTTTTTGTGAAAGAATACCCAATTTAAAAAAAAACATCAGTCGAATCGGAGTCCGGATGAGGGAGATATCGCTGATTTAAAATCAGCTCTTTTTTGCAGAAATTTTGGTGACGGCGGAAGAGTAGTAGCGCAAATATGAAATTCCAGTGTTTGGATCAGGATTTCTATCACATGGGCAGATGCAGAATGGTTGTTCCATTTCTGAAAATAGGTCATAATATGAATTCTGAACAATACTGATGGAATTGTGACCATTTCAAATTTTTGCCAATTTTTTTTGTGATGGTGGCCCTAGGTCAGAATTTCAGGGACTTGTATAAATTTGATGGCTCTCATCCAGCCAAATGGCTAGCACAAATGGAGAAATATTTTAGAATTAATTACATCATCCATGATGAGACTCAGTTGAGTTTGGGAGAAATGTACTTGGACAATGAAAGAGGACAATGGTGGCAATGGCATCAACGTTGCTATCGAAGGCCCTTGACTTGGGACACATTCACAAAAGATATTATGGACCACTTTGACCGTAAAGCTAATCTTGTGGATAAATTCATACAGACAGACACACAACCTAGTAAAGATTTTATTTTAAAGAAGGAAACCAATGAACCTAAAGGGTTATTTTCTGCTGGTATCAGAGCACTTTCTTGGGCAAAAGTGGAGATTTTTTTTATTTTTATTTTTTATTTTTGCAGGATTTTAGGGTTGGCGAGTTTGCAGATCAGATTTGTATGTTTTGGTGCAATATCTACTAAATATAATTGCAGATCCGGATTATTTGTGAAAAAATGGCCGATTTCAAAAAAAAATTTGGTTGAATCGGAGTCCTGATGAAGGAGATATCGCTGATCTAAAAATCAGTGGGGTTGCAGACAAATTTTCAGGGCCTCAAGTTTGTGGCATAGATCTAGACGTCTTGGTGCAAAATCTATAAAATATAATTACAGGTTTGGATTCTTTGTGAAAAAATACCTAATATAAAAAAAAAAATCAGTCGAATCGGAGTCCGAATGAGGGAGATATCGTTGATTTAAAATCAACATTTTTTTGCAGAAATTGTGGTGACGGCGAGAGAGTAGCAGTGAAGATATGAAATTATAGTGTCTGGATCAGGATTTCTATCACATGGGTAGATGCGGAATGGTTGTCCCATTTCCAAAAATAGGTCATAATATGAATTTTGAGCAATATTGATGGAATTGTGACCATTTCAAATTTTTGCCAATTTTTTTGTGATGGCGGCCCTAGGTCAAAATTTCAGGGACTTTTTATAAACTTGATGGCTCTCATCCAGCGAAATGGCTAGCACAAATGGATAAATTTGACAACTCGATACAAATGTATCTTCTGCTAGTGATTTTTCTTGATCTACGTGTCCATGATCCAGTTAGTTGCAGCTTGTTCCATGTAGTCTGGATTTAACTCTGTTGGTGTGAGCTATTCTGCAATGTCGGATGTGTCTAGTAATGGTGGAAAGTATGGCCGAAGGTGATCCACATTGAACACTGGGTGTAGACCAAGGAATGGGGGAATGATCAGCTCCAAATCAATATCTCCCACAACCTTGGTGATGGTGTATGGCCCATATCGAAGCAGGCGAACCTTGCAGTGTGTCCGAATATGCCACTTCTTCAGCCAATGTAGCCAAACTTTGTCGCCCACTTGGAACTTATGTCGAACCCAACGCTGATCATGTCGTTTATTGTACTTAGCATTGGCTTTGTCCAATATGTCATGGACCTGTTGGTGAATGTGTTGAATGTGCTCAATGAAGTTATTTTCCTGGTCGGCTTCAGATTGGAAATTAATTGAATCTTCCTGAGTCACTGCAAATGGTATGGTCACATAAATGAGACATAGGGGTTGGAATCCCAAGCCTACCTAAAAATGGCTATGGCTAGTCGAGCTATGGAGAGCCCAATTATAGTTGTGCTAGACATAGGGTAGGCTCTCATCCCATGTGCATGGATGCTTGGAGTTGTACATGCGCAGAATGTGTATGATCATCCTATTGACGACCTCTGTCTAGCCATCAGTTTGGTGATGGAAAGTTGTGACCTTAGTGAGATTGGTGTCTATCATCGAACAGAGACTGGACCAAAATGTATTGAGGAACCTGCTATCCTAATCTAAGATGATAGACTGTGGGATCCCAAAGTGTACCCACACTCATTCAAAGGAGTTTAACAATGGCTTCTGTTGTGATATTCTTCTTGTAGGCCACCATAATGGCCATCTTCGAGAATCTATCGACGACCACAAAAACACAGTCATTGCCATGCTTAGTAGAAGGAAGGTTCGACATGTAATCCATGGAGATGGATTCCCAAGGTCGACTAGGGGTAGGCAGCGGAGTATAGAGGCATTTCTTTTTTATGGTTGGTTTGGCAATGGCACAGGCAGTGTAGGATCTAATGTACTTCCTGACATTCTATCAAAGATTCGGCCAATCAAAATAATTCTACAGTATGGCCATCATTTTCTCGACCCTGAAATGCCCAATGACCCGACTGTAGTGTGCTTCCAAAATCACCTTGGCACGCTCACTTAAAGGAACACAAAGGTGTTCTAGGTGGCATAATAGAGCATCCTAGAGTTGAAATCTAGAACTTGTTGACCCTCTAAGAGCGTATGGTATGTGTTGATAAATTCTGGGTCGCTTCTGTAGAGAAGTGGCCAATCAGAAGTTTCGTTCCCACAAGAGTTGAGCACGGTGGTTAACGCCATGTTCGGTGGTCGGCTGAGGTGGTCTGCAACATTATTGGTGCTTCCGTTCTTGTACTTGATATTCAAATGGAACTGTTGTAGGTATGTGGACCACTTCTGATGGCAATCATTCTACAACTTCCCTTGCATTTGTATGAACTGTAGGGGTAGGTGGCCTGTGTGGATGACCATTTCCTTCCCCAAAATTTAATGCTTCCATTGTCGACAGGCATGCAAAATGGAATACATCTCTTTGTCATAAGTGGAATACTTTTGGGCTGTGTCTAAATGTGTCTCTGTGATATGCAACTAGATGCCCCTATTGAGTAAGGATTTCCTCAATAGCATACTCATAGGCATCTTTCTCAATCTCAAATGGTTGTTGCGAGTCTAGTGATGTGAGCACTGGTGCAAAGAAGAGGTGATGTTTCAAATCTGCGAATGCCTTCTGTTGAGATTCAGAAAATGGATGAAATTCTTGTGCCCATACATACTGCTTATATACCCAAGGGATAATTCATGGGAAGCATTAATATAGAATCTTCTAAAGAACCAAGCAGTGAGCCTAACAAGGGATGAAGGAACAAAACTACCACATAGATAAAGAATGTCAAACGTGAAAACAAATGCCAAAATCCATTCATTGATTCATTATCCTCCAAGAATTGCAGAGCATAAATATAAATTAGAGTTCAATTGTAAAAAAGGAGAAGGACAAGTTAGAGGAATGTATTGAAACTAGCTTACTACCAATAAGAACATTAGATTTTTCTAGAGTCAATCCAAAATTTAATTCCACATTGGAGGCTAAAGTCCATTCCATTAGAATTAAAGGCCATCTCATTACCAAATTCAAAGGAGTGTCATCAATACATAAGTAGGTATGCTAGAATACATGCATGTCACTTCAACCTTAATGCAATGCTTCACTTATTAGATAATTTAAAATGCACACAACTTGTAAATTTTGGGAATATATAACTCACCTAATATGTGATCAAAAGGGTGCCTCCCATTTATGCTTAGCATATCCACATTTAAATGAACTCCTCATTAGCCTTCGCAGCCAATAGGTGGTCAAAGGCCCTTAAGATTTGGAAAACATCATTGAACTCAAAAATTTTAGCCACTCTAAGAGATTTTCATATCTTTCTAGATATAAATGTTTCAGGATAAACATTAATTATTCATTGGACAGATTATAGAAGTTGAGCCTATATTCAGTAAAAATTATGTGATCTCTTTTATTTTAACAATAAAACATCCCTAAATTAAATTTAATGTTTTTGCTTGATTATTAGTCAATTCCCCCTAAGCACTTTATAAAAATTGGTTCAATTTTCTCTTTACAAAAATTGGATAAATTTATCCTCTATAATAAAAAACAACCCCACCCGCCAACCCTTCCTTTAAAAATTACACTCTTTAAAAAATTATTTAAATTATTATTATAGTTAAAAAATAATATTTACATTATTGATAAAATAAAATTTCTCATCATCACAATTTCACTCTCAGATAAAATTGCAAATCTTTTTCTTTTTCCCTATTCATAAAATACAAGCATCCATATCGATCAAATTTATAAATTTCACAAATTTTCTCATAACTATATTGTTATTAAAAAAATAACCCACCATAAATAGGGAAAAATGTTTAAAACGATCATATAAAATTAATAAAAAATTAAAACAAATTAAAAAAGTAAAGTGCGGGTAATTGGACTTCATCCTTTTGCCCTATAAATTTCCTCCTGTTTGAAAGCTTTTGAGTAAAAGAAATTGCAAATAAAATGCTAACTAAACACTGGAGTTGGGAAGATATTGGATTTCTAGGGATTGGTTAAGGGATATGTAATTAAGGCACTGAGCATGGATGATTAATATTGGGAGCTTAAAGGATTCAATTGTCGGAATATCCAAATTGAATTTTTGTTGTTCTTTTACGATCACGGTTTCCAATAGTTTCTCCTTATGATTTACACCAATTTGGTAAGTTTGTTGTGTCTAGGGCTTCAATCTCATGACTATTTTCTATAGGTAAGATCGGCCTTGATTTATTTTCATAAAGGGATATATATGGATGCAAAGATTGTTTATGTTTCTACTTGCATTATTGTTTCAGAACACATGCGAGTATTTTAGCTAGAAGGGGCAACTTCGGCTTTGATTATGTTATTTCTTTCTCCATTGTAGAGCAACCGTGACTGGGCATAAGAATATATTAGATTATTCTTATCACCAAATGAATATTTTATGCCAAATCATATTCATATATACTGTATTTCCATTCTATTTGAGTTTTGTAAGCCACTAGCAAAGAGTGTACCAATGTTATGCTCTTAACATGCAAGATGATACGAGAATACCAAATATGTTAAGAGATATAGCTAGAACATAGAACAATGAGAATTAACAACAAGTATTTTATTATTCAGAAAGTAATGTTCACTTGCCTCTTCGAGGGGGCAACCTCCAATAGAGCTAAGCTCAATTACAAAATAAGACACGATGCTCCTCGAGGGGAGTCTCTATCCTTTATATAGGATTCATACATGCAATACCATGGGGCAATACCATGGTTCTTATTAATACCATCTATCTAATACCATGGCCCATTTGCAATTAACTGCGGTCCCTTCATTAAATGCCGGTTAACCACTTACAATTATTAATATGGGCTTTATTGAATCTTTACTTAACTATAACTATGACTCGATCCTATTACATAAATAAGGGGGTTAGGGTTGGACCCTAACATTCCCTCCCACATAAGAATAACATTGTCCTCAAGGCTAAAGCTGCAGAAATTTCTGAAGGATAGTAGCTGGTTCCCAGGTTGCATCTTCCGGAGAAGTGTCTTTCCACATGACAAGGACTTCCTTGATTGTGTGGCCATGCAGGTGCCGTTCTCGTGTGTCAAGAACCTATTCAGGTTGGAGCCAGATTGACCCTTCTTCATCCACTTCAGGTAGACTGGTTTGAATTCTGCAATGGTTCCCAATCACTTTCTTGAGGCATGAGACATGGAAGACTGGATGGATTTTTGCAGTGGGTGGCAAAGCTAGCTTGTAGGCGACTTCTCCAATGTGTTGAAGTACTTGATATGATCCATAGAATTTTGGAGATAATTTCTGACAACCATTGTCTTTGAGTGATGTTTGCTTATATGGTTACAGCCTCAAAAATACCTGATCCCCTTCTTGAAATTGGCATTCTGAGCGATTTTGATATGCTTGTTGCTTCATGCAGTTTTGGGCTTGACGAAGATTCTCTCTAAGGCAGGCCAACATGGTTGCATGGTTATGTAGGAGTTGATCCACTGCTTGGACCTTTGAGCATCCCTTGATATAAGAAGTAGGGGAAGGAGGGAGTTGACCATAAATTGCTTCATATGGAGTCATTTTGGTTGTGGCATGATAGTTGGTGTTATACCACCATTCAGCTAGAGGTAACCACTGTACCCAGAGGAGTTGATTTTCTAAAGTGAAAAACCTAAGGTAGGTCTCCAGACATTTGTTGACTGCTTCAGTTTGACCATCAGTTTGTGGACGATAGGAAGTACTGAGTTGTAGTTGGATACCTTGTAGCCGAAAGAGTTTCTGCCAAAAATTACTAGTGAAGATCGGGTCACAATCAGACACAATGGAAGTGGGCATGCCATGCAATTTGAAGATATGATCCATGAAATATTGAGCAACCAAAGTCGGTGTAAAAGGGTGGAGTAGGGTGCAAAAATAAGCATATTTAGAAAGTCCGTTGACAAGCACCATGATGACTGACTTGTTTCCTGACTTTGGAAGACCCGTAATCAAATCCATAGAAAACTCCATCCAGATTGAGGCCAGGATGGGAAATGGTTGTAATGTACTTGGGGATTTGACTATTTCTCCTTTGTGGCGCTGATAGACATCGCATTCAGCTACAAAAGTAAAAATGTCATTTTTCATGCCTGTCCAAAAAAATTATTTTCGAGTGCGAGCATACGTCTTTTGAAGGCCTGAATGTCCTGTAGTGGGAGATGAGTGCAACTCCGCCAAAATGCAGCTGTTGAGGGTGGATGTTGGTGATATTACGACTCTGTCCTTGTAGCGAAGAATCTCATCCTGCCACGAGTAGCCCGCTGTGGAATTTGGATCCACCTACAATTGATTAATGAGTTGGGAGAGCCAGGGATGTGAAAACCATTCCTTGCGAGCCTCTTCAATCCATTCTGGAAGGAAGGGAAATTGCAAGCCGGGTACTTTCCTCCTCAAACTGGTAGGATAACACATCTGCTACAATATTTTTGCACCCTTTCTTGCAAATTATCTCATAATCATATCCCAACATTTTGGCAAGCCATTTATTTTTGTTGTGGCGAGGATAGGTGTTGCTCCAAAAAATATCTAAGGCTTTGATGGTCTGTGAGGATTTGGAAATGTCACCCCAATATGTATGGTCGCCAAGTATCTACTACATGTAAGATGGCCATCATCTCCTTCTCATAGGTAGATTATCCCAGATTCTTCCCACTTAGTTGTTGGCTCGTGAAGGCCAAGGGTCGACCTTCCTACATTAAGACCGCCCCAATACCCATACCAGAAGCATCACATTCAATCACAAAAGATTTGGTGAAGTCAAGTAGTGCTAAGACTGGAGTGGAACACATGGCATGTTTGAGAGCTATAAAGGCCTGTTGTGCTTCATCATTCTAGAGGAATGAATTTTTCTTGAGGAGTTGAGTGAGGGGCCTAGCAATGTGACCATAATTGTAGACAAATTTGCGATAGTAGTCAGTGAGACCCAAAAAATCTCTCAAGCTCTTCAAGGTCTCTGGTTGAGGCCAATCCTACATTGCCTAGATCTTTTTGGGGTCCACCCTGACACCTTCAAGCCCCACATTGTGGCCCAAATACTCAAATTCTTCCATGCCAAAAGAGCACTTGGACATCTTGACAAGTAATTTATGTTTGTGGAGCAGTTGTAAGAGAAGATCTACATGCTAAAGATGTGTGGCCCAGGTGCGACTGTAGATGAGGATGTCATCAAAGAAAACAAGGACAAATTTTCTAAGATATGGTTTGAGAAGGGTGTTCATAAGGCTCTGAAAAGTGGATGGAGCATTACAAAGACCAAATGGCATGACCAGGAACTCATAATGGCCTTCATGAGTTCGGAAATTAGTCTTTGGAATGTCTACTTCTTTCATGCGAATTTGGTGATAGCACGAGTGAAGGTCAAGCTTAGTAAAGAATTGAGCCCTATTTAGTTCATCTAGAAAATCATCGACAACTGGGATGGGAAATTTATCTTTGAGCGTCAACTTATTGAGGGACCTGAAGTCTGGACACATACGCCATTCCCCATCTTTCTTGAGCACCATGACCACTGGTGATGAATAAGGACTAATGCTGGGACGAATGACGCCTGCTTCCAAGAGTTTCTTGATGATTTTTTCAATTTCATTCTCTTGGGTGAATGGATATCAATATGGGTGCACATTTAGTGGTTGGGCCCCTGGGACCAAAGTAATGCTATGATCATGTTCCCCTCTCGAGGGTGGAAGCTCATGAGGCTTGTCAAAGACTGGCAGATGGTTGTTTAAGATCTGTTGCATCTCAGGATGAATATGAAGAGAATTGGGTTCGAAGGCCTGGATGGCATTAAATTGGGCTATAACTCCATGGTGGCCCTTTTTTAACAATTTTTCCATCTGATGTGAGCTGATGATAGAGGGAGCTCCTGCTTGGAGTCCATGGAGGGTATGTGTGTGGTTGTTCTGCTTAAAGCTCATATATAACTCTTGGAAATCCATTGTGATTGGGCCAAGTGTGTGAAGCCATTCAACACCTAGGACAATGTCACACCCTCCCATGTGTATGGAAAACATGCGGGTCTTTAACTGATAATCCCCCATTTGAAGTTTGACATTTTCAC
Source organism: Pinus tabuliformis (assembly GCA_031772625.1). Lineage (NCBI taxonomy): Eukaryota > Viridiplantae > Streptophyta > Pinopsida > Pinales > Pinaceae > Pinus > Pinus tabuliformis. The sequence goes on along the minus strand of CM062806.1, from coordinate 434,065,902 downwards.
AATGGCTTTCACATTTCATTGTCCCCCCATCTACAATTTGGACTTAGAAGTTAGAAACTGCTAAGACAAAACAATGCACTGCTTCCACGACTCTTTGATGGATAAATTTATGTGTACTACCATTCTCAATCAAGACTACTACTGGGCGATGCTTAATAAAATCTTCGATTTTAAGAGTTTAGGGAGAAGAAATCCCTGCCAAAGAATGCAGCGAGATAACTTGTTCTTCAGGTACATTATCTTGTTGGTTGTCCTCTTCTTCCTCCTCTGGTTCCTCAAGTGGTGGGGCTTCCTCTGATGAACTGTGTTCAGTAGCATCAATTTGAAAGAATTTTGGCTCCTTGCATTTATGCCCGGGGGAGTATTTCTCATCACAGTAGTAACACAATTCTTGCTTTCTTCTTTCTGCCATTTCTGCTGGTGACACCTTTTGAACCTTCAGTGTTTGGGTAGTGCTTTGAGCCTAGGTGGGGTGACCCTTGGCTATGAGATTTGGGCGATTGGACTAGGTTGCTAACGCTCGTTCTATTTCACGAGCTATCCTGCAAGCATGCAACCATGAGATAGGGTGTTGCAGTTGGACGTGGACTTGTATGGCTTCTTTGAGACCACTGACAAAACATTCCATGTAGAACTCATTGTGTAGACGTCTTATGCAGAAAGCTCAGGCTTCAAAGGCTGTAATATATTTGTTCACTGTTCTTGTCTGTCGAAGCTTAGTGAGACGACCCAAAAAATTAGATTCATGGTCAAAGCGATCCGTAAGAGCTTTTTTGAATGTCTGCCAAGTCAAGGGCCTTCCATAGCAACGTTGGTGCCATTGCCGCCATTGCCGTCATTCATTGTCTAAGTACATGCTACCCACACTAAGCTGAGTCGCATCATCCATGATGTGATTCAGTGTGAAATGTTGCTCCATTTGTGCTATCCATGTGGCTGGGTGAGATCCATCAAATTTATACATGTCCAGCTTGGGTGGTCGCAGTTGGGATTGTTGGTGGGTGCCAAAGAGGTGAGGAGACTGGCCATACTCACCCTCAATGTTTTCATTGCCAATATATGCCACCGCACATTCCTCCATCTTGCCCTTTGAAATTGTTTCATTTAAGGTCTTCAACGACAACAGTACCTCATTCAATGTTGATTCAAGTTTGTTGATCCTTTCATTGGCCAGAGCTTGAGCTCTAGTTTGTACCATGCACTGATCCGATGCACTTGAAATTTGGGACTGCCCAAAATTTTTGGCACTAACAATTGAATGGTACCACCTTGCTCAGCTCGTCGACCTAATTCTTATGGGATAAGTCTCCAATAAGCATCGCGGGGGGTCTCAAACTCTTTTTATTTTTATTTTTACTCTCAACGGAGTTTTACTCCTTGCTTAGGAATACTGCAGTAGCTGAATCCTAGAAAAGTAAATGCTGCCCAAAGTCCTGTGAAAATAACACCCAGGTATAGAAGCCCACACAATTAGTCAGATTTGAATGGCGGATCTAATTGTTTTGATGGCTATAGAGCCCAAATTGCTAGATCTGATGGTGGATCTGATAGATTTGATAGATCTGAATGGCTAATCTGATAGATCCGAATAGCGGAATTGATTGCTGCTGCTGCGATAGAACCCCACCTGCGAGATCTGTAAAGATGATGCATGATCCAGAGATAGAGAAGGGAACTATGGTCTCCAGGAGTGTCAACTGCTACAGATCACAATATACATAAGGGTCTGATAGTAGTACTTGGCCCAATCTTTCAGGGCACTAACCAAGGAGGATCAACCATACCCTTAGCTGTACAACCCAACTACCCTATCGTACACACGAGTATTCTCCGCAAGTGCTGTTCTTGGTGTACTGTAGCAGCAAGACGGACAATGGTTTATCTATGGTGAGATTTCAAGGGAGCCTAGGGGGCTTCTGATATACCCAGAGGGTACTTGGAAGACAGTCTGTGCGCGGTTCTATCTAATGTGCTACTACTCGAAGGGGTACCCATAGGGGTTACAAGGGAGTCCAACAAGTCTGACCACCTCCTTTATTTCTTGCATGCATAACTCCCCAAATCTGCAGGTTCATGCGCTCAATGATAGATCTCGTGGTTTAAAGACATTGGAACACGTCTCTAGCCAATTTTTTTTTTTTTCGATAAAAATTAGAGATCCCACCAGCCCTGGAAAGTGCTCTGATACCACTTGTTATGATCTTAACCTGTAAGACAATACTAGAATACCAAATATGCAAAGAAATATACCTAGAACATAGAACAATGAGAATTAACAGCAAGTATTTTATTATTCAGAAAGCAATGTTCACTTGCCTCTTTGAGGGGGAAACCTCCAATATAGCTGAGCTCAATTACAAAATAAGACATGATGCTCCTCGAGGGGAGTCTCTATCCTTTATATGGGATTCATACATGCAATACCATGGTTCTTATTAATACTATCTATCTAATACCATGGCCCATTTGCAACTAACTGTGGTCCCTTCGTTAAATGCAGGTTAACCACTTACAATTATTAATATGGGCTTTATTGACTCTTTACTTAACGATAACTATGACTTGATCCTATTACATAAATAAAGGGGTTAGGGTTGGACCCTAACACCCAACCATTATTTATACACGGTCCAACAATGCCCTTGCCTCTTTGCTAGACACTATTGGTGTTGCTAATGGAAGTCAATATTTCAATGAAACTAAGGCAGATACAATTGTCTAAAATTTTATACTTTTTTCCTTGAGCTTGTTATCAATATTTATTCAAATTTATGTTGTGTAATGAGGCCATACATTGCTAAGGATAATGTTGTTCACAAGATGCAACATGTTAAAGAGGTGCATGATAAAGAGGCACAATATTTTACTACTTTTGTAATACCTTTGTGTAAATCCATGGAGGAAATTGATATCCATGTAACATATCATGTAATTTTATGTAAATGTATACACTTGGAAAAATGTTATGGAACAAATTACCAAATGGTAGTAGACATTGGATCCCATAAGTGGCTTTGCACAATATTAAGGGAGATTATGCATAAGATTAATTGTTTCCTGAAGGCAATGGAAGATATCGTTATTGAACCAGGGCCATCCACATGTGAGGATTTCCATTTTTGTTGGGCTCCATTCCTCTTCATTCTGAAGGGTCTTCATGCCATTTCCAAGCTTTCCAAATATGACATGGAAGATTTTCTATCAATGGTGAGTACATGTCAATTAGATTTAAACACTCTTATTCAACACATACCATTACATGATGCTCATTTTTGGTTGCTTGGATATATCCCCCTACTTGATTTCAAGTCTAAGAGGTATCTAGTAATGGCTATGCTTGCAAAACCATAAGAAGACCACAATGAACAACATGAAATTCTAGTTCATAAATGTCAACATCTTGTGGATTTATTTGAGCCACTCACTTATATAGAAGGTGATGTTTTACAAGGAGGAATTCCCGTAGAGTTTGCAATTGGTCCAAGGGTTTTGCGAGAGTGGTTTTCATTAATATGTAGAGAATTTTTTGATCCTGCAAATGCGCTCTTTTTGTGCTTTCCCAAATTATCGTTGAATATTTTTCCCCAACCCTAGTGAGTGGGATATTTATTATTCTTTTTTTATTTAACCCACTAAATTTTTCTATGTATTTCTATACAAGATGTTTGAAATATGAGGTAAAAGTGTCATTTCAATTTTATGGACTCTGTAAAAGAATTAGGTAGATATTGAGCTTAGTTAATTTTATATATAGATGTAGCCATGAAGGCATTCACGTCCAAAATGTGGTTTTGAAAGCATTGTTTTACTTCAACAAGTTGTGCTCAATTATTAGGTAAATATTGACCTTGGAAAATTTTAGGCCAGGGAATAGTTTTGAAAGAATTCATGTCCTTTAACAAGCTATCCTCTATTATCATTTAATGTTTCTTTATCAGTTCGTGTCTTCTAAAATTGTTGGATAAATAGGTTCCACTCTATGATATCGCCTTATTAGTGAAGAAGTTTGCAATTTGTTAGGTTATTTGACAAAGTATTGTTTGTGATCCAAAATTAGTGTTCCAATATGTGTGTCAAATACAAATAAACTATTCACAAATGTTCTCTTCTCTAAAGATTGACCTCTCTTCTCAATACATCCTGGGTTTGAAACTATCTGGTCACTCAAATATCTGGTCATTTTGTTCCTTCCAGCTACAACATTTGGAGTGAATCTAGGTCATCTATTCTATTTCAAATTTGTGGTCATGTTATTGGTTTGGCATTGTTGCATAGGGTGAAAATTGATATGGTCCTAGCTCAAACATTCTTCAAACAATTGGTTGGCCTCTATATCTCCTAGGAAGATACACAAGATGTAGATCCATACTTGTATTCAAGTTGCAAGGGATTTAGAGGGTAAGTTCCTCAGACAGAACACCAAAGGAGACCGCTCACAACCAGATCACAGATTAATACACCAGTATTTTTGACGTGGTTAAAACCCTCAAAGAGGGAAACAGTCCACGGCCTGAGCCAACGCGGCCACTTCAGGCAATTTATTAATAAAAAGAATGAAAATTTACATAAGCTTCTCTCATAGACGGATTACCCTAACAATGACCCTCCATGCGCTTTAAATAGAAATCATGGACCAATCGGGTGTCAAGCCACGGATCAAGTGTTGGTAATACCGAGGAGAGAATGAACCGTCGGATCACTACATATTGTGACCGTCGGTTTGTAAGTTACAAAATGTACATAGAAAAGAAACACACTTTACCTAACCCTATACTAGACCAAGTTGTACTTAACTATTTCCTATGTGTCGGAATATCCTAACAAGATTAAAAATGGATTTAGATATTCTAGACTCGGATCTACTAGGTCTCATGTTTGTGACAAAAGTTGAATAACTAGGTTCCCCAAAGGTCATGGAACGTTTTCAAGGAGGAAGGGGATTGGTTGTAAATAATAAATAGTAAGAATTGACATTGATATGTTAAAATATTGATTCAATGTCATTTTGCGACCCCAGTTGCATAGCAAGTTAAATGCTTTGCCCAGGGGTTTTTTTATTTGCTTTGGAATTCAACACTACAATTTGTTCGAGCTTTAGAATCTAAAGATATGGATCTAATGTTATATGGTAAGGGTCAACATTTATGTGTACGGGATTGGAAATACCATATGCAGTATCATGAATACATTGAAGTTGATGATCAAATTATTTGGTTCTAGTAGGTATTATCACTTTTGCTTTTGTCTTTCATTTTTAATGTAAGTGAAAATTCATGGATGTCATATGTATCTACAATGGTAAATTTGTTTTATGTTGATGGAAATATTGGGATTCCAATCTTCCACTTTGATTAGATTGTTTTCATTAATATCTTGGAATAAATTTATATTATTTTCTTTTCATATGCCATAAGTTCATTATATGTTATGATATTTTATGAAATATATCATGAATTTGACTTGGAGTTGGTTAGTTACAAGGCACTTATAAAAATATGTTAATTAGGTTCCCACATTTTCCATACTCTCTTGGTTGTAATTTTGCTTCTATTTGGACATGGTTATTTTTGTTCCTCCATTGTTGTCTCATTATTTTATTAATGCTAGGTTTTCATCCTTGGGATAACCTTCTTGTAGGCCTAGGTTTTGATATGCTATTGTTTCATTTATGGTTATTAACTTACTAGTTTCTAGTTCACTTTAGTTGTTATTTATTTCGCATCTTAGTGAGCCATCTTTCCAACACACCCCACCTTCCTATATGGGCTTCTCATGATGGGTCTAATATCTAGTCCATTTGACCTCTTTTGTGTTTAGGGGATATCAATATAAATTTCAATTTCAATTTTTCCATGGTTTGGTTGCTCACATTGGCCATGTGTGTAATAGGGAACAATCTTGGTGATTTGGGCATGGTCCAAATTTTCATCTCTCTCAAGATGACAAATTGTAGAAGTCAATAGGATTTATTTATCTTAATCAATATGAAATCATCTTGTTGTGTTTACCCTTTTAATTTTTACATGTTTAACCATCCTTCTTCTGATGGGTTCTCCAGGTCAATAAATTCTTCTAAGAAGACCTATCATGGAGTCCACCAGTTTTTTCAATCATATGCTTGAATGGTTGCGTCACTAGATTTGCTAACCTAGGGTGGTGGACCTACAAAATTTCTCTTCCACACTATAAACTGCTAGATTTAACATTTTTTCTTTCTACTATACTATTTTTAGCTACTGAAAATGGTTCTAGTAGAATCAGGACCATTCCCTATAGTTGAAAATGGTTCTTTTACTTGGAAAATTAAAAGTAAATAAAAAGAAAATTAGGCCATCACACGAATTTTAAAGGGAAAGATGGTGGAGCACATGATGAATATGTGGCCAGTGGGATTATAAACTGATTATTTCCATTACTACCTTTACATTAAGAGAATAAACTCAATATTCAAGTCAAAACATCACCCTTATTCAACTGTGTGGTATGTAGAGTTGAATGGGAGAATATAAAATAACATGGACAGTATGGCTCCAAACTTATGTGAGTTTAAAAATTTCAATTCTTTACATACGAGAATGTCGACTACTTTTGAGTCACATTTGAATCCAAATTATTTTTTTGAGAAAATATTGCTTTTGACAACAATCTCTTTATACTTTTTCAATGTTGTGTTTTGATGTACTTAATGTAGACCTAACTTTTCTTCTTCAGGGTTCAATTTTAAACTCACTGTAGCTATTGGATAAGTCTCTATTATGAAAGTTTTGCAATGACCTTTAAATCATCAAATTTCTTGAAGTGGGACTATGCTTTTTTCTTATTGATCTTACATTGGAAAATTAGAAATAATAGATGATTACAATATTGCATTGCAACGTTCATTCCCATGAATTTCAAACACAAACATAATAAAATTGTTATAGAAAAAACAAAGGGATTAATTGATAAACCCTCTTCCTTCTCTTAATAGTGGTTCAAGTGGAGGCACAAGATCTCATCTAGGACATTTTTGTGAATTACTTTTTTTTTTTTTTGCAATTATGGCATTCATGCCACCAATATTCTTTCATTTCAGATTGAAGAGGAACAACCATGAAATCCTCGCTCAGGATGCTAATTTTGGTCCGATTTATACCCAATTAGGCTCCTCTCTAAATTGGATTTGAAACTTACGGATCTTTCATTTGTCTCACAAACTCTGATCCCATTTCTGCGAAATTGAGCTTGTTTCTGAAGTGGGTTTGTAAGATAGAGGATTCCTAAAAATGGGTGTCAGGGATCTTGAGAATTCGTGGTGTTTTTGCTAAAGTTTTTAAATTTCATTCAAGCTTTCATTGGAGCATTGGTGATTTTGTATGCAATATGGATACCAACCACTGGAATTCTCATGTTCACCCTCCTCTGATGCACCTACACCCAAAAATATTGGTCGGTGTAATTTACCAGCAGAATTAGTGTCCTTTCATTCCTCCACGGGGAAAAAACTTGATGTTCCATTTTCAAATCCTCAAACGATATTGAGGGAAGATTAGTTTCAATTTTGGAAACTTGGAAAACTCTTTTTATATATTGGCTAGAGTGGATTTGGATGCTTTAAGTCTTTTGGATCATTGGGAAGTCATTTGTTTGTTTATTTGTTGTTTCGTTTTTTTTTCAAAAATAATTTTATAATATAGGTATCCATTTTTATGAAATATTACTAAGTGAAGATTTAAACTTAGTGGTATTATTATGTGTATTCTTGCATGTTTCATTTTCACTTACCTTGAAAGAAATCCATTAAGAGTGATACTCATTAGATATGGAGACCTCAGTTTAATATTGTTACAATTTTCTAGTGTTTGAGGTGTCATATATTTGTTTTTTTACTTTTCCCGGAAGAAGCTCAGGTCTTAATATAACTCCTTGCTTATCTAAGGCACCCATATTCAATTTTTGGCTTGGAAGGTCCTCACTAACATCTTAATAATTTATAATCATTACATAATATCTCTTTTTTATGTCACTGATAGTGGTCCTGGTGAACTGGGGCACTCTCCAAATCAATTTTCTTAGAAGGATCCAACTATGTTACTCGAAAGAGGGTGAGAGCATGGTTTGGACTGTAAAAAAAGATATCAGTGTTGGGGAACTAGTGCATTCTCCAAGTCACTTTATTAGAAGGATAAAACTGTGCTTCTTGAGAGAGGGAGAGGGAGATTGTTTGAATTCACAAAAAGGGATAATAGTCCTAGTGAACTAGGGCACTATTCAAATTAATTTTATTGAAAGGATCCAACTATGTTGCTTGAAAGAGTTAGGAAGGGGGGATGGTTTGAAGCATCAAAAGCCTATTTGTATTCCTTTGTGTTCTTTTAAAGAGAGGAGATGCTCTAGCATGTGCAAGTATTTTTAATAAGTAATTACTTGAGTGCTTTTCCATTCTTGGAATAAATGCCTTTAGGTTAAAATGATTTTGATAATGACTTCTGATCTTTTTTATTTTCAAAATCATTGCCGTAAGTTTTAAAAAAATTACTACAAGTTGTAGGAATCATGCATGTGGCATGTTCTATTCTTGGTTGCCCCATTTATGTTGGGGTGGTATTCAAATCTAGGTTGAATGTCTCAGGATCTTATGCCTTGGATGTACTTATCCTACCTAAATTAAACTTTATTGTTTAACCTATAAAAGCCCATATGCATACCTTATTACATATTAAAAATATAGTTGGTCCTACACCTGAGCACTGGATCATTTCATAAATGACGAATTGAATGATTTCTTTTCTTCCAGAACATTTCCTTTAGTTTAATTGATTTTGAATATAGGATACAATTTTGATTTGGTTAAACTAGAAGATGGTAGGAATTGTTGTACATATTCCATCTTGTTTGGTATAAATGTGGCTAACTGCCTTGGGATCTTATGACTTAGATATACATGTCTACCCAAATTGAGCTATGTTGAAATTGAAGGAAAGGGTGTGCAATAATAAATAGATGGAACCTGCACCTACAACAAAGGAAACCAAAAAATTGCTTGAGCCAAAGGGAAAGAGATGAATGCTTTTGTCTTCATGACCAAAGTTTAATCTACATTGAAAATTGTCAGTGTAGGATTATGTAGCACTTCTAGGCTATTAGAGGAGAAAATTATAATGTCTAACTCCTTGTTCAACTCTATGATATATTTATATAGGATCAAACGAAACTATTCTTTGTGATTATAGTGAATTTAATATCTTTTGATAAACAATTTATAAATAATTCATAACATTTAACCCTTAACCTGTATCCTTATCATTTTTCAACCATTTCTAGAGTTTGTTTTGCTAAATGTGATTAGATTGCATTACTATATTTCTCTGCATACTTTCACTATTAACTGCAATGTGTTTTTCATCTCATTCGCTACAAAAGAGGGAGTTTATTTGATGGAAGATACTTGGGTGATGTCCCAAGTTTTTCTCTACATTCAAATCAAGATTATTTACTTTTTATTCTATAGGTGTGTGTTGTACTTGTTTCTCGTAGGCAGTTCTTGGATGTAAAACTACGCTGAGAAACCAACTCAACCAATCTTTAGGTTCAATTTGGCCCTTGAACTAGAGGGGTCTACCTCAAATGTTACGAGGCCTTTTTAACGTTATTCACTGTCACTAAACAACATCCTATGGAGCACAATGGCCAGATTTATGATTTATTTTGGGTGTTTGTTGATGATTGTCCAATATTTGTTCATAAATAAATCCCTCTTTTGCAGAGTCCTTGGTGGAAGTGCCAACATCCAATTTAATAGAATAACATAATTTTTAAAGAATTTGACAGAATAATATAAGGGAATTCATGAAAATTAAGCATTCATACTGAATACTTAATTAACCAGATAGAATGGATGTGTGTAGAAGATTTCTTCTTTTGAACAAAACACATTCAAAAGATGACAAAAAGCAACAATTAACAGATGTAACAGAATTAACCAAGACAAACAATCCAGTTAATTAATCTCTTTAAATGATTATAAATTTGCAGGGGATTTCAGAGAGATTTTATACTCAATCTATACTTACCCAGATCTCCTATGTTACTTTGAACATGTGCATAAAATAAGGTATGAAAGCACTAGAAAAACATACAGGAAAAAAAATTTCTGTCAAGAATTGGAGCTAGAATACTTCAATTAGGATTTTTGTAATAAAATATTTTCAAAGTAATAGGGTTTTGGAATCATAAATTTACCCCTTGAACATTACAAATTAAAACAATATATAGAACATTACATTAAGCTAATTGCGACAAGCTTTTTGGAATAAAAACCTGAACAATAAACAAAAAATAAAAATAATCTCTGAAAAACTGCAGGAGATTTGGAGTTGTTTACAAGTCTTCTGCCTTGAAATATTGAGTTGCTTACACTGTCCACTGGAAAACTGCACCTTGATCCCATTTTGTTGATCTTCTATTACGAGGTGTCTTTTGAATTTTGATATCTCTGCCTCTAAATCTGAACAGGAATGACCCTTCATCTTCCTCCTTATATAAATGCTAAAATCATGTCTATATTTTGGTTGACTAATCTTTTTTCTAGGTGTCCTTTGAATCTCGAATGTTTGAATTGACTAATGATTTTATGCCACTTTTTAAAAAATGCTTCACCATCGTCGTAAAACATTTTGGAAGAGAATATTTTGATAAAAGTTTTTCAAATATTAAATGAATTTCATAAAATAAAATTTCAAAATATTTCTTTGAATGATTTAATAAACCATCCTCTTGTTTTGAAATCCAGGTCGTTTTTAAAATACATGCCTTGTTTTTCCTTCCCATGGATTAAAAAAAGTTGTGTCTTGTTTTGCTTAATATATTGATGAATAAATAGATTCATAAACATATTTATAAAAACCATTGATTGATTTCCTCCCCATGGATTTTAGAAACCATGTCTTTTTTTGCAATGGTTGGTAAAATATTTTTTTACTTTCCCTTTTTACTCCTATAAAATTTTTCGATAAGTATTTATCCAAATTTATGTCCCCATTTCTCCTCTTTATATCATAGAAAAAACATGTTTTTTCTTTTTTCTCTGTAAAATTTCATTGTTACTACTCCCTTTACTTTCACCCGCAACCTCATTTCACACTTGTAAGTCTCCTTTACTTTAGTGTTGGTTTTCCTCAAAAACCATTAATAATCATTGGTTTAATTTTTCAAAATTTCATTGTTACTACTCCCTTTACTTTCACCCGCAACCTCATTTCACACCTGTAAGTCTCCTTTACTTTAGTGTTGGTTTACCTCAAAAACCATTAATAATCATTGGTTTAATTTTTCACATATCTCGAGGCACAAAGATTAGGGAAATTTAATGATTAAGTGTGAGGTGAGGACACAAATATAATTTGACTTTTTGACTTAGTTGACATATAATATGGTAATAAATGTGGTTCCTAGAATTTAGAGTTTGAGTTTGTTATTTTTAAACTAAGTTTTAATATTTTAAATAAATAATTTTATAAAAATATAATTATATATATTTTATAAAATTGAATTTCATTTAAAATAAAAACTATTAAAAATAACTTCGAGACATTTATAAAAACCTCATACACTTCATGCTTTAGCAATGGAAAGGGTTATATGGAATGATATTTAAAGGAAGGTATTTCTCAAGGTAAGGGTAGAATTGAAGGAAGGTGGAAAATAAATTTTTAAATTTTTTGTAACTCTAGGGTGTCAAAATAAGTTACAACAGTGCGCACAGAAGGATATTAGGAAAAGTCATATCTACTTGGTTTTTATCTCCATTGGTAGGATCCAACTATTTTTTAAGAAAACATGACAAAGATGGGTTCAATGATGCCAAACTACATTCTTTCTTGGCCCCACTGCTTGGCAAGCTTTTCCATTTTTTCTTTTCCCTATCTCAATTTGGAAGTTGTTTTTTATTTATTTATAGGGAGATGTGAATCACATTTATGCATTATTGTGTTCCCACCTCAATGTGGAGTTCATCAAAATCAGCCAAGGAACATATTCTTCAATGTTTCTATGCCCATCAAGGTTTGATTTGGATTGTTGTCTCAAGTTTCAACCAATGGATCACAATTCCATGCACAAGCAAGAAGTTTGCTTTCAATACATGCTTTATTTTTATATTTTACAAGGAATGATACAGAGACATGTCTCAACACAAATAGGGAATTGATGTTAATCTTCTTTTGGTTGGAAATGTTGGTTATAGTAACTTAAAACTACCCTTTGACTAAATGACTATGTTATCAAGGTGTTTCTAGGCCATCAAATCACTCAGGATCATCTACCTTACGTCTACACCCACTTTGGGGGTTTCGAACATGGTTCTTTGCATTAATACAAGCCTATTTACCTTGTTGTTTGTTGCTATACCTCACACCCATGGGATGCAATTCCTTTAAAATTGACTTTCAAAAATGAAAATGAAGTTTTATTCCTATAAGTTTGATAAAAATTAATTGATTTTAAGGATGAAAATATTAATTTAGAGATCATAAGTATGCAAATACGTAGCATGGTGGGATAACATGCATTCCTTTTCTGGATCCTCAAAACTTCAGGGTTTGATGGAGAGGCAAGGCTTTATCTAGATTCTGACCTTTATTGCTAACCTTAAATTCAGATTATTTTTTTTCATGCTTCCATGTTTGTTCTAATAGTCAGATGGACTTTTGCATTCTTCCTCATCGAACTGAGCTTGATGAAATATGTGATGATAAATTCCCCCCCATCAATTCTTGTTGTTTCTATAGTCTACTCTACTTGATGCTCTTTGGAAAATAAGTGTAATAGCCTCGGCGAAATTTCCTCGTTATCATAAACATTGAAAAAGAAAATTTAACTAAACAAAACAAGTTGAGTGAGGGACACAAGTTCCTAGGCTAAGGTGGACATGCTATCTGGGATAGGTGGAAAACCAAGGGTCAATGGCCTAATGGCATGAAGATCATTGGTCAGTAAGAATGACTAGTGATGACTAAGCCAACGACCATAAAAAATCAAAGGACAAGGGACAACTGTATAGTTTTGGTGGGTCCTAAAAATGTTGACTAGGCTAGGCTTAACCACCTGGTTAGAGATATCTAACAACATAAAAGGCTCCAAGGAGGGGGGGGGGGGGGTGCAGGTAATGGAGATTTCACGCACTAAGTGGTGGAGAAGGAAGAGGACATAGGTCTTGAATCTAAATTGAAGCTGAAGACTCAATACAAACTAAGAAGGGAGTTGAGCAACATTCCAAAGGTCCTTGGTCCCATAAGCAGACTCTTTATGCCTAGGAACTTGGCTTGGGGGTGACTAGGCAAGTTCACAATGCAACCCCAGTCTACAATTGGGTAGAAATGCATCATCGTGTACTCAATTGCTAGAAATATCATAGATAAGTATGTTTGTGTAGATTAGTAGATGATACCTACCGTGATTTCGGACTTAAATTGTAATTATGGACCGATATGCATAGTTCTAGCTTCTAAATACTCATTCTAGTTCTGAATATTACGATATGCCTCTGATTTTGTTGAGCAATGCATTGGTAAAATTCTGTAGAGCCACCTGATGTGAATGGGGATTAGAAAAAACACTCATTCGCTCTATGATTAGGGTTACAAAATGGAAAATACTTCTTGAATTACATGATATTTTGAATTCATATGGAGGCACAAGTCATATTTTACTTTTAACCACCATGCTTGGGATTTTAACAGTGACCAAAGTTATAAATCTAATCATACTGTACAACATAGTTATCCCATATCATGTGCATCCACAACATGAATGATTTATGTGACCTATGGGAAAATATTGTCCTCAAGGAGAAATTGAAATAAAGCATGGCCATAAGTTTCTTATGTCTAGGCCACCAAATTTTAGATCATGTAGCACCTCACTTGATTAAGAGTGACATTGCCTATACATGGATTTGGAAAATTATCTAACTCTTAATATGACTCTGAACCAACCTTGTACATGCCTCAATCTCTTGGCATTGATCATGGATTATAATAACTCAATTATTAACATTTATTTGGATAGATGCAACTGTCACTCACATTAATTATTCTATTACATATACATATACACTCTCTAACAGTTTCTCACATGAATGAGAATGGAAAAAGTGAATCTGTGGTTGTATGTGCTAGTATGGTCTCCGACCTTAATGGGAGAGCCATGTCTTTAAAATTCTAGGTCTCACATTAAAATCACAGCTTGAAGTTCCTCATTCCAAGAAGAATTTTAATTAAGGCTGAATGCACTTGTTCATGCTTTGACCGTGCTAAAATAGAAGAACCATTGTCATTAACCAACCAAGTTCACACTTAAAACCACAATTTTACATACCTCTATTCCAAGTGGAATTTTTAATGATAATTTGGTCTAATGCAACAACCAAGAAAAGTCATTCCATACGAATTATAAGGTTTTCATTCTCTACCCTTGATCAAGTCTTCTAGGGCTGCTATGAGTAGAATTATTACCATTTGCCTTAGTTGTTTCACTAGGAAAGTAATTGGTTTTCAACTCTTCCTCAAGGTGAAGAATATGCTAAAGAAATGAAAATTACATATGTTGGGTTGTGTTATATTCTTTCCACAGCTAACCTATGTATTGAACTGGGGGGTTAGAGGGGGGTTGGAGCCCCCCCTTCGTTGTGCTGACTACACAGTGGGGGGGTCACAGGGGGCGTTTGAGGGAGGTGGGTAGCCCTCCTCTACGGGGTCCGGGGCAGCGCCCCATGAATTTTTTTTTTGGACCCTATATTAGGTTGGGCGAACCTACCTATGGTTTTTCGGTCCATGGTTTTGGACGGGATGGTTTTTCGGTCCATGGTATTGGATGCTTCGGCATGTATAAATATGTATTGTAACATTGAAAGGAATATAATGAAAATTCAAGCTGGTAGTCCCGGTTTTGGGATCCAGGGGAAAATCTTTGTGCATACGTGTTTTATGTGTTATGCTCTCGCATTGTTTATTTTCTTTGTTTAAGAATTCGTATGCAGGTAATTTATGTATAGGGTTAAAACCTACATTTGGTATCAGAGCTGTTTTGGCTTCAAGGGGACGCCTTTGTTGCTGAGGGGTTTTTTTCTTGGGCCTGTGGTAGACCCTGTTCAGTGGGAGATCTACGAGATCGATTCTGGTGGTGAAAGAAGATGGCGAGCAGTGGAAAGATAGAGATTGAGAAGTTCAATGGTCAGAGTTTTGAGTTGTGGAAACTCAAGATGGAGGATCTGTTGGTGGATAAAGATCAGTAGATCGCGGTAGATCTGGGTACTAAACCAACGGGAGTGACCGATGAAGAATGGAAGAAGTTGGATCGGAAGGCAAAGAGCACAATACAATTGTGTGTCTCAGATTCAGTATTGCTGAATGTATCAGGGGAAGCTATGGTGAAGGCTTTGTGGGACAAGTTAGGGACTTTGTACCAATCTAAGTCTTTGGTGAATAAACCGTTCCTGCAGAAAAAGCTGTATAACATGAGGATGAAAGATGGAGACTCGGTGACAGAGCATCTGAATGCGTTTAATACTGTGGTAAGTCAATTATCATCTGTTGAGATTAAAATTTTAGATGAAGATAAGTGCATCAGTTTTTTGTGTTCTCTACCAGATTCGTGGGATATTCTGGTTATTGCAATAGGTAGCAATGCAACTGCTTTTCAGTTTGATGAAATAGTCTCAGCCTTGCTAACGGAGGAGATGAGATGGAAAAATATGGAGTGCTAGAATGGTGATGCCTTGTCTGTATGAGGACGGTCCCTGGACAGAAACAAAAATAAGTCATCGAGTGGGAGATCTAAATCTAGAGGGAGATCTAAATCTCCAGGAAAACCTACAATGGTGGTGTGCTGGAAATGCGGAAAGGAAGGGCACTTCAGAAGGGACTGTAAATCTAAAGCTCCTGATAAAGGAAAGGGATCTGATGATGCTCCTTTTACAGAGGCGAAAACCACCTCAGATGAAGGTGGGGATGTGTACTTGGCTTCTTCAAGTACACATGTAGATCATGAGGCATGATTGATTGACTCAGGTGCATCCTTTCACTTCACTCGCCATAGAGAGTGGTTCTGCGAGTATGAGAAATACAATGGTGGTGATGTCTTCTTAGGAGATGATAGGAAGGCTAGAATCATTGGTCATGGAAAAGTAAAGTTGAATTTGCAAGGTGGAAGGGTTAGAACACTTCCGAGTGTTCTGCATATTCCTGCATTGGCCAGAAATATGATTTCTGTAAGCAAGTTGGATGATGTAGGTGTAAAGATAGTGTTCGAGAAAGATACCTGTAAGATGGTTCGAGGAGCACTGATATTGATGCGGGGAGTTCGGATTGGAACTCTGTACAAGCTACAAGGTAGCACTGTTGTTGATGGGTGCAATAGTTCTATGGTTCCTGAAAATGGAGTAGAAAATCTAGTGGTCTCTGGAGAGAAGACCATGTTGTGGCATCAAAGGCTTGGACATATTGGAGAGAAGGGCCTTCGAATACTTCATGGTAAAGGTATGGTAGAAGGTATGAATAATATCTCTCTAGATTTTGATTTCTGTGAAAATTGTGTATATGGGAAGCAGAATCGGGTGAGTTTCCCCTCTGGTGGTAAGAGGACGAAACATATATTAGAGCTTGTGCATAGTGATGTGTTTGGACCTGTGAAGGTTCCATCACTGGGTAAGTCCGTGTACTATGTATCATTTATAGATGACTTCTCAAGGAATACATGGATATATTTCCTTAAGAAGAAATCTGAAGTCTTTGACAGGTTTAAAGAATTTAAGGCTTTGGTGGAAAATCAAACAGAGAAGAGGATAAAGGTGCTGAGGACAGATAATGGTGGAGAGTTTTGTAGCAAGGAATTTGAAGAATTCTGTAAGAAGTGTGGTATAGCATGGAAGAAGACTACTCCATATACACCTCAGCAAAATGGAGTCACAGAAAGAATGAACAAGACGTTGATGGAAAGGGCAAGAAGCATGCTCAGTGGTGCCGAGTTAGGACAGGAATTCTGGGCAGAGGCGGTGGATACTGCATGTTACCTGGTCAACAGGTCACCTTCATCAGCATTGGAGGATAAGACTCCAAAAGAAGTATGGATTGGTAAGAAACTCTATCTTTCACATCTGAGGGTCTTTGGATGTGATGCATATGTACATGTTCCAAAGGAGAAACGGACCAAGTTGGATAGTAAATCTGAAAAGTGCATCTTTATTGGGTATAAAGATGGTTTAACGGGTTATAAGCTTTGGAACCCAGTCACACGGAAGGTTGTGTACAATCGAGATGTGGTGTTCAGAGAGGTGAAAGATGTTATTAAACATTAAGTCCAACCGAAGGAACCTGTGAAGATAGAGTTTGAACTAAAGGAGGAAGAATCAGACTCTGTAACAGAGGAGGAATCAGAAGATGAAGAGCCACAAACTCCGGCTGTGAGAAGATCAGTTTGAGAAAGAAGGCAGCCAGAAAGGTATAGTCCATCTACTTTCTATTCAAATTTTTCTTTGTCTGTTACTGATGATGATCCCAGAACTGTGAAGGAAGTAGCAGATTCAGAGGAAAGAAAACTCTGGAAAGAGGCCATGGTTGATGAAATGGCATCTTTGCACAAAAATGAGGCTTGGGATTTGGTGGAGTTGCCGACTGAAAGGAAACCCATTGGCAGCAAATGGGTATTCAAGAAGAAGACAAATGCAGAAGGAAAGGTGGAGAAATACAAAGCTCGGTTGGTAGCAAAAGGTTATTCCCAAGTGCCGAGAATTGATTTTGGTGATATTTTTTCTCCTGTTGCCAAGGTAACTTCTATTAGATTACTTTTATCTGTTGCTACTGCTTTTGATTTTGAGGTAGAACAGATGGATGTGAAGACAACATTTCTTCACGAGGATTTGGAAGAGGAAATCTACATGAAGCAACCCGAAGGCTTTGCGGTGAAGGGTAAGAAAGAACTGGTATGCAAGTTAAAGAAGTCTCTGTATGGGTTAAAACAGTCACCAAGGATGTGGTACCAGAAATTTGATACATTTCTACGGGGACTTGGCTTCACCAGAAGCAAAGCAGATCATTGTGTGTATTTTAAATTAATTGGTGACCGTGTTATTTATTTGGTCTTGTATGTGGATGATATGTTGCTGGTTGGAAATGACAAAGAAATTATTCAGGATTTGAAGACCCAATTGTCCTCCAAATTCGACATGAAAGATCTTGGTGCTGCAAACTATATTTTGGGCATGGAAATTAAAAGAGATCGGGCAAAGAGGAAGCTCTGGTTAAACTAGAGGAAGTATGTCGAGATAATATTGCAGAGGTTTAATATGCAGGATAGTAAACCGTTGAAGGTTCCTATTCCTATAGGTGTGAGGCTATCTGCTGAACAGTGTCCCAAGACATAAGAAGAGGAAGAGGACATGTCCCATGTTCCATATGTAAGTGCAGTCGGTAGCCTGATGTATGCAATGGTATGTACTAGACTAGACATTGCACATGAAGTGGGAGTATTGAGCAGGTTTATGTCAAAACCTAAGAAGGAGCACTGGACAGCAGTGAAGCGGGTTTTCAGGTATTTGCGTGGCACTAGTGATTATGGTTTGTGCTACCAAAGAAGACCAGGATTGGATAGAGTGTTGGATATTTGTGGCTTTGTTGATGCAGACTGGGTTGGAGATTTGGATCAGAGAAGATCTACAAGTGGGTATGTGTTTAACCTATTTGGAGGTGCATTCAGTTGGATGAGTAAGAAACAATATGTAGTGGCACTATCAACTACAGAGGCAGAATACATGGCAGCCACTCATGCACGCAAGGAAGTCGTTTGGTTGCAGAGATTGTGTTCAAGTATGGGGTCAGTACAAGGAGCTATAAGAATAGACTGTGAGAGCCAAAGTGCAATTTTCTTGGCAAAGAACCCTGCTTATCATTCAAAGACAAAGCACATTGATGTTCATTATCACTTTGTGAGGGATATGATAGAAGACAAAAAGGTGTTGCTGGTAAAGGTGGACACTTTGAAGAATACTGCAGATGCATTGACAAAATTTGTGAGCTCTGAGAAGTTCTCTTGGTGTAGAGAAACAATGGGCATCTCAGGGTTGGAAAAATGATTAAGCTCTCCTATGGCCCCTTGTGGAAGAAAACAACAAGTGGGAGATTGTTGGGTTGTGTTATATTCTTTCCACGACTAACCTACGTAGTGAACCGGGGGGTTAGAGGGGGGGCGGAGCCCCCCCTTCATTGCACTGACTGCGCAGCGGGGGGGGGCAGCCCCCCTATCCGGGGGTTTGAGGGGGGCAGGTAGCCCCCCTCTACGGGGTTCGGCGCAGCGCCCTGGGAAATTTTTTTTTGGACCCTATATTAGGTTGGGCGAACCTACCTATGGTTTTTTGGTCCATGGTTTTGGACGCGGTGGTTTTTCGGTCCATGGTATTGGATGCTTCGGCATGTATAAATATGTATTGTAACACTGAAAGGAATATAATGAAAACTCAAGCTGGTAGTCCCGGTTTTGGGATCCAGGGGAAAATCTCTATGCATATGTGTTTTATGTGTTATGCTCTCGCATTGTTTATTTTCTTGTTTTAAGAATTCGTATGCAGGTAATTTCTGTACAGGGTTAAAACCTACAACATATACTATGTATTTTTATAACTCCACTATAATTATACATGCTTGCTATATATTGACTGAAAATATAACATAGGTCAAGGGTTTATGATACTAATGTATTCAAACATAATTACATATTCCTTTTGATGCAAGAGCATTAAGGCCTAGTCAGCAATGTGATGGCATGATCACATGTTGTGACTAGCAAGGGGTTGGAAGACAAGAATTTAGTTAATTTTATTTATTTAAATCTATGAGAGTGTCTATTTATTGGAAAATATGAGAAAAGGATTCATGTGGTTGATTGATTCTCCCTGTGTGGAGATCAGGCCAAACAATTAGATTTATTTGGTTTGAATAGAATATTAGGGATTAAAGCTTAATTTAGCGTTTGGTTTAGAAAAGAATGGAGTTGAAGAGATTCTTTAGGAGAGAGTGAGAGATTTCTTGATTTGAACCAATTCTGGTTCATGAATCCACTTTTGTATAAATTGTGATCTTTTTTTATAATGTAGAGGTTGGATAGGTCAGAGGGCGAGAAACTAGAGAAGTTAGATAGGTCAGTTATAGGTTTGAGAGAAGCCTGAGAGGAGAGAGTGAGGGTTTCAAGATTGAAGTAGGGCCTTTTATTTATGTAATCGAGCCAGAGGGCTGAGACTCTATAAATTAATTATAATGAATAAATGATTTTCTATGTGTGTTAATGGGTCATTTGTATTGAAATCATTTGCTTTTCTCTGTACACTTACCTGTGGAACAAGTGACGCATTCTTCTCTATTTTATTGCTTAAGTTATGAATAGTAGCATTAAAGGATAATTAGGTCCTTATTGCTATAACCATGGCTGAGTGCTTCAAATATATCATAGCTTGCTATTATATATGAAAGTTATGCGTGGAAATAGAGTGTAGAGAAGAATCGTTTTAATGCAGAGTTCATTGAAAACCAAGCAAGATGAAGACAAGAAGACATAGAGGCGAGAAGGAATAGTGGCAGTTGGATTTGGAAGACTAACAGGCCAGATTTAATTAGAGAAAGCTGAGCACTTTATCGCATTGGTAATGATTGATATAAGGAGGGTGGACCTTAGGCCTTACAAAGTTCGGATTGCGATTACGCCAATATATTGCATCGGCAAAAAGACTTGGGTGGTATCAGAACTGGGAGTTAGGACAGAGAGAATGCGACATTGTGATCAAACGAGGACCATTAGATCTGAGAATGGAATTGACGGTAGCGATTGAATCGTTGTTCGCATATCGCAAAGTCATGTGGCAGTAGAAATGGAATGGCCGATATGTGATAGCGATGACCGATTGCACATGCCAATAGCGATAGAGCTCCAATCGGAGATCGGGGTAATCGGGGCTCAGGAAATATAAAGGAAAGTGCAGTGGATCCAAAATTGATTAGATGTGGGTGTAATATTTTTAATATTCAACCTTAAGCTTTTGAATGGCTTTTCCATGTGTTTCTATGTAATGAGGAGATCAGAGGAAATGCGATAAGGCATATGGAAAAGGTGGACCCGAAGGATTTATAGAAGTGGGTTTATGTATTTTGAGTTTCGACATATGTGGTCAGAGCAAGTTTTCCCGTGTAATCCTTTCTAATTGATAAAGTTGTATAGCCAGGGTTTTTAATGTAAAAGTGCATCTATAAAGCTTCCGATAGATAAGTGTGGACATAACCATAAGTTCCAGGTTCGATGGTTGTATATGGAGAGATGTGAATTGATTTTTCGAGTTTCCTACATCATTTGTGGTATTAGAGTAGGTTAACACTCTGTAAAGACTGGTTTAGATACTGGATTTTAATTCTAGCATATGGATAATTTGCACTGAAGTGAATTTGACACAGATGGGGATCAGACTACAAAGGACACTGAGATCAGAATGGGGAAGCAGTGAACTTCTGAGGAAGATCTGGTGAGAATTTTTTTTTTGATGATTTTACAGAATTGTGTTTTGAATGTCTAAAGAACAATAAGGGATTGAAATTTCAAAGGAGAAGATGTTTTCCTTTCAGGAAAATGAAATTTCTGGGTAAGTTGATTGCATGATTGAGATGAGAGGTTTAGAAGTTAAAGCTGAATAGAAGAGTGGTTTGCTATGGCATTGAAGTCATTTAAATGATTTGAAGAATTTTGTGAAAACTGAGAATGATTGAGGATTGTTTGAAGTATTGTTGAAGGCAATGATATTGATGATTGAAAGAATAGAGATTGGGTTTAATAGGATTGAAAGAAGAACTATTACAAGGAAGGAATTTTCGAATTTATAGAAGCAAGATAGGATTTTCTTATAAATAGGTTATCAGAAGGAATTGGTAGTGTCTGACATGAATTGGTAAAATAATTGAAATTTAGACCTAATCCTAATTGATCTTGAAAGTTAAAGAATCCATTGTGAAAGGTAAGAGGAAAAATAGTTGTTGGCTGTATGGAGTCTTTTCAATGGAAAGTCTAAATGAAATAGTGAATAGATGAATCCTTTGGCAAAGATTTAACTGATGGAATGGGAATTAGTTTTAAGACATTTTTGAATGAAATATTGCAAGTTTGAAAGGTGCTTTGATGTATCTTGAGATAAGATTGTGCAGGTCAACAGAAGCAGAGGAATTGCTGAAAGATAGATTGAATTGTACCGGTATCATAGCATATGAGATATATTAAAGAAGATAGAGCAAGAAGAATTCTCAGATGAGTAAAGGTGACAGTACCCGACAGTAAATGAAATTACTGAATGAAGAAGGAAGTGAGCAATTGATGATGCAAAGCCTAGAACAGGGAGTGTTCAAGAGAAGCTGAGAACAACTTCCAACTGTGGTTGGTAGAAGTTGTTAACACAGCTCCACAATTGTGATTGTGGATAGGAGATAACAATTCTAGCAAGAGGAGTGATGGGTAGAAATATTAGTCAGTGGAAGGTTCGAAGAAAGAACCAATAGGTGCCAAAAGGTTGAACTCAAGAAAGTTTGGTAAGGCATGCAGGAGACTTGTTATAGGTGAAATGGAAGAGGTTAGTTGCAACTCACTAGTGAACAAGGAAAGTTCACTAGAGGAAGAAATGGAATTGACTTTTGTTAGTCATGACAGGGCTACAGAGGAAACTCATAGACAGAGGGAAAGGAGCGCTGAAGTAGTTGGACTCAAAGGAATGAGTAAAGAAGAAAGGGTCATAAAGCTGGCTGAGATGAAGGTAGAAATTAGTGATTTGGAGAAGATGGTATTGAAACAAATTAGAGAAAAATGGATTTTATGTGGGAAGAAGAGTTAAATGGCCTATCAGAGAATTGTTTGCTGAGAAATTAATACTTTGAACAGTTGAGAATGAAGGAGTAGAATACATTTGTGAACCAGAGGAAGGATCTCTCCTTGGGGAAGGAGATAATGATGACAGTGATGAAGAACTGATCTTTGTATATTAGAATGAGAGAAATGTGTTGGTGAAAGAGGCAAAGGCAAGACAAACACAAAAGGAGATGCATAAAGACTTTCAAGACTTCAACTGGTGGAAGAAATTAAAAGGTATGGCTAAATGGTTGTGTCTTCTCTTAGTGAAAACTTATTGGATCATATTGGAAGGAATTTTAGCATGGATAGAAGACCAATGGGAAATGGAAACAGGAAAGGAAACAAATTCATTGTAGATTTGTGAAGTGAAGAGAAGGAAAGATGAAAAAGTTAAGCCAAGGAAATCTTTGGAAGATCAAAGTCTTATCAGAGAAGAGGAAGAGACATCATTGTTTTATTTGGATAAACCGAGTGTTGGAAGAAATTGTGTAGAACAAGAAGGTATTCTACAAACTTATGATGAAGGTTCCAAGCATAGTCAAGAAGTTGCAGTCCCAGAAGCTTTATTTGATGAGGAAGAAATTAGAAATGTTGAGGAATAATTTCTCAATAACTTAGTGAACTATCAAAATAGTTCAGAGAAGCATGAGGAGCTGATCACTAAGGCTTCAAATGAAGAGCCTTGTATTTTTGAAACTCACATGCTGTGTATGTTTTCAGGTTCGACATGTGATGAACAACAATTAGAAAATGTGCTTATGTATGTTGGTGAAGAAGTGAGATTACTGGAAGAGATTGCGGAAACAGAAAGATATTTTGAGCATGTATTTAGTAATCTTGAGAATGATGGTATTGACAGGGAAAGTGTCATGATTAAAGGAGCTGAAGATAAGAAAATGAAAGTTTGTGATGATAATCAGAATGGAATATCTTCAGTAGTGAATCAAAATGAAAGTATTATGGAAATTATGAAGGAATATAAGATGATGTTGACAAATGCAGAAGTTAAAGAATTCTGTGATTTTAAATTAGATCATTTTTATGAATTTGAAAACCATGGAGAAGCTTTAAGAAACCAAAATTTTGTTCTTGATGTAGGAAAGGGTGCAACAACATCATTTTGTTGCAATATTATAAGTATAGAAGATGAAAGGATACTCCATAATGATGTGCTCCAAGAAATCCTAGCTATTGAATTGTTGAATGATAATCCTGTGTTAGAACAAGGAACACTGTGTAATACAGAGGAAAATATTGGGATGGAAATTGATGACAATTTCATAACTTATGCAGAAAGACAATATAAAAATTTGATGGCAGAATACCCTATGGAAAGTGGAAATCATAGTTATTTTGAAATCTGACAATTGTGATGGAAATTCTCTTTTATACAGGAAGGAGGAGTCATACACAAATGACATGCTCATTGAATATGAGGGAAATTATATTTTTATGGGAAGGTTATTAAATGAACACGATAACATGGAGGAAGAGATTATCTTTAATGATAATCGAAGGGAAGTTGTGGAGTACAAACAATAGTTTGTAAATGATAGAGGCAAAGAAGATTTGGACAGAAATTTTATAATTTCTATGGTGGAGAGAAATGTACAACAGGCAGATGTCAGTGGAGTTTAGTTAAAAACAAATTGTAAAGAGGAAGTTGAGAAATTGTGGAAGATGAAGTGAGTGAAGAACAGGGATAGCAAGGAAGAAAAATTAACAACAGGAATTTGTATAAGCAAGGAAAGAGGACAACAACAAAATAAGATTTGGAAATCTAGAAGAACATAAGTAACAGTGGCAGAAGAATTGAATCAACAACATGATGAAAGTGATGACCAGTTACAAAGTAAAGTTTGGGATACTGGATGGACAACGAAAGGAACACATGACCAGGAGGTCATTGAAACTTTCAACTTTGGGAGTCTGATGCAGGAGCATTCAGGCCTAGTCAGCAATGTGATGGCATGATCACATGTTCTGACTAGCAAGGGGTTGGAAGGCAAGAGTTTAGTTAATTTTATTTATTTAAATATATGAGAGTGTCTATTTATTGGAAAATATGAGAAAAGGGTTTATGTGGCTGATTGATCCTCCCTGTGTGGAGATCATGTCAAAAAATTAGATTTATTTGGTTTGAATAGAATATTAGGGATTTGAAAGCTTAATTTAGCATTTAGTTTAGAAAAGAACGGAGTTGAAGAGATTCTTTAGGACAGAGTGAGAGATTTCTGGATCTGAACCAATTCTGGTTCATGAATCCAATTTTGTATAAATTGTGATCTTTTTGTATAATTTAGAGGTTGGATAGGTTAGCGGGAGAGAAACTAGAGAAGTTAGATAGGTTAGTTAGAGGTTCGAGAGAAGCATGAGAGGAGAGAGTGAGGGTTTTAAGATTGAAATAGGGCCTTTTATTTATGTAATCGAATCAAGGGGTCAAGACTTTGTAAATTCATTATAATGAATAAATGATTGTGTGTGTGTGTTAATGGGCCTTTTGTATTGAAATCCTTTGCTTTTATCTGTACACTTACGTGCGGAACAACTCACGCATTATTCTTTGTTTTATTTGTAGAAATTTGTAGAATTTTTCCTACAAATCAACTAGCTTTGATACCATGTAGAAATTTTTCTACAAATCAGCTAACTCTAATACCATGTAGAAATTTCCCACCTGTAGATTAGCCTAGTAATGCAATGTACTAAAGCAAAACACTTGATCTACTTCTACAAACAATTTAGCGGAAGCTGAATTAACCATGAGCAACATCAATAAGAACACATATAACTGATCAAGAGAAATAATCACACATAACACAAGATATATCCAGGGGAAAGCACCAGCATAAAACCCCAACCATGTATTATCAATCAACTGGAAATCCTCTTCACAATACAAAAAGAATTAGCTCTCAAGCTATTCAGTTCTCAATGAACTATGAAGATATGAAGATATGTCTCATGAACCAACCAAGCCCTGTATATAAAGGCTTTACCTATGGTCCAATCCCTATTTCCTTGCATAGTTTGCTTAGGAAATAATAGCAAAATCATATGCAATTAATTCCAAAAATACCAAGTTAACCAATGGTCCAACTATGCAATCCTTGAGGACACTAGTTCCTTAACCATGCAAAAACTACTTACTAGAAAGAGTCAAGCATCTGATAGTACACTGTCCCACATCTGATCTCAACTATGTCTCTGACATAATTGACATGCAACAGTTATCCATGAGTGAATTCTCAGTTATCTAAAATAATAGTTGTCACATGCATGCAAGAATTAACAAACTATATTTTATTATTTTAACAACTTGTTAAAATAATCTAACTGGACTTGACTAGTTAGAACTAAGTCAACTGCTTCTCTCATTATAAAACTCATGCTTATTCCATCAATCAGTGGAGGAAATTAAGGATAAATTCCTCAATCAGTGGGACAACTCATGTGCATGCTCACAATGACTTCAAATTTGAATTTCCTTAACTAATTAACTCAACTGAGTTAATTAAGTAATATTTCCAACTGCTGTTAAGACCAAAATTAATTTTGCTTCCCATAGATAGACTAGGGATTGCTATAAATAGGAAGGGACCTAGAAATGCTATTTTTAGAAATTTCTATTTTTAGTAGTTTCACCTCTCACCCAATGTGGACAATGACCTCACTAGCCAAACTTCTATCTTTAGACATGCTATTTTTAGCAGGTCTATTTTTAGCACATTCTAAATTTAGCATTTC
Organism: Pinus tabuliformis; assembly: GCA_031772625.1. Taxonomy (NCBI): domain Eukaryota; kingdom Viridiplantae; phylum Streptophyta; class Pinopsida; order Pinales; family Pinaceae; genus Pinus; species Pinus tabuliformis. Next base: position 434,039,253 of record CM062806.1, on the reverse strand, counting down.
TTGTTGCACACTTTTCAACACTTCCTCTCAACAAGAAAGGCTTCCTCTTGAACCCGATCTTGTAACTCTGGAATGTTCTGCATGCAACACATCTATCCGGTCCACTTGCTCCAACAACACTTGGAACAAAAACACTCCTAACTGACCACTCTGATGTTGAAACTCTACTTGCTACTGACAAGTGCTCCCTCTTTGACATCTACGCTACTGCAACATCTCCATGCATCTCACACCATTGTACACCTCTCTATGCCACCTAGCGCTGTGCAAAACACTTGTGCCTCTCGCATTGCTACAACCTGCTAGCTATGTGCTATCTTGGGATTCCCTGCACTGTCGCTCTCTCTGCTGCTCCATGTGCATCAGTCTCTACCCAATCAGTCAGTTCCTACTACTCCACATTGGGGATGTTGTAGCTAGGTCTCATCCAAGAGGTTCAGTACCTCAAGGATCCTACCCCTCCTCCTTAGGACGATCACTCTATATTGCCCCACCTCCTACCTGGAGGTATGGTTGCATGTGATCCCTCGACCCATCTGGCTCGAAGTTTCCCCCTACTGGAGGTCTCTGCATGAGTATATGTCTATACTTGATCTCCACTCAGCTTCCCCTATTGTGGCTACTCCACAACCTCTTGAAGTTGCTGCACCAATCGTGGCTTCTCCACAATCGTCTGAGACTTTTTCTAACACTGAATGTTGAGAGGTAACATACTCTCCCTCTCAACCACCAAGATTCCATCAGTTGCCTTGCTGTTCAAGGCTTTGCATGCATCTTGAACCTCAAGAGCATACAACTTCTTGACCAATGAACCAATCTGCTTCACCTGTCTAGTGATGATGTGTCTAAGGAAAAACTTTCCCTTCCTGAAGACTACATCATAACCTCTGTCTTCCAACATCATGATCAACACCAAGTTTCTCTTCAGTCCTGGTACATACTTGACATGGGCAAGGTAAGGTAAGCTCCATGCTCCCTCTGAAAAATAACCGTGCCTACACCTGAGACACTATAATTCTCATCATTACCCATCGCTATGAGTATCTAGGGATCTTTCTCCTCCAAAGTATTGAACAAACTCTTGTCGCCGGTCATGTGGAAAGAAACTCCACTGTCAAGAAACCAACCATTTCCCACCATGGATGAAACCATGCATGTGAAGAATGTGAAATCCAACTCAAACTATGGAGCAAGTGCCTCACCTTTAGATCCTTCCTCGGATCCCTTCTTGGATTTCCTTTGTGGACAATTTGTAGCATAATGGCCCACCTCATGACAACAAAAGCATCACACTTTCGATTTGTCAACCTTCTTCCCATCATTGGAAGAACTGGATTCAGAAAGAGAAACCTTCTCCTTTCCCTTCTTCCCCTTACCCTCTAAGGCACAGTTCTCCTCATCATACGTGGATGAAGAACTGTCTCTGGTGCTCCGTCTGATCTCCTTCTACATCAAATCCGACCATAGTCATTCCCAATCTAGCAGTTTCTCCCTTTCATTTAATGAGTACTGGTAGCTATGCCAACTCTTAGTAAGGCCAATGAGTGCTAGACTCACCATATCCTCATCTGATGTCACAAACCCTACACTTGCAAGCTCATCCCTACATGTGATGAGCTTGGTCAGATACATAGAGATCATCTCATCCCTTTCACACTTGATCTTTCAAAATTTGTCCTTCAGTGCCAGCTTCCTCTGATCACTGCTATTCTGATATAAATCTTTCAATGTTTTCCACATTGCATGCGGAGTCTCCTTCCCATGGAGGCTCAAGACAATTTGATCTCGCACTCCCTCCAAGAGAATTCTCCTAGCTATAGCCACACACTTCCTCCATTCCACCTGCTCAGTCTTGTCAGTAGGCTTAGGAATTTCTTGATCAATGAAATCCTTAAGGCCATTATCTTCCAAAACTGCCTCCATGCGATCCTTCCAAGCTATATAGTTTGAGCTGCCATCAAGGGCATACTCAAGCCTCAAACCATAGAACACCATCGATGAAATAGATGTGATAAGAACTTGAGATCTATATCCCGAATAATAAACTTCGAATTTCTCCTGCTAGTATATTGTTCTTGCTTGATCACCTGTGCTCTGATACCATGTAGAATTTTGTAGAATTTTTCCTACAAATCAGCTAGCTTTGATACCATGTAGAACTTTTTCTACAAATCAGCCAGCTCTAATACCATGTAGAAATTTCCCACCTGTAGATCAACTTGGTAATTAAATGTACTAAAGCAAAACACTTGATCTACTTCTACAAACAATTTAGTGGAAGCTTAATCAACCATGAGCAACATCAATAAGAACACATATAATTGATCAAGAGAAATAATCGCACATAACACAAGATATATCCAGGGGAAAGCACCAACATAAAACTCCAACCATGTATTATCAATCAAGTGGAAATCCTCTTCACAATACAAAAAGAATTAGCTCTCAATGTATTCAGTTCTCAATGAACTATGAAGGTATGAAGATATGTCTCATGAACCAACCAAGCCTTGTATATAAAGGCTTTACCTATAGTCCAATCCCTATTTCCTTGTGTAGTTTGCTTAGGAAATAATAGCAAAAGCATATGTAATTAATTCCAAACATACCAAGTTAACCAATGGTCCAACTACGCAATCCTTGAGGACACTAGTTCCTTAACCATGCAAAAACTACTTACTAGAAATAGTCAAGCATCTGATAGTACACTGTCCCACATCTGATCTCAACTAGGTCTCTGACAGAACTAACATGCAACAGTTATCCATGAGTGAATTCTCAGTTATCTAAAATAATAGTTGTCACATACATGCAAGAATTAACAAACTATATTTTATTATTTTAACAACTTGTTAAAATAATCTAATTGGACTTGACTAGTTAGAACTAAGTCAACTGATTCTCTCATTATAGAACTCATACTTATTCCCTCAATTAGTGGAGGAAATTAAGGATAATTTCCTCAATCAGTGGGACAACTCATGCGCATGCTCAAAAAGACTTCAAATTCGAATTTCCTTAACCAATTAGCTCAACTGAATTAATTAATTAATATTTCCAACTACTGTTAAGACCAAAATTAATTTTACTTCCTATAGATAGACTAGGGACTGCTATAAATAGGAAGGGACCCAGAAATGCTATTTTTAGAACTTTCTATTTTTAGTAGTTTCACCTCTCACTCAATGTGGCCAATGACCTCACTGGAAGAACTGCTATTTTTAGACATGCTATTTTTAGCACATTCTAAATTTATCATTTCTTGTTGCACACTTTTCAACATTATTCCTTAAGTTATGAATCGCAACGTTAAAGCATAATTAGGTACTTATTGCTATAACCATGGTTGGGCGCTTCAAATATATCATAGCTTACCATTATATATGAAAGTCATGCATGGAAACAGAGTGTAGAGAAGAATCGTTTTAACGCAAAGTTCATTAAAAACCAAGCGAGATAAAGACAAGAAGACACAGAGGTGAGAAGGAACAATGGCCGTTGGATCTGGAAGACTAATGGGCCAGATCTAATCAGAGAAAGCCAAGCACTTTATCGCATCAACAAAGATTGATATATGGAGGGCGGACCTTAGGCCTTACGAAGTTCCGATTGCGATTATGCCGATATATCACATTGGTAGAAAGCCTTGGGTGGTATCAAAACTGGGAGTTAGGACAGAGTGATTGCGACATTGCAATCAAATGAGGATTGTTAGATCTGAGAAGGGAATTGGCGGTAGTGATTGAATTGTTGCTCACATATCCCAAAGTCATGTGGCAGCGAAAAAGGAATGGCCGATATGTGATAGCGATGATCGATTGCACATGCCTATAGTGGTAGAGCTCCAACCGAATATCGGGGTAATTGGGGCTTGGGAAATATAAAGGAAAGCGCAGCGGATCTGAAATTGATTAGATGCGGGAGTAATATTTTTAAGATCCAACCTTAAGCTTTTGAATGGATTTTCCATGTGTTTTTTTTAATGAGGAAATCAGAGGAAATGCAATAAGGAATATGGAAATGGCAGACCTGAAGGATTTAGACAAGCGGGTTTATGCATTTTGAGTTCCGGCTTATGTGGTTGGAGCAGGTTTTCCCTGTAATCCTTTCTAATTGATAAAGTTGTATAGCCGGGGTTTTTAATGTAAAATTTCATCTATAAAGCTTCCAATAGATATGTGTGGACATAACCATAAGGCCCAGGTCCGATGGTGTATATGGAGAGATATGCATTGTTTTTCGGGTTTCCTGCATCACCTTTTGTCATTGAGAATGAGAAGATCAACCTAGAGCTAAGTAGAAGACTGGGTTATTGTTGTTTCTCATGTTCATTTGATTGTTGTCATAGTTCTAATAAATTATCGTGACATGTTTTCTACCTATTTCTATCACGTTCTTGACACTACTGAGGTAAATGATTAATACAACTTCACATTATATATACGCATCACACCTTCTAAGACAAAGGTTCTATACTTGTACTAAATAATAAATTGACTCAATCTATGGGAGACTGGTAATAAAACATCAGTTTAGGAATTATTCTCACTCAAGATAAATGTTGTCATATTAATTTCATCTCTAGCCATAACATTTCGAGAAATTGTAAAATGGCCTTCAAAGATATTAGTCTACATACCTATGAATAATCTGATTAGGAATTATATCTTGAATTGTGCTCACTATTTAGGAATGGGGTGTTAACATGTTTACAGAGTGTATAACTTCTACACATCTGAAAATGTCATGGGTATTATTTCAAGGTAGATCACCCGACCACACTGTCAGCAGGTTCCTCCAATTTGAAATATATAAATCCAAAATATTTATCCATGCTAAATCATCTTCGTTTCTATCTTCCACAAGTTTATCCCAAAATGGACAAGATCCTTTTCTTGGATGATGATATTGTGGTGCAGAAAGATTTGACGCCCTTGTGGTCAGTAGATCTTCATGGAAAGGTTAATGGTTCAGTGGAAACTTGTGGAGAAAGCTTTCACCGGTTTGACAAATACCTTAATTTTTCCAATCCGCACATAGCTAGGCACTTTGATCCTAATTCTTGTGGTTTAGCATATTAGATAAATGTATTGATCTCAAACATTGAAAGAAACAAGATATAATTGGAATTTATCACAAGTGGCAAAATATGAAAATGATAGAGTGTTTTGGAATCTTGGAACATTATCCCTCTATTTGATGACATTTTATATCTTGACCCACCCTTTGGATAAGTCTTGGCATATGATGGGTTTAGAATATAAACCTAGCATGTAATATTCAAATATTGACAATGCAGTTATTGTTCATTACAATGGCAACACGAAATCTGGATTAGAGCTTCCCATGAAAAAATATAGGCATTACTCAAAAAAATATATAAAATACGATCATCCTTTCTTACAATAATGCAATATAAATGAGTAGTTGCGACCTCAATGTTCTTACTGCAAATTGGCAGACGTAAAGAGTAAAGGAATTTGATTATGAAAGTCTTGTTTATCACTATTTATTTGATAATTTCTATAGAAATATTTGAGCACTACAACCCCAATCATATATGTCGATAAACCAAGGGCTCTTTAGCCCCTAAAAGTATCGTTTCATACCCTAAAAGATCATGGTCAACTGATTACATCGTTTCCCAAAAGTTCCACCTGAAAAACCACGCAGAACTGGCCAAAACTGGACCATACTGATGGCTCCTTGGTCAAGGTGCGATACTAACTCTTACACTAGCCAGGTGCGATGCATACTAAAAGAGATTTCTGTGGGGTGCGATGAGTGAGAATAGACAAATGGCAGAGACAGATTGCTAAGTGGATGCCTAAGGAATCTTCTAGAAACTTCTCATATGACACTTGCCTCTCGGAATTCACCCAGGGATGAGTAAGAGATCAATGAAATCTCTGAGTGGAACCAACAATTAGCAGCGGAATGACACTAATCAAAAACCCAGAGCTGACTCACACCTCTACAAATATCCATATATGGATCCCTCATCTGAGAGATCTAGAGGCTGGAATTTTGTAATTTGTAAGGAAGTGCTATTGGTTTCTCTTTGAGAAGAGACATTGTATTGTTGGGTGATCTTTCTTTTCATGAGGTGAAGAGGGCTTTGATGCTGGGAGGATGATGCTGGATCAAATAGTTGGGTTGTAATCCTCTCTTCTACTATCAATAAAGTTCTTTGTGTTTTCCTCCATATAATCGCGTATTTGTGAATCTTGTTATTTGTGGATGCAATTGTATGGTCAATGTATTTTTGATTCTGCATTGTTTATGATATTATAGATTGAGATGCTTTGATGGTGTTTTGTTGCTTTGACTCTATAGGTATTCTCTAAAAGCGGGAGAAGTAGGAGATGAGTGGCAAGCTCTATCAAGGGAAAGAGGAAACAAGCAAGGAGCCAAGCAGAAGATCCAGGTTGGTCCTCTTTGCTTCTCTCTTATCTATCATACATAAAGGAAATTGCAATTTGCTTTGATTGTTTGTTTCTAAGATAGCTACCCATCTTAGTGGGACTAGCAGATCGAAAAGACACTAGTTTTCCAGGAAACAAAATGGCAACTCTGGTGGGGAGTGAATAGTTTGTTTGTTTGTTATTGTTGTTTGCTTTATAAACTATAGACGGAGCCTGAAGTTAGCGAGCTAGCCTTCGAACTGCTTTTGCTATGTAACTGCAAAGTAGATGAATGCTGCTTCAGTCAATCTCTGGATTGGTTCATAAACTGAACATCTGACTTACAAGCACCCTAAATGCCCTTGTGGTAGCTCAATAACCTCTAAAGATCATACCCCTATACTTTGTTTTTACTGTCTATCATAGCTCAGCCTAAATCACTAAACTTAGCTGCAATTTTTGAGCAAAAACAAAACTCAATTTCGTTCCCTGGCCCATCACATTATCTATAACTGGAAACCTGTATGCATCACACCTCCTATGTGTTGCAGGTGAGATGCATCCTTGTTTCCCTTAAGGACAGGTGTGATGACTGAATGATACTATTTCTCTCTTTGAAATTTGGTTTTTTCCTCCTTATTTTCAGCTCTATTCAGTAGTTTTGCTGCTCATGATCAGTATCTCATTGTTGGAGCCTCTTTCCTTTACATTATTCATCCTCCATTGATAGGGATTTGTAAATGTTTTTATGTATTTGTCTATCATTTACAGTCCTTCTTTGTCAAAAGTAGATTAATCGAACTGTCGTTTTTTTTTAATGCAAAGAAGTGTCGTAATTGTCATTTTGAGTAAAAAAGAAGAGTGTCATAAAGTCTTCCCCTTCTAGATAGTCAATTGTACTTTTGCCATTGCATTTGATTTGAATGGTTAGTATTTAAAGTGTCAAAAGTAGTTTTCTATTCGAAATCGAAAAGTGTTGTTTTAATCTTCCTTTCATTTTGAAAAGAAATTGTCGAAGTGTCACTTTAAAGAAAATAGTTCAGATCTGTAATTAGTTTTTTTTTTGGCATTCTCACATTAAGGAAATGAAAAACAAATACATGCATTTCCATTTGCATTTTGACTGCATGTGGAAAATGATTTAGTTAAAGTGCATTTAGTGTGTGCTCTGTATTGAAAGAATCGTTATCTTATTTCCTTAGTAGCTAGGATTTTCATTGCTAAAATAAACGATAGTTTATCATTTTAGATTGCATATTTAGAAATTTTACATCTACAACACGCGGTGAACCTTGAAAGACAAACTTTTAAACAAGATCAACTCTAAAATAAATCTCAATGAACATACCAACGCTTTGGAACCTAACGCAACACATCTAGAGGTCTAGGCTAGAGGTGTATTCCCACATCATAAAACCTGGTAACTATCATTTTCATTGAAGGTTGGGTGATTCCTCCTCTTTGATACAACAAGTGCTAGTATAGACTTGTGCTCCCCATGCCGTCGAGTATATATTGGGAGACCACAATAGGCTGATATCCTTTATCCATAGGAAGCTGTGTTTTCTGCCCTATTGATCACAATGCACTGAACACAACATTCAAGAAGATTGGCTATCGTACATAAGTCCTTGGTAATTTCTCTTTAATTTACCACCAAGGTATATTTTGCAGTTTTCTGATTGGTTTGGTAATCCACCTGTATAGATTTCCAGAGTAGTCACTTTCATTCCTTTTCGACTCCTTAAAAGAAAAGGTCCATCTGAGAACTTGTCACTTCAGGCACATTAAAAATCGAAGGCGTCTAGAGTCATCTTTAGCTTTTTATCGACTCTTAAAAATTGAAAAAGCAAAGTTGTGTCAAAGCATCATTAAAATTTATTTAATTCGGAATAACATCCCTATTCCTTCGTTGATCTTAGGTTGAGTTAATGGAGTCCACCGATCAAGGAATCCCTCTTGGGGGAAATCCTAGCCCCTTTTTCTTCTTGGGGAGATATCGGTGCTCCGTATATGGCCACATTGTCCTTGACAGGAATCACAATCGGCCTGCCAGTATGGCTATTCTCAACCTCTATCATTCAAAATATCGTGATTCCTCAGCAATCGAATTAGCAACCAGATGATACTGAAGTTTCCCCTTCACCTTCTACTTCATTTGTTTCTCGCTCCCTTTCTTCCTCTTCACTTGGTGAAACTAGTGATACAAAAAAGCAAGTGGTTGAGAAGAAGAAGAAGAAAGGAAAGGAGAAGAAGAAGAAGAAGTTGGCTAAGCAAGGGGGAAACCATGAATCCTTTGGTGAAAATCCAGACACCAAGCTTTCCAGGCACAGATCTCCATGCATAATTTGCAAGGGATACCACCTCCATCGAGATTGTCCTTATGTTTCGTGAATCTTGAGAGAATGTTCTCCCCGTCCGCTCCACCTAGTATCATCAACCTCTGGCGATCATGTTGACAACACACCATCGACTAGTGAAAATGAAGTCAATAGATAGAAAGGAGAGTTCAGATTTCCATGTAGGTTATGTGAAGGTGATCATGCCCTTCACCATTGTCCTTTTATGGACAAAGCAAAAGGTGTCTTGGATAACTGTCCTGCTTCACCGTAGAGACTCCCACCTCCATACACAAAACTCTTACCAAGTCCATCGCTAGTTGAAAACCTAACTGATGTAACTCAACCATCAGTCGAAGCACCTATCATTGAAAGTAAACCTTCTGAATTAATGCTGGACCAAAGTCAACAGGTCGAGATGGTAGTCAACCCAATCTTGCCTTCAGAAGGTCCACCTTCAAACGATACAATTTCCAAAGAGAATGAGAACAATACTGTCAAAATTATTTTTTTTAATACAGAGTCTAATGAACTTGACGGAAATCCACCCGTTCCTTTACAACAGGAGGAAATTTTCCTAGTTCAAGAGGCTCATCCAGTTGTTTATTCGGTACCCCCTCCAATAAATCTAGTCATTTCCTTCGATTGGAATCAACTAGCGGGACCTCGCCTTCCATCTAATGTACCATTCCAAATCATAGTACAAGTTTACAAAATGATCGCGTCTGGCACTATCATAGATGAAGGGGCTTCAGTGAGTATCCTTTCCTCAACTACTTGGAAAGTGCTTGGCTCGCCATCGATTTTGCCTGAGAATCAAAATTTGTCAAACTTCAACAAAGGAACCAGTCGACCGTTAGGGATCCTTCCAAAGTTGCCTATAACTTTGAAAAGGAAAACCATTCACTTGAACGTGATGGTAGTCCAAGGGCCATTAGATTACAATCTACTCCTTGGGCATGACTATGTTTATAGCATGGAAGCTATTGTTTCCACACTCTTTTGAGTGATGTGTTTCCTGCATGAAGGCCAAATGGTACAGCTTATCGACCAGCTTTCATTTCTTGGTTCAAACATAGATACAAGTCAAACATCATCCCTAAATGGTCTCTTTGTGTCAAGAATGTCTCTTCAACCTTCAGCTCATCCACCTAATTACTGCGAGTAGTCCAGTGAATGTAATGAAGCTTAGGGGGCATGCACCCTGGTCTACTTCAGCAGGAAAACCTAGCTGAAAAGATAGATTTCCTTGTAGGTTATATGATTGGGCTAAAACACCATTTCCTTGTAGGTTATGGGGATCGGTCTGAAATAGTTATTTCCTCATAGGTTATGTGATTGGAAGCTCACACCATTCCCCTTTGTCTAGGGTAGATCCAAGGAAGTGTTTTTTGTCTAACCACTAACAGAAACAATCCTACTTGACCACAAGGACTTCCATACGGTGACCTAAAAACTCTCCTTTTCTCAATACCTAGGGGCATGAAAACCTTTTTTATGCAAGTGAAAAGCGACCAATTTCATTTTTTTAGCTTTTTAGCTTTTTAGTGTAAACTCCTTAGGTTAGGCAGTTGGTCCAAAAAAGTCTATGTACTAGGCAAGACCAAAGGAAGGGTTGTGTCGAAAGACAAAACCATCCTACCTAATCTCAGTAGGTCCTTAGCTTTTAGTGTAGTTAGCCTTGTAGTTTGGTCATTTCTAGCCTACATAAAAAGGCAATGAGCACATGTTATCATAGAGTTCAAGCTCAATAAAAAATAAACCTACCAATGAGAGGCATCTTTAAACGACTGGAACGAGCAATGTTTCTGCAAGGTTCAAGCTCGTAAAAAAATAAACCCGCTACTGAGCATATGTTAACGCAAGGTTAAAGCTCATTAAAAAATAGACCTGCCTTCAATAAATGACCTCTGTGATTTCCATGCTATCAGCCTTTCAAGCCTTGATTGTGTTCTTACTGTCACCTCCATTCTTTTGGCCGATCATATGCTTCCACTTGATTATTTACCCTTTTGAGGAACAATTGCGACGAGTGATTCTATAAGGAACCCTCTTTACAATGCCATGTTTTGAGAAGTTCCAAATTTACCTGGAACCAGTTGCTACCCAGAAACATCACTCGTTCCTAAAAAAATGAGTCTCTTTTAAGCTCTTTTTAAACTCGTTAAATATGAAAAGATTGCCGAGCTATTGGCCTTTATAGCTCGTTAAATTAAAGGGAAGCGCCATCCCTCCTCTACATTTTAATCTTTTTGGACCTAAGGGATCATTCCACAAAAAGATCGAGTGCTTGTCTTTTTCAACTCGCTAAAGCAATTGAAAAGTAATCCCTTTCGTATTATTTTATACTTTGTTGGACTTAAGTCATTATGCTACGAAAAAGGACTGCTAGAGTTTCCTTTTCATCCCTTTTCAAACTCTCTAAAGATGAAAAGGACTGAGTTATCTTTGTCGTTAAACTTGTTAAAACAATAGCGACAAACTTGTCCATCTAGACAAGAGCGAGTTTCATTGTCGCTAGGCTTGCCAAAACATAGCGAGAGGTTTGCTGGAAGGTAAAATTATAGAACAAGCACATGTTATCCTCCTCAAGCTTGACAAAAATAAAGAGGTACTGGTCAGTAATGACTATGGAAAAAGGGAAGAAAACTTGAAGAACTTCATTGGTAGCAGGTCGCTCTTGAACATGACACTTTCACTCCATCACCATGATTGAGTTGGGATGGGTTATTCCGTTCACTGGTCATATCGCCATTGGCCCTCCACACAATCCATCTTTTGGGGTTAACGCTACCAATCCATCTCAGTGTCACCGACATGTTCAAGAGAAGTCATTAAGAGAATTCACTACCCAGCTAATGCCTCATCCATTGCAATACCATCACTCTCCATTTTTCATGACCGCCATTCCTGAACCTTGTATCATCAGATCGTTTTCACCTCCAGAAAATCATTTGCTTCGTTTCATGTCATAATGTGGGATACATTAAGGCCCTCCCATGAAGGGTCACTTCTTGTCGACATCAGCTCATTATCCAAGAAGTTGACTTAGGAACAACCCTTTCAATACTGTGAAGCTTGCATGCCTTAATGGCAAGTTTCTCACTTCCGGCGATAGGTTTACATTAATGGCCTTCGACTGAAAGATTTTACATGGCGTTTGACATCAGATCATATGTTCACACCACGTGAATTGTACTGTAGTACCTTGAGGGTCATTATCATTATCGGTGATTCCTCTCGCGCCTGTTAACAGCTTACATCATTGGCTAGTAATCATGCGATGTCTTTCACTGTTTGACTTTAGAACATCTTTTCACATGGATCGACTTATACATTTGGCGAAGAATGAACGAGTTTGAAGACCCCGGATCTAGTTTCATCCATCCAAGCTGCGACATATTCAGGAATATAAAAACATCAAATGTACACAAAAGCTGCACAGATGATCATCAAAGCTAAATGATGATGACTCTACATACCAAGAATCACCGGTTTGCAACAACAGACGATTATCTGTCCTATGTACATGAAAATGAATTTAAATAGCTGAGCATGGGAATGCCCATCTCAGCTAGATCATGAAAATAATATGATGATGATATATTATATTGTATTTTATATAGGTCACCTTCTAGTTCGAATACCTCAGATCCTCATGATAAAACATTTCACCTGAAATCAGAAGATTTACGGCCTCATGCTTTAGGGGGCAACTGTTATAGACATATTTTGGCACTACAACCCCAATCATATATGTCAATAAACCAAGGGCTCTTTAACCCCTAAGAGTGTCGTTTCATACCCTAAAACATCATGGTCAACTGGTTACATCATTTTCCAGAAGTTCCACCTGAAAAACCACTCGGAACTGGCCAAAACTAGACCATACTAACTGCTCCTTGGTCAAGGTGTGATGCATACTGACTCCTACATTGGCCAGGTGTGATGCATACTGAAAGAGCCTTCTGTGTGGTGTGATGAATGAGAATAGACAAATGGCAAAGATAGTTTGCTAAGTGGATGCCTAAGGAATCTTCTAGAAACTTCTCATATGACACTTGCCTCTCAGAATTCACCTAGGGATGAGTAAGAGATCAATGAAATATCCAAGTGGAACCAAGAACTATTAGTGGAATGACAATAATCAAAAACCCAGAGTTGAATCACACCTCTACAAATATATATATATATATATATATGGATCCCTCATCTGAGAGATCTAGAGGCTAGAATTTTGTAATTTGTAAGGAAGTGCTGTCGGTTTCTCTTTGAGAAGAGACATTGTATTGTTGGGTGATCTTGCTTTTCATGAGGTGAAGAGGGCTTTGATGCTAGGAGGATGATGCTAGATCAGATAGATAGGTTGTAATCCTCTATTCTACTATTAATATATTTCTTTGAGTTGTCCTCCATATAATCGTGTATTTGTGAATCTTGTTATTTATGGATGCAATTGTATGGTCAAAGTATTTCTGATTTTGCATTGTTTATGATATTATAGATCGAGATTCTCTGATGGTGTTTTGTTTCTTTGCCTCTACAGGTATCCCCTAAAAGCGGGACAAGTAGGAGAGGAGTGGCAAGCTCTATCAAGGGAGAGAGGAAACAAGCAAGGAGCCAAGCGGAAGATGCAGGTTGGTCCTCTTTGCTTCTCTCTTATCTATCATACATAAAGGAAATCACAATTTGCTTTGGTTGTTTGTTTCTAAGATAGCTACCCATCTTAGTGGGACTAGCAGATTGAAAAGACGGTAGTTTTCTCAGAAACAATAACTCATTCTGATTCATTTGTTTGCAGAGTTCCACAACAGATTTCTAGTTTATGTCTTAATGAGTCATGTTTTGTTTGGTCCAACACCCTATCCAGGTTTTGAATATTTACAAATTTTAAGTTTTTATTATTTCATAGTTGGAAATAAACTCCTATATAAGTATTCTATTACATGTAAACAACAAAGGAACATTTCCCTGGCTCCTGTCAAGTGAAAGATATGGAAGTCAATATTAAATTCAATGATTCCTTTTAGTTTGGAAAAGAAAACAAAAGAAAATGATAAATGTGTTAGATGAGGGGGAGGGGGTTCAAAAGTGGTATCAGAGCCCAGGTTCCAAATCAGACCTCAGGGTGAAAAAAATGAACAAACTTTTCCAAAAGTGACTTCCTTCACTCTACCATTCTAAATATAGATAGGGAAAACATACTAAAATCAATTCATGAAATGTCTGGTCACAGTGTGAGATAAAGAAAAACAAAGGAGAAAAATGGGTTGTCCTGATTTGAATATTAAGTTATCAAAAGAAGCATTCTAAGAGAAATATATTTCTATCATTTTGAATGACTCCCAATATAAGATCCTTTGTTTGGAAATTCTTAAATATCTGATAATAGGGGATCCCATTTGTCTCCAAGGAAAATTTTGGCTCTTAACAATAATTTGTGCATCATTTCATCCTTGTTCCCTACAAAATAAAGGGGACCTGTTCCATTTTAGATGATTGTAGGTCCACCTACCACATGTTATGCACTCAACTGGAAAGTGCAACAATTACTCTAGTAAAAGAGAAGCAAGTGTACAAAATGGCTACTTAGGACACATAATACTTGTTAGTCATCACAATTCTATGAGATGTGCACTTAGTAACCATGATGCACATATGTGTGGAAATTTGAAGGAGATAACTTTGCGATTGGAATCACTGGCAGTGATGAACTTATGTTCCCAGAAAAGGCTACCAATACCTTCAATAAATATTAAAGATGGATTATTAGGTAAGGAATTTTCATTGTAATAACTTTTAGAACTCATCTATTTACATGATATCATAGATTTTATCCATGGTGACCATGAGCACATGAGATTGAGCCCAAATAGGTTTGTGAAAATCCTAAATAGGTCTTGACACCAAATTCCATGCACCTTAGGGCCCTCAATATTCCTTCTCAACTATAGTTGGTGCATTATATTTTTAACAAATTCAAAGGCTTCTACTTCAAATTTGATATTTTGAACATTTATATATTAGATTGAAAGCACTGAACCAATCATATTAATAAGTAGATAGTAGCTTTCTTGGCTGTTAAGTACTTCCATAGTTCATTGATCAATATTTTCCACTCTTTCTTCTTTGGCCATATTGTTTCAAAATGACCAATAATTAAAGAGTAGATTAGGTTATTGTCACCCAAATCCAAACTAGAGAAACTTGTCTCAAAAGTTCATCTAAAGAATGGTGGATAAAACCTAGTGACCCCTCTAAACAATTGTGAGCACGTAACCCATAATAAAGTCAAAATCAATGATAGGAAAGAAGTATCCAAGCACATGTTTTGGGTGAGACAATGATGTAGATAAGTTTTTGTCATAGGTTATGATGTCCGGGAAAAATAGAAAATTGTATGAAGCCATGCAAAACTGTGTGTATTATCATCTTCTTATGTAAATAGAATTATGATATTAGATTAACCTTACAAATGTGGCAAATTTTTGTTGGTTAGAATATATTTTTAATTAATTCCAAATAAAATATTGTCCTTTCATGGCTTATTGTAATACATCTATGGACATTTAGCTACTTCTGAAAGTAGCTTTGATGTTGGTTGTTGTCTCTGCCCTAAGGAAATCAATGAGAAATCCATAGAGGGTAAATATAGTGTATTGAATATATAAATGATGGAGAAACTTGGCTTGGTGGAGAGCACTTTTATTGCTTAAAGTGAAGGTTATTTTTATAACTTGTTTCCATGGATATTTTCACCTTCAATAGTTACGACAACCTACATCAGATCCAAATGTTATGAAACCGGCTCACAAAAAGATAGAAAAGATAGATCAACACCTTAGAATTCAGCCTCTTCGAGGGGGCAACCTCCTTTACATTACACAAATGAATGATTCTTTGATGATTCAAATGACAAAACCTCCTTTCTATATATAGGAGTCTAAGGAGTCACAATATAACCCAGCCGGCCTAACAATAATAATATAAAGGCACAAAAATAACAATAGAGGGATTCTATGGGGCACAGTATTAACAGTATGGGGACAATAGGGGCACAACAATATTAATAAGGGATACAAATACAATAGTAATGGGGTAATCACTAGTATTATAGGAACCTAACATGCCCCTCTCCTTCAAAAAAATGTTGTCCCCAATGCTTGAGTAGTTCTGGATGCTTCTGTATAAAATTCTCATCCTCCCATGTGGAATCTTCAACAGATAAGTTCTTCCACTTGATGAGATACTCCAAAATTGATCGATTTCGTAGCTGTCAAGTTCTTATTTCTGTGACTGCTTTTGGTTCCAATATAATTTTTCCTTCCTCGTCAAGTTCTAGCAATATTGTTTGAACTGGGAGCTTGTCACCTATAACCTTCTTTAAACATGAAACATGAAAAACTAGGTGCACTCGAGAAGCTGCAGTAAGCTCCAATTTGTATTCCATAGTACCAATATTTTGCAACACATTGTACGAACCATAATACTTTGGTGATAATTTATTATCCTTCTTAGCTTGCTTGAGGGACATTTGTTTATATGGCTGTAGCCATAGGAATACCCAATCACCTACATCAAAACTTCTTTTGCTGTGATGTTGATCTGCCTATTGTTTCATTCTATTCTGCGTCAACATGAGGTTATCCTTTAAGAGTTGGAGGACTTGTTGTTGATGCTCGATGTGATGTTCCATTGCTTGAACCTTAGAATTTTCTCTTAAATATGATGTGATGGATGGTGGTTGATATCCATAAAGTGCCATAAATAGGGTCATTTTTGTTGCTGTATGGAAGGAATTGTTATACCACCATTCAACCAGAGGCAACCATTTGACCCATTGTGTCTGTTTATTAGATACAAAGCAACGAATATATCCTTCCAAACTTTTGTTTACTATCTCGGTTTGCCCATTAGATTGAGGATGATAAGATGAGCTATGAGCTAACTGAGTACCGAGACAAGAAAATAATTCTGTCCAAAAATTTCTAGTGAAAATGGAATCTCTGTCACTTACAACAATCTTTTGGTTTCCATGTAGCTTTTGAATTGTTTCCATAAATGCAGTAGAAACTGTACTGGCTTTAAATGGATGTGGTAATGCAAAAATTTGTGCATACTTGGTAATTCTGTCAACTACCACCATGATGACACTCTTTCCCTCAGAGTTGGGTAAACCTATGATAAAATCCATTGAAACCTCCTCCCAATGTTGGGTTGGAATGGATAAAGGTTGTAATAGACCCAAGGTCTTAATTGTTTCCAATTTATTTTGTTGGCAAACCAAACATTCCGCCACAAACTTTTGAATATTTGATTTAAGGCCATCCCAAAAAAATTCCTTCTTAACCCTATGGTAAGTTTTTAAAAATATTGAGTGCCCTCCTAAGGGAGAAGTGTGCAATTCCATAAGAATCTTTTGTTGAGTTGGGAATTCTTATAGAGGTATAAGTGATCTTTATACCATAATGAATCATTTTGCCAGCTAAATGTCTCAGATGTACTGGAATCTTGTTGTAACTTTCGAATAAGTGCCTACACTTCTTCATCATTCTTCCATTCCTCCCTTGCTTCGTTTATCCAATCTGGTTGGATAATAGAAATGGCGCACAACAATGCTTCCACATCCTCATCCCTTCTTGATAGTGCATCTGCCACCACATTTTGCTTCCATTTTTTGTAGATGATTTCAAAGTCATAACCCAACATCTTTGTGACCCACTTTTGTTACTCTTCAGAGGATAATATTTGTTCTAAAAAGTATTTAAGGTTATCATGATCCGTTTTTAACTTGAAATGTCTTCCCATTAGGTAGGGTCGCCATTTCTTAAGTGCATGTAGTATTGCCAACATTTCCTTCTCATAAATAGCTTTGTGTAAAAACTTTCCCTTGATTGGACGACTTTCAAAAGAAATGGGTCTTTCATCTTGCATTAAAATAGCACCAATTCCATTTCTTGAAGCATCACATTCCACAATAAAGGTTTTTTTGAAGTTTGGTGTAGGTAAGCCCAGTGCTTGGCACATTGCCTCTTTAAGATGTTCGAAGGCCTTTCTTGCTTCTAGAGTCCATGAAAATGCATCTTTCTTCAATAATGTTGTTAGAGATGCTGCTATTCTTCCATAATTATTAACAAACTTGCAATAATACCCTGTCAACCCAAGAAATCCTCGCAGATGCTTTATGGATGTGGGGATTTTCCATTCCTTAATGGATTTAATTTTGCTAGGTTCCACCTTAACTCATTCATGAGATACAATATGACCTAGATATTCCACCTCTTGTACTCCAAAGAAACATTTGGATATTTTTGCATATAATTGTTTCTCCTCCAATAGTTGTAGCCCCTTGTCAACATGTTCAACATGATCCTTCCAAGACTTGCTGTAGATTAGTATATCATCAAAAAATACTAACACAAATTTTGTAAGGAAGGGTTTGAAAATGGAATTCATCAAACCTTGAAATGTAGAAGGCGCATTGGTAAGGCCAAAAGGCATGACCAAAAATTCATAATGACTGTCATGAGTTTTAAATGTTGTTTTTGGAATGTATTTAATCTTCATTCTAATTTGATGATATCCTGAATGAAGATCCAACTTGGTGAAGTAAATTGATCCATGCAATTCATCTAGTAATTCATCAATGACATGAATGGGAAACTTATCTTTAATAGTGAGCTTGTTGAGCTCCCTATAATCCGGACACATGCGCCATGATCCATCCTTCTTGTGCACCAATACTACTGGAGCAGAGAAAGAGATTTGACTAGGTTGAATTATACCAGCCTCTAGCATTTCTGCAACCATACATTCAATTTCACTCTTTTGGGCATAGGATATCTGTACGGCCTGATTTTTAGAGGAACACTTCCTGGAATCAGGTGAATAACATGATCATGATCACGAATAGGTGGGAGACCTTTGGGAGTCTCAAATACCTTAGAATGATTTTCCAAGACTTTTTGGAGATCTGGAGAAATGGATGATTTCGATGTGGAAACATCTAGCAAACATAATTGTGCAATTACACCTCCTTGTTCCTTTTTTAGAAGCTTTGTCATATCGTTAGAGCTTATTATCTTTCTTGGTTTCCCTGCAATACCCCTTAATTCAACTTCCCTTCCTTCCACAAAAAGTTTAATGAAAAGTTCTTGAAAATTAAAAGCTATTGTACCCAGGGATTGTAGCCATTGGACTCCTAGTACAACATCAGCACCTCCCATTGGAATGGAAAGCTTTGGGCTAGTCAATACATATTCTTCCATGGATAGCTTGATTTTATGGCACTTTCCAGAGCAATTTATTGTTCCTCCATTTGCAACCATCACTTGACACTCTGGTGTTGGATATAGGAAGCAATTCAATTCTTTTGCTACCTTACAATGAATAAAATTGTGGGTACTTCCTGAATCAATTAACACTATTACCTTTTTCTTCTTGATTTGTCCTTCTATCTTGATGGTTTGAGGAGTGTTATTTCCAGCCAATGTATTACAAGATATGGCTGGATTCATTTCTTCTTTATCTAGGCTTTGTTCCTGGAGTATATCCTCTTCTTTTGACCTCTCTTGCTCTTTTTCTTCTTCCTCTTCACAATCTATGTAGAATAATTTCTTCTCAGCACACTTATGACATTTAGTGTATTTTATATCACAATTGTAACAAAGCCCTTTTGCTCTTTTTTCTTCCAATTGTTGTGGTGTCAACCTTATAGGTTGTGGAAGACTAGGGGCAACAACACTTCCATCTTTATAGTTGTGAGTGGTATGCATCCTGGTTGCCATAATTTTGCTTTCCATTTTTCTTGTTAACCTGAATGCCTTCTCTAATGAATCAGGTTCCCAAAGGTGAACATCATGTTGGATATTATCCTTTAAAGTCCCTATGAACACATCAATCCTATGTTCCTCTAGAATATTTTTTACCCTTATGTTCAATTTTTGGAACTCCTCAATGTGCTCCATTATTGAACCCTTTTGTTTGAGACTTATCAATTGGCTAAAAAAAGTGTTGCTTTTTGTATGCTCATAATGTGCTGTCAATTCTTCCATAAAAATTTCCCAAGTGATAATTTTTTTATGAGAGCAAAGCCATTGATACCATACAAACTAATTTGGTTCCAAATATAAAGTTGCAATACGTACCTTTGTGTGTTTTTCACATTATTGAGATAAAAAAATTACTCCATCTGTAATATCCATGTTGCAAGATCCTTGCCATCAAATTTCCTCATATCAATTTTTGGAAAATGGTGGGTCTTCGATCCAACATTAGAGTCTATGAAATCATGATTAACATTTCTTTTGTTTGCATCATGAGTTTCCTTTACTACACTTTCACCCTTAGTAAGTATTTCTTGTAGAAAATTTGTCAAATCTGTCTTCAAATCTATCTTCAAATCATTAATCTTAGCTTCCACGCCCTTTATCTTAGATTCCACGGCATTTATCTTAGCTTCTATTAGCTATTGTGAGAGTGAAATTTGTTGCACTTGGTCTTGTAATTTTGATATATCATGTAGCATTTCTTCCTCTTCTTCATGAGTCATGCTAGAGCTTTCAGGTTGCTAACTAAGTGTTTGCATTTTATTTCTTTTCAAACTAACCTTAAGCAAAAATTTAAAAAAAATCTACACACCTTTTTTCACTTTGTAGGAGCTCGACATTGCCTCTGATGTATCTCTGTAATTTTGGATCATCAAGTTCTAAAATTGTGACTTGCAGTAGCCCTCTGTGTTCTCTTTCCAATTCCACCAGTCTGATCTCAATTGGATTCTCCAAGGAAGAGTTATGCCAAATCTCCCACAGTGACCTGATTATAGGCTAGTTCAGTAGAGAAAAATTGTACAATGTACCACGTGTCCCTGTTTTGACCTTTGGATCAGTAAAATATATACAAGAAACTATAGTCTGTCCTCTTTCTATACCTTCTTATGCAATTTCAATCTAATGCCCAGAGAGAAAGTTATGATGATTTTCCCCAGGTCGCTTATTTGGAATGTAATTCAGGAGCCTGCAAAAAGACCAACTTCCTTAGATCATATCTCCGCAATTATAGCGCAAAAAGCTCTGAAATTAGGACTTGAGGTTCAGTGAGATTTATTCACAAATATGTTTTTGTTTTTGATTCTGAAACATCGTAGAAAAAGAGTTATAGTGAAAATTCCACGATGACCTATTTGGAGCAACGAAACCCTAGAATCCAAAGCTTTGATACAAAATGTTATGAAACCAGCTCACAAAAATATAGAAAAGATATATCAACACCTTAGAATTCAGCCTCTTCAAGGGGGAAACCTCCTTTAAATTACACAAATGAATGATTCTTTGATGATTCAAATGACAAAACCTCCTTTTTATATATAGGAGTCTAAGGAATCACAATATAATCCAGCCGACCTAACAATAATAATATAAAGGCACAAAAATAACAATAGAGGGATTCTATGGGGCACAATAATAACAGTATGGGGACAACAGGGGCACAAAAATATTAAAAAAGGATACAACTACAATAGTAATGTGGTAATCACTAGTATTATAGGGACCTAACACCAGAACTGTCAAAGCTCCTGTGTGTGGCAGAGGTATTTGTAGTGACAACAGGGATCTGTTCAAGGCTCAAGAGAGGTGCAACAGTCTTCTAGAGTGTAATCAATCATAGGAGTGTATACATTAACCTTAAGAGCAATGTTATATTTAGCATAGTGGTTATTTTAGTGTGTTTTTCTAGAGTTAACTGTGTGCTTTTGTTAAGCTTTAGTCAACTGTTGTTCTAGATTTGGATTAGGCACTAACCTTAGGAACAATGTTATCTTTAGCATAGTAGCTATATTAGTGTGATCCCTTAATTCAGTTAATGACTACCATGCAACTGAGGTTCATACTAAATTTGTGACAACACATAGCCTTAGGATGGGTTTGTTGGAGGTTCTATAAGCCAAGTGGTTGTGACTTCTAGAAATGCCTAATATCCGAAGGTTGAAAACCCACCCTTGCATACCAACACCACCTAAAGTAAAATTTGAAGGCACTTCTACTCAAGTTGTGACCTATGGAAAACCTTTTGAATGTTTTCTCCAATTGGAGGTTAGTTGGACCCTGTACATTCAGTTGAATGAAATAGAATTAAGGCATGGTATGTAGTATTTTTTTTCCCATCTCTTGGACTAATGTGTGAGTTATCTGAATTATCTATTGCAATTTGGCCTCCAACAGTTGTGAAATCGAGCTTTCCACATCTTCTTTTTCTTAAGTACTAGCTTGAAAGGTGTGGACCCAACAACTACTCTTTATCAAGTTATTTATTATTGGTGTTGTTGTTATTAGAGTGCACATGGTAAATTACCGAGTGTTCATTAAAAGGTGTCAAAATATATTCAAAGTTGAGTTTCCAGTAGAGTTTCCAAGATCTATACAATATGAAAAATGCATGAAAAATTGAGAAAAATCATGTAAAATTTGGATCTCAATTCAGTATCTATCTGTCTAGGCTCGAATTTTCCAGATTTCCTTCTTATTATGACTTGATAGACATCATTAATATGATTATACCCAGCTTTAGGTTTTTGTTTATTATATGCTAAGTGGCCAATGTCATGAAGATCATAAGTTTTATAAACTTAGAGTATATAAACTTAGCTCACAAATAGATTTAGAAGTGCTAGATGTTTTAAACATGAACACCACTTAATTCAACCGATTTATAACAACTATTTACATTGTCTCATTTGAGCATATATAATAGTGTCATTTTCTTATGTCCTGTTGATGAATATTGGCAGAGAAGTTAAAATTGTAGATTGTACTCAGTTTAAAGTTCAAACTAACAATGAATTCAAATTTCAGAGGCATTGATATGTTTTCTACAGAAGTATATGTGTTTTCTATAGAAGTATTCATGTTGATGAGATGGATGGGCCATAGGCCTACAATTTATGGTACAGGTCCCTTGGAATTATGGAAAAGTACTTGTGTGCTATCAGAATCATTTTTAACAACCCCATCTTAATGGCTCATTTTTAGTTTTTGTATTTTACCTCTTTATATTACTTACCACTCAGGATAGATTTATATTAACCTAGATCTATTAAATATCCATATTGATGAGATGGATGGGCCATAGGACTACAATTTATGGTTTAGGTCCCCTGTAATAGCGGAAAAATATTTGTGTTCTATCAAAATAACTTTGAACAACACCATCTTAATTCCCTTCCTTTCTAGTTTTTATAGTTTACCCCTTTCTATTGCTTACCACTTAGCATAGATTTGTTAATCATTGAAAGCAATAGAAAATACGCAGGTGCAAATATTTTGAATTCTCAAGTGTTGGGGTTAGAATAGATCTATACTGTAGATCAATAGGGTTGTTATTTTGTGAAACTATAGGTTGGATGTTAAATTTTAATTTTTATCGAATGTTGACGTTATAAGACAAATGCCAAATTTGTTCCATTTTAATTGTTACACATGACTAAAAGGGGCATGTGACACATATCCTCCACATGGGGGTGTAGAGTGTACCGCTCCATGCAATGAAGGGAGAATGGAAAAGTGCATTGTGATTTTGATTTTTCAACCTTACATGCATATGCAAACACATCCCCTACAAAATTAACCTAACAAGGTCTCAAATTGAATGCTTTAGCCCTTGTAAAGTTCAATTTAGATGATATAGAAGTTTGGAAGCATGTCATGCTAATGTGGTGATCCATTTACTCTCCTAATGCTTTGTATTTCTATTATTCTTTGAGTTCAATACAAATATGGGAGTTTGAAATCACTAGATTGCAAAGATTTCTCAGTTTTGTAGCTTTCTTTTTCTTTCATGTGTATTATATCTAAATTATACTCACATGTGATGGTGTTTACTTTCATTCTTCTTGCAGTTTCAAATGAACAAGTTGATTTACTGGCAACATGTAAGCCTCTTTTTCTCCATGTGTGTGGACATAACTGATAATGAACTAGCTTATTTAGAGAGCTTTCATTTATTTTTTAAGATATTGGATATAATAATATTTCCCATCTGGCAGGTAAAATGGCTTCTGACATCTAGATTAGTTTTTTTTTCTAAAGAATAATTCTTTGTATTACGTTAAGTTATCATGTACTAAAGTGAAATTTTGCAATAGTGATGCGTGGTAATTTTGGCCATCAAGTGATTATTTAAGCTAAATTTAGAGCATTGAAAATTTCACGAAGATTCTTATCCCGATGAACTCCCCCACCAACTTGAATATATTTCTTCTAGTATCTATTGATGTTGACCTTCATTAAGCTGTTATTGAGGAATATAACAACATACTTGACTCTACCATAATGTTTTATATCGTTGCATCATGTTGGAGAAGTGAATTGTATTACAACACTACATTAGAGATCTGGCTTGCTTTGTTGACATGGATAGTGTCCTTTATATCTATAACAAAGTCCTAGAGAACTACTATCAAGTATTATTATTAGGGAATTAACATTGGAATCCATAACTACAAGCATTGATCTTCTAGTCCTTGATAGTCAATGTGTTATATTATTTCCACTTTTGTCATTGTTACCCCTCATACTGCATGAGGATTGTATCTGTGATTTTTATTAAACATGATAGGGATTTGCATGATGATAGATTTATGAGAAGTGATTACTTGTAGATGGTAATTCCATTAGGTCACTTCAGTATTTTGGATTGGATGAGATTATTTTATCCCTTTGGAATCAATGGTAATGGCTTGCCCATTGGTTCTCTATTTAGGGTGGCATATCTAAGGTTGATGGACCCATATGCTATTGGACATTTGGTTATGATGCTTAAATTTTTCTTCATGTGACTATTCTTAACATCATGATTTTGTTATTATTATGTTTCTTATTATGTTCAGAGAGTACTGAACCTATGCTTGTGTAGAATGGGTCTACTTCCCTAAGGGGTTGGCTATGGTGGTAATGATAAATCATTGGTTGATTAGTTAGGAGGGTACACTTCACATGTTCCCTTTCTCTTATGTTGTTAGTTATCACTTGACACTTGCTAAGACCTAGGTGGGGTGATATTTGATTAGTTTGTTTGTTGAGGTTCCCTAGAACTTATTGATATATTTCCTATGGTCATCACATGTCAGAAAGGATAGGATCATAATTGAGGAAAGTGTTTGGCACATTCCTCTTTTTTATCTTGATTTGTTATTGGGGTTTTATTGGCACATGTGACAATAACATATTATTATTTTGGTGAAGGAAATCCCTTTTTATACCATGGTGGGAACATACTTTACAACTTGTACTATATCTCACACTTTATATGGTATAGTCCTACCCTTGATTTGTGTTTCCCATAAATATGGTTGGCCCCAATGTTTATCCATAACAAATTTGTTTACATAGAAACAATATCATATTCATTGGGGTTGTACATCACTATTTCATGTAGTCGTGGGTAAACATGCCTAGACCATGAGCTATGAAGGATACACTATTTATCACATGGGCTATCCACCTTTTAATATTATGTAGTTTTCATTGTGATGTCATGGGTCCAAATGTTCACATATTGTCATAGTGGTGGACGCATATAATATGTTATGGAGTTGTTTTTATTTCTTGGCACATGGATCCATCATGTGATAGTTGTTCACATGAATGGAGTTGTGTCTTTGAGTTGTGGGTTGATATGTTGTGGGTTGACCTTTCCATTACTTAGCCCATGAGATTTAAGGAGGCCACATGACACTTTAATTTAATGGAGCTAGAATATTACATTGTCTAGTTGATTTTGAATAATGATTGATTAATATGTTGCGTGTATCAGGGGTATCACATGAATCTACCTTGAATTGAATCCATTGATTGGCTAGAGTTTTGGTTCCTTATTCACACTCAAGTGAGTAATTATATTATTTTAACATTGTTGGCTTGTCTAATGGATTTGGTTACATAAGAAATTTTTTGAATTTGTTTTCCTTGAATATTTTATTAATTCTTCTAGGAGAAGTAAGTGGATCTCAACAAATTATTGCTATTTAATCTAGTAAGGAAGTTGTCGAGGGGGTTATTTTATTGTATTCCTCGGAGAACTAATGGATCTAAGAAAATGGTTACTTCTTTATGTTGGTATGTTCCTGAAGATTAAATATTAAGTTCCTAAGGTGTTCTTTTCTATGGTGATGTTTTATTTTATTTGTTTATATAGGTCATCTGGCCACATAGTGACCATTATCACCCAACTAAAGAAAACTTGTTTCAGTTTCTTTCTTTTATGGGAAAAAATGGCATTAACATTTTTGATGTTGAGGTATATGTTGTATAAATCCTTTATAGTCTGCTTTATTTTATATTTTTCATTGCCCTTCATGACTTGTACTTTGAATTGTATCTTCTTTCATTTTTAGAAGAGGAACTCAATATTGATGGTAAAAGAAGGAATTGAAGAAAGACGAGAAAAATCATACTGGAGCAGTGAATGTAGAAAGATAGAGACAAGAGAATTGTTCTAGTGATACCCTTAAAACCAATAACCTTTTTGAGATCTAGACTGATGGTCAAGTATTTAGAGTTGGTGAATTCACCTGCAATGCCTTGGAAACACAATGTTAATGTTTTGAAGTGATGAAACATTTTTTCATGTGTAAACAGTAGTCCAACCAATATTAAGTTGGAAACTCATATTGCGATATTTTACATTGACTATAATATAATTTATGTGGTTGAAATTATTTAAAGTTGTACGTGATATTATTTGGTATTGTCATTAACATATGTAAATTTGTGTTTTCATATTAAATAAACATGCACATTGTATGACATTTTTTTAATTTAGTCACAAAATCATACTAATTAATTTATGTTGATTAATAATGATCACATAAAATCAATCTAAAAATACTAAATTAGTAGTCTATATTGATTAAATATTAACACAAATAAAATGAATATACAATGACTAAATTAATCATTTATAATATGGTTATTAATGAAAGTAAATGAAATGAATATAAACTACTAAATCATTCATTTATATAATGAATATGAAACTACCAAAAAAATATAAATGACTACTATAAATGATAAATTTGTGATTAGAAACGACGACTAAAGCTTGCATATATACGACTATTAGTAGCTAATTTACAATATCTTATAACACGACTAAAATTTAGTCATATTTCTTTGGTAATTAATTGGTTTCAAACGATGACTAAAATTTGCATATATGTGACTATTAGTAGCTAATTTACTATATCTTATAACTCGACAATATTTTGGTCATATTTATTCAGTCATTAATTGGTTTTATCGGGAGATCATATAGTAGTATATTTTGTTGTGTATTTGGTCATTAATTATGGCAATTAATGACTAAATCAATGACTAAATTAGTGACCAAATTCAGGGCTAAATATACTACTAGATTATAAGTTTTAGACAACCAATTAATAACTAACCTAAATATGACTAAAAGTTGGTCGTGTTATAAGATACTGTAAACTAGCCACTATTGGTCACCAACTGAAAAATGGTCGTTTATATGCAAATTTTAGTCTTTTTTTTAGTAGCTAATTATCCATTTTGTACTAGTGTAGAAAGGTCCATTGACTGAGTACATTCAAGTGATAACTTATGTATTAAAATGGGTTCAAAGTTTCGTAAACAAACTTTTGGAAGAATTGACTTATTAATGGAACTAGATGAATTTATTCTTATTTTAACGAGATGAAAATGACTTGCTCATGAGCACACTCTGAGAAGGTAGTAGTTAAACAACAATCAAAAGTACACCCTTGAAAGGATTTAAAAAGGTGATAGACAATAAAATGACAAACACAAAATGTTAGAAAATATAGATGTAATACTTAAAAATTGTGAGTAGATGTAGTATTTTTCTAAGGAAAATGGAAATGGAAATAAATAGAAACCATAGTTACAAAACTAACTCAACAATTCTAGAGAGTAGGATTTAAATTTAGACCTATTAAAATAATCATAAAATCACTCAAAAAAATGCACATCAACCTCATAAATTTGGTGCAAAGGCAATAATTTAAGATTCGCTAGAACTTGGGCATCAACCTTGGTGTTGCCAAGTCCAAATCGAACTTGGTGGAAGCAAAAGTTTTCGTTCAAAATTGTACAAGAAAAGGTTTGATTTGGTAGTACTCGAAAATTTGGCCAATATTTGGAAAAAATTCCAAAAACCTTGGTCATCATTATAAGTGAAACATATCATTTTTCTATAGATCTTGGAGCACTAATTTCATGTGATAAATTTAAACTTGAAGCAAAAACAAACAACCCTTTATACAACTCTAGAATTTTAAAAGCAATGGAACCATAATTTATTGTTGAAGTCAGTAAAATGGAATCAATTAGGAATTTTATTATGGTATTATTGACAAATTAATTGTTTCTAAAGGAATTATCGGTCATGTTATCACTTCAGAATTATAATGCCAAAATTTCTCACATTAGTTTGATGGTAAAGGTCGGTGCTAGTTTAAGTTTGATTTATGTTTGCCTTAGAGTTTGAGTTTTAGGATCTTGAGTCAACTATGCATTCTCATTCATCACCCGTCTCATAACCATGTGTCAGTTTTGTTTAAAGGTTACTAGGTGCCACAAAGCTCTTTAGGTGATTTCATAGCGCATAGTCATTTTGAAGTGTTTTTGCAGCGCATAGATCCTTTTCAGCAGTTTCGCAGTGCAACACGTTTTAGGTGATTTCGTAGCACATAATTCAAATTTTACACTGACTGTGCTACGAAATCGGAGATTCATGCAATCTGTAGCAGGTCTGTCCTAACTGTCAAATCTGTCAAGTTCAGTTATGGTTACGTCATTAACTGTCAGTTTATAAACTCCACATATCATGTTCAACCGCTTATCTCCATCATTACAGCCGCTAGATACCTTGGTACGCTAAGATTGCAAGTTCCAAGAAAATCCAGGTATTCACAGTCTCAATTATGATTGTATTCGTTGCATAAAGAACAAGTCTGCAAGTTTTCAATTTGAATGCATTATTATCAAGAGAAGCAGTTATCAAGCGAGGCAGTCTTTCAAGTGAGGCAGAGATTGAAGATTGAGCAGCGCTAGTATTTCAAACCTTCATTATGTTGAAGTCTCATGGAGGGATCTACAGAAAGAAAAGACCACAGATCAGGCAGATGTTTGAGAAACGAACCTGAAGGTGTAGAAATTATCTTGAAAAGAAAAGAAGTTGAGCATGCATTCAAGCAGGTTAGATGTTGGAATGTTTGTGAGAAACTCCAGGGAGGTCATGCACAAATCACCAAGGAATTTTCTTTGAATTTCACAGTGCTGAATTCAAAGGTTGGGATGCTTGAATTGCAAGTCTCACCAGAGGTAATATCTAGAGTTACTGAGATTCAAATGGGACAAGAAACTTGGTTTAAGAATTTCAAATTTGATATAACCCCCTGCAAAGAATTTCTGAGGCCAGAGTACATTAACTCAGATTTAAACAAGTCTGTGCCTAGAAATTATGTCAAGGACTCATATGCCAATCTTCTTACCTATATACAAAGGTATCTTACCTACGAAGGGAGATATAATAAGGTGTACTCATATCATTTCAAGTTTCTATTACATTTTACAGGAAAGATATCCCCTGATTTACCTTTTTACTTATTTCGTAGCTTAAGTAAAATTTGTGATAAGGTACAGCTAAGGAAAGAAGCCTGTGAGACCTCATTGTTTCACCATGGTTTAACTAAGTTGATTGTTCTACATGAACTCCAGAGAGTAGGTAGGGACTGGCCCACATTCATATTCATGTCTGGTTTCAATAATGAGACCGATCTCAGTCCTCAACTTGCAAAAGATCTTCCAACAACAACTAGTCATCATGCAGAAACAAGATCCAGGAGATTTTCAAAGTTGAAGGCTAGGAAACAAGTAAAAGAATCCACCAAGTCACTGACTATCCAGGATACACCCTAGCAGTCCCTTAAAGAGAAAGCTCAGGTCAAAGAAGGTGCACATGAATCAAGCACAGGCGAAGGAGTTGAAAGAAGAAGGACTAGGAGCCAGGTAGTTAAAGAAAAAGGCAAATCAGTGATTATTGAAGAAAGCCCTGTTTCAGAGGGAGACTTGAATGACTTACTGCAAGCCATTGACATTGAAGAATCTCCCCTGGTTCAAGCATATTTAATAGAGTCAGGAAAAGACAAGGTTAGGAGAGTCAAATCCTTGAAAAAACTCAAGTTTGATGATCAAGTTGATCAATTTGTTTTTAAGCCAAGGAGACCCTAACGAGGAATTTTAAGCAAATACAGGAGGTGCTGCCAAGAGCAGATGAAATAGGGGAGGTAACACAACCTCATGAAGGAAAAGATAAAGACAAAGCAGTTACCCTTCAAGAAGAAGATAGTGTGGAAGAGTTGAAAAGGAGGTTGGAATTGGCAAACTTTGAAATTTCTAGACTGAAGAAAGCCTCCAGAAAATTTGCAATCAAGGAGGCTTATTTTAACCAAATGCAAGCTCGGTGGGAGGAAAAAACATTTCAAATACCCGAGGTGGTTGATTTTAATGTTCAATTCCGTAGCTAGACTGTCCCTGCAATAAAGGAAGCGCAAGTCATCAAAAAGGTCAATACAAACCTTAGAGCTGGGATTAGAGTCATGAGGAAACAAATCGAGGACTTAAAGATACAGTTAAGCCAACAGAAAGAATCTTCTTAAAGAAGTCACACATCAAGTAAGCTTATGTTTCACATTTTGATGGTTTTCCTTGTTACAATCTTTCTTGAAGAATCATACATTTTCACTCAGTTTTGAAAAGATTTGGAGCAATTACAAAGGATGTTTAAATATCAAGAATCTCAAAATAGAAAAATTTTGGGTTGAAACTGTGTTTTTGGAACTACACAGCAGTTTCGTAGCGCGCTACGAAACTGCTGAAGATGATGACTAATGCACAACAGTTTTGTAGCGCGTTATGAAACTGCTAAATCTACATATTTTAAACTCAGTCAACCTATTTCGAAAGGCCGAGGGAAATTTTTTGAAAAAGGAACATCTTCAAGGGATCATCTAAAGGTTTCAACTTCCAACAAGGTCAAGACAGGTGGAGGAAACATGTATTCGAACCCAACTCCAAACTTTTTGTTATAAAGTGATCACACTTCCTGCAGTCCATGATATATCAGACAGCTTGGAAGAGCTTTTGTCTTCACACATGGAAAAGGTTGACAACACATAAAGGACATGGAATTCTGATATATTTTGCAAGATAAAGGACACGGTTCATTGGATTCGAATATCTTTGAAGAAAACCAAAGGCAGATAAACAGGGCAGTTTCCTATTTTTCAGGGGCAATGGAGATGTAACATGGAGGACCAGTATGGAGCTTCGAACATCCACCACAGCCAAACTAAAAAAAATGGACTACTTGTCAAAGAACGAGAATGATTGTAATTAAGGCTATTATTAGCATGATATGGAGTTAGACTCCTATTTGACTTAGATCTCTAAAAAGTCCAGTTAGCAGTTTGTTACATTTAATAGGTAGTTAGAACTTGAATAGGTGTCAGAAGAAGTAAAATTCGAGTTCCCCTCATGTTGGAGGAGGAATCTCAGCCCTGTAAAAAGAACTCTATAAATAGAAGAAAGAGCAATGTACCAAGGGTTGGAAATTTATAAAAAAAAAGCTATGATATTTGGCTTATGTAAAGACTCTGTTTTTTTGGTAATATAGCACTGGCTTATGCTTCTCAAGAATCATAAAGAGTTCAATGTGATGAATTTCTTTTGTTGTTTTTTCATGTTATCTACAGTTTTATGAGAATGTGATTTCTTAGAAATCGCTTATAGTGCTCTAATTTCCTTCAGATACTCATAAAGTGCCTTCTATGTGTTTGTTGTGCTCTACATATGTTGAAATCTGAATGCCTTGACTTCTATGCAAAGCTAACCCTACTGTTAATAATGAATCATATATGACTCCATTAGCCCAATGGATACTTGTTAGTTATGTTTCCACCTTTTACATTTTTATTTGTTTCATAAGAAGTTAGCCATCTTGATCATAATCAAAAACCTTTAATCCTTTGAGAGAGCCCTCTTAGGTTGGGGAGGCTAAGCCTCAGCCTAAAGTAGGTTTGAAACAGTTACTTGAAGTCTTCCTGGTCTGCAACCTTCCAGGGCCTGATTTTGAGATAATAGGTCACGAATACCTTTTCTGTTACAAATTAATGGAAAAGATATCATCAAAGGGGTTGGAGTTTAATTTAATCAAACTCATTGTTAATAAAAGAGGACCATTTTAATGATCCTCTATGTTTATAACCAAAAGGCATTAATGTTTAAGAAATAATCTATTTGAAAAAGAAGCCCTCACATTAATGATATGGCCTCGATCCAATAAGAGGAGTTTTTGTTTTTACAAATGTAACATAATCATTGTAATTCATGGTGTAGAGAATGATTTGGTAATGTTTGATGTGAAATATTTTACAAAGAGACTCAATAATATGATCCATATACCCATGATTTGTGCATGAGTGAATTAATTGTCTTAATCTTTGTCCAACCTGCAAGCATGAAATAACTTAGAGGCGGCAATGAAACATTATGAGAACTACAATGAATTATATAATCAAAGTATTTAGCTAATATCATAGTTGTTTAGGGATTTAGCTACTCATTTAAGTATAATCTCTTATTTGCATATTAATGCAAATAGTCAATAAGCCCTGCCATAGTTCTAAAACATGGTTTTTGAGTTTAAGTCATATATTTGACTTCCAACTTCAGAAATGTTCCAAGAAACTTCTCAATAAAATGCAAAATTTAAAAATAACCTCTTAATTTCATAGCAATACAAATCATCTAAGAGCATTGTCTAGTGATTCTACTCAGTCATTTGAAAGGACCATTACTGAAGGAAATAAAGAGAAGTAGCCATAAACAATGCATAATAAAGTAATAAATATGATATACAAGCCCAGAAGCCTTGAAAAACAATTAACAAAAGAATTAGGACATAGCCAACAACCAGAACAAACACATTCAATTTTATAGATGAGCTTGATTTCAAAAAATTCTAGACAATATATATTACAACGAACTACATCATAGTTTTGTGGGGTTAACAACATATCAAACTCTGAATAAAAGGAGTTGTGGGAACAACACTTCAAATTAAATAAAATAATATGATTTATACTCTGCAACCCCCTAAATTAGTCATCACAAAAAATAATTGGGACATAGAGATCAGTTAGAATTCAAGTATAAGCTACAACAAATTACATAGTTTTGTATGGTTGATAGAATAACAAACTCTAGAGGAAAGGAATTGTAGGAAAAGCACTTCAAATTAAATACAGTCAAAACCCATGTACTGCTATGCATGCATAAGGATTTTTATTTATAACTCTTTGTACATGCAACTGTGCATTTGGGGTCAAACATTAAAAGAATATATTTTATACCTCAAAATGCAAATTGAAGAAAGCTCAAAGAATTTTGTAAAGGTCAATTTTGACATTTTTTCTAGAAAGAACAACAAAAGCATTGGAGAGTATCTAGCTACTACCATTGGCACAATTATGTAAAGATTTTTTTTTTAATTTTTACATGGAAGTATTTTTTTGTTGATAAAAAACAGTTAATTTTTCAAATTTATAGGTGGTTTTCTTTGTTTATTGCATTTCATATATTGTTAAATTCATATTTTTTGTTGCTTCCTAGAAATTTGGGGGCGTCTCCTAGCATAACCATAGCTCATATTAGTACCATGATACAAAACCATCTCGCCTCAATACTTGCATTTACAAAGAAAATGGAATTACATAGAATGACCCTTGTGGGTTCACTGACCATGAAATTTTTAGCATTGAAAGGGACAAATAAACCACAACAGATATCAGTACCAAGTTCATTAGGCAAAAAAATTAGTTCAACGGTATACATATGTAAATGTAATGATATAATCTATTTCCTCATTTAAGATTTTAGATAGCGGCTATAGGTGTGAACCTAAACTGAATATTGCAATTGATCAATATTCTTATAAAGAAACTAGAGAGAGAATATACCTTCTATGAACATATTGGAGGACTTTATAAGTGAAATGTTGCATACCTTTGCTATGAAAATGGACACCATGCAGATCAAGAGGAGACAAGAGGAAGAAGAGAGAGCCTTAGCTATCTTTTTCCCTAAATGCACTAGAAGGAACCCCAGAAATGAATGTCCATTAAATGTTATAGAGGTATTCTCAGTCTGTGAGGAAAACCATTCCATAGATAAGTGTCCTTCTTTTCCTGGATTAAAAGTTGTATAGCAAGGGGTAGAAGGTGGGCCTAATCAACTTTGTTTCATAAATCAAAGGAGGCCTCAAGGACCTTGGCCATACCAGCAAGGCATGCAAGGTGCATCCTACTCATATTACGATCCCAACCAGAATGCACCCCTTCCACCTTGGTATTCTTCCACTCATCCATCATGGTACACTCCTTATCCTTGATCTTATGCACCTCAGTATCCTCCCCAATGTGTCAATCAAACATTTCCTCCATATGATTCTACACATCCTTAGTGGAATAACCCATCACAAGTGTGGAGCCTAAACTGAACCAACCTCCTACTTTACTACCTCCACCTCCATCTAAACCATAACTCATTCATCCTGCTCCACCCAAGCAATCTTAGATGCCTACTCAACCAAATCTGAACCTGAATAACAAGCAGGTGCAACAGGTCTATTGTGGAGAGACATATTATCCTACCTATGATGTGGAGATTCAAGAAATCAACCCCGGGTCTGGAAGAGTGGTCCCAGATAACTAACCTCCATCTCCACCAGAGGAGCTTGAAGAGGAAAAGGAAGAGAGTATCCCTCAAGTAAATCTGCCTCCTTTTTCTAAAATATTGATCCATCCTAACCAACACACCCTATAAGAGGTTGACTTTTGGGAGAATTGAAAAACATGTGTGTTAAATCCCACTCCTCCAAGCTATCAAGGATGTTCCCATCTACAATAAGATTATAAAAGAGAAATGCTCCAAACCTCCTAGGAGGAGAAAGAAAGACAACCCTACCATCAATGTCATTGGTCAATTGTCTGATCTAATGCTAGGGAGATTAATTTTCCAAAAGTATCTAGATCTTGGAAATCTTGTGGTAGATGTGCACATTGATGGAATCAGTGTCCCTCATACCTTGATTGATCTTGGGACTACCATCAATATGATGACTAAGGAAACCATGTTGAAGCCAAACCTCAAATGATCCTCGAGAAGGACCACCAAAGTGCTGCAACTTGCAGATAGGTCCACAATGGCTATTAAGGGAGTTGTTGAGGATGTAATGGTCTCTATTAACTTCTGCAAGTATCTTCTTGACTTCCTAGTTCTCTAGCCCAAGGAAAAATTCAATGCTTCTCCTCTCATCCTTGGAAGACCATGGATAGCCACTATTGGTTCTTACATAAGTTTCAGAGTTGGGAACATGACCATTAAGAATGGGCATTTGTCCAAACAGTTGGTCTTGTACCCTCCTGCTCAACCATCCTTTGAGGATGACTTACCCCTATCGTTTGAAGAGGAAGAGGAAGATGAAGTGTACCATACATCATCCCATCCATTCTATACCCTAGATGTTTTTATAAGAGGGGGGAATCTTGACGGATATGACCTCATTGGCCAAATCCTCCAGAACAAATCCCCCAACACCATGCCTCTTAATGAGCTTGTGAAGGAATCTAAGGGTAATCCTTGTATTGAGTTATGCCTAGTGGACCCAAGTCCTACACATGTGAAAATGGTATACGTTTGTCCATCTAAAACCTTAAATATTAACAACTCTCTCTCAACTAACCAAGAGGAGAAGTTGTGAAAAATGTTGAGAGAACACTTAGATAACTTTGCTTGGAGCTACAAAGAAATGAAATGGATGCATCCTTTGATGTGTAATCATCACATCTACATCAATTAAGGATGTAATCCTATGCACCAACCTCATAAGAGAATGAACCCAGCCCTCAAAGACATAGTAAAGGAAGATTTGCAAAAGTTATTGGATGCAAGGTTCATCTACCCCATCTTACATAGTGAGTGGGTTTCCCCTCTATTTTTGGTCCCAAAGATGAATGGAAAGTGGAGGATATGTGTGGATTACATAGAGATGAACAAAGCCACTAAGAAATACTATTTACATTTAGCTTTCATTGATCAAGTTTTAGATGGTCTTGTAGGAAATAAGTTATTCTCTTTCCTCGATGGACTCAGTGGTTACAATTAGATCTAGATCAGCCCAGAGGACCAAGATAAAAATAAATTCACTTGTCTTGGGGTACCTTTTTTTATAGGGCCCTTCCTTTTAGATTATATAATGATCCCGCAACTTTTCAAAGAGCAGTTCTAAGCATATTTGTTGAACTAGTCCATGAATCTGTAGAGATCTACATGGATGATTTCACTCTCTATGGGTGTGAATTCTTGGAGGCTCTCTCTAACCTGAGGTAATTCCTAAAGAATTTAATTTAAATGAACCTCTTTCTTAGTCCTCAGAAGTGTAAATTATTCATGAATTCAGGGACTCTCCTTGGCCATTCAGTATCTTAGGAAGGAATACAAGTGGTCCCAAATAAAAGTGTCCTCATTAAAAGGATCCCTACTCCTCAAAAGCAGAGTGATGTTATGAGCTTCCTGGGCTTAGATGGATATTATAGTAGGTTCATCAAAGACTTCAACAAAGTAGCCTCACCATTTTTTGGATTGCTGGCCAAGGACTTTGAATTCTTATGGTCAGATAGCTACCAAGAGGCCCTAGAAATCTTGAAAGACAAATTTACCATCACACCCATACTTAGAGACCCAATCAATTGGGATCTTTCTTTTCACATCCATGTTGACGCATCTGAAAAAGATGTAGGAGGATCTTTAGGCTAGATAGATGATAAGTTCGCTTATTTCATTTAATTCATTAGAAAAAATATGTCTAAGGCTGAATTTAATTACATTGTAACTGAGAAAGAACTTCTAGCTGTTGTAAACTCCTTCAACAAGTTTAGACACTACATCATTAGATACCAAATTTTTTTGCATACTGAGCATGCAACTATCAAGTAATTAATGAACAAGCCTAATGTGAATGCTAGAATTATTAGATGGTTTCTTCTATTACAATAGTTTGATTTAACTATCATTTATAAGGCAGGTAAAGAAAATGTAGTTGCATATTTTTTTGTCTAGATTTGCTTTGCTTGCGGGTAATGAAGGGATGGTTGATGACTAGTTTCCAAATGAGCACTTATTTTCTATCTCAGTTCTCTCTCCATGGTTTGTTGAAATAGGAAAATACCTAGTCGCTATGGAATTCCCTCCAAATTTTTCATCTAGGGAGAAGAGAAAAATTGTAAGGGAGAGTGCCCCTTTCACTTGGATTGGTGGCAATATCTTCAATCTAGGACCAAATCAAATATGGAGGAGATGTGTCAGGTAATAGGAGGTCTTTGAAATCCTCTTGGTCTGTCATGATGGGTATTGTGGAGATCACTTTGTTCCGAAGAGGAAAACTTTCAAGGTTCTACATGTTGGCTACTACTAGCCCACTCTCCACCAAGATGCAAGAAGATACACTAGTTGATGTGATTAGTGCTAGAGGATGGGGAAAGCTACCCCCAAGAATGAAATTACCTTACAATGTTAAGTGTATTTGGAGCCATTTAACAAGTAGGACATGGACTTCATTGGTCCAATTGATTCACCATCAGGGCAGAAAAAGTACATCATTGTATGCACTAGGTATTTGATAAAGTGGGTTTAGACAAAGGCTACCAAGTTAGCAACAGAGGAGAACGTGGCTAAGTTTTTAAGGGAGAATGTGTTCTAAAAATTTGGGTACCCTAGAGAGATAGTCACCGATAAAGGATCTCAATTCACATCACATCTGATCAAAAATTTGTTAAGGCAAGATCATATCAAGCACATAAAATCTACTACCTATAATCCTTGGGCCAATGGATAAGTAGAGGTCACAAATAGAGTACTAGAGGGCATCCTCACTAAGGTTGTGAGAAGCAAAAAAAATGATTTGGTGGACATATTAGTGGAGGCCACTTGGACCTATAATACAACTTGGAAGACAACTACTGGTTCTACCCCTTATGATTTGGTCTATGGAAAGAATGCTATGTTCTCCATTTATTTTGAGTACAATAATTTGAGAATGGCAGCCCAATTGGATTTAGATGTTACAAAAGCACAATAGGAGATGTTTCTCCAATGAAATGACTTGAATGAATTTAGAATGTAGGCCCTCCTACACACTCAAGTTATCTTATTATAGAGGAAGGTATGGCATGATAGGAATATGAAGGTTAAGGTTTTTCAAGAAGGGGATTGCAATATGCTATATGACTCTAGATTCAAGGACTTCAAAGGAAAAATGATCATACGATGGTTAGGCCCCTACCTGATAGAGAAATGCCATGATAATGAAGTTGTTCAAATCAGGACCATTTATGAGGAAGGGATTCCCTTTCTTGTCAATGGCTACATATTGAAAGTTTACAGAAAGCCTATGTCCAAGGAAGAATTCATCAACACAATCAGCAGAGAGGTGAATGTGATTGGAAGTGTCATAACTTTGAAGTCACACCATTCCTAGATACTTTTTTTGTTTGTAAAAAGGAAAGAAAAAAAGAGTAAAAAACAATAAGATGCCTGGATGAAAACCTTCATGAGGCATATGAGGCTAACTCTTGGGTTGAAAACCTCCCCGAGGTAGCCCAGGAGTGAAAAAAATAAAAAGAAAAAAAGATAAGATCCCTGAGTGAAAACCTCCCTTGAGGCACTCAGGGCAGGCATAGAGGTTCAAAAACTCTCTTGAGATAGCCTGTGTGTTATGAAACTAGATCACAAAAAGATAGAAAAGATAGATCAACACCTTAGAAATAAGCCTCTTCGAGGGGGCAACCTCCGTTACATTACATAAATGAAAAATTCTTAGATGATACAAATGACAAGACCTCCTTTCTATATATAGGAGTCTAAGGGTTCATAATATAATCAGAGCCGACATAACAATAATAATGTAAGGGCACAATAATAACAATACTGGGCTTCTATGGGGCACAATAATAAAGATATGGGGACTACATGGGCACAACAATATAATAAGGGGGTTGTACTAATAACAATAAGGGGTTACACTAGTAGTATAGGGACCTAACATGCCCCTATTCTTCAAAAGGTGTTGTCCTCAACGCTTGAGTAGTTATTGATGCTTTTGTATAAAATTCTTGTCCTCCCATGTGGAATCTTTAGCAGGTAATTTCTTCCACTTGATGAGATACTCTGAAATTGATCGATTTCGTAGCTGTCGACTTCTCGGTTCTATGAATGCTTCAGGTTCCAATATGATTTTTCCTTCCTTGTCAAGTTTTGGTAATATTGTTGGAACTGGGATCTTTGACAACTTTTGAATGATTTCCCACCCTGCTTCACCATTCTTCCATTCATCCCTTTCTTTGTTTATCAAATTTGGTTGGATAATTATACCAACCTCTACCATTAATTCTACAATCATATGTTCAATTTCACTCCTTTGGGCATATGGATATCTACAAGGACTAATGTTTGGAGGAACACTTCCTGGAATCAAATGAATAGCATGATCATGATCGTGAATATGTGGGATACCTTTGGGAGTCTCATATACCTTGGAATGATTGTCCAAGGCTTTTTGGAGATCTGGAGAAATAGATGATTTCGATGTGGGATCCGTTAGTGAACATAATTGTGAAAATACGCCTTGTTGTTATTTCTTTAGAAGCTTTGTCATTCTGTTAGAGCTGATTATATTTCTTGGTTTCCCTGTGATACCCCTTAATTCAAATTCCTTTCCTTCTGAAGAAAATTTCATGAAAAGTTCTTGAAAATTAAAAGCTATTGTACCCAAGGATTGTAGCCATTGGAATCCTAGTACAACATCAGCAACACGCATTGCGATGGAAAGAATTGGGCTATTCAATACATATTCTCCCACGGATAGCTTGATATTATGGTAGTTTCCAGAGCAATTTATGGTTCCTCAACTTACAACCATCACTTGACACCCTCGTGCTGGATATAGGAAGCAATTCAATTCCTTGGCTATCTTACAATAAATAAAATTATGGGTACTACACGAATCAATCAACACTATTACCTTTTTCTTCTTGATATGTCCTTCTACCTTTATAGTTTGAGGAGTGGTAATTCCAACCAATGCATTACAAGATATGGTCAAATTCATTTCTTTTTTCTCTGGGGTTGGTTCCTAGTGAGTATCCTTTTCTTTTGATGTTTCTTAATACTTTTCTTCTTGATGTTTCACTGTTTGAACCTTCTTCTTCTTGATATGTCCTTCTATCTTGAGAGTTTGAGGAGTGGTAACTCCTACCATTGCAGTACAAGGTATGGTTGGATTCATTTGTTCTTTCTCTAGGGTTGGTTACCGATGTATATCCTCTTCTTTTTACATTTCTTGATCCTTTTCGTCATTAGGAGGCCTTTCTTGTAGCAGATTTATCCCACCTTCCTTCAAACCTTCCATGTCTTTCTTCAAATCTTCCATGCCTTCCTTCCAATATGCTTTCATACCATCGATATCAGCTTCCATGGCATAGATAAAACTATTTATATTTTGCTTCTCTAGAATATCATTTACCATTATCTTCAATTTTTGAAAGTCTTCAATGTGTTCTACCATTGAACCCTTTTGTTTGAGATTTATTAATTGGCTAAAGAAGGTGTTGCTCTTTGTATCCTCATAATGTGCTATCATTTCCTCCATGAAAATTGACCACGTGACAAGTGGTTTACGAGAACAAAGTCCTTTATAACATAAAAAATGATTTGGTTCTAAATAATTACATGCAATACGTACCTCTTGTAACAGTGGTACACCATGTAGATAAAAATATTTCTCCATCTGTAGTATCCAATTTACCAGATCCTTGCCATCAAACTTCCTCATCTCACTTTTTGTTTACTTTAGGAGCTCGATCTTGAAACTATTGTAACTCTATAATTTTAGATCTTTAAGTTCTGATATTTCAGCCTATAATAGCTCTCTAAGTCCTCTTTCTAACTCCGCAAGTCTGATCACAATTGGATTCTTGAAGAAAGATTTTTTCCCAATCTCCTACGATGACCTAATTATAGACTAGTTCATTAGAGTGAACTTGTACGACGTGCCACGTGTCACTGTTTCAACCTTAGGTTCTAAAAATTATACCCCAACAAAATACAGTCTGTCCTCTTTCTGTAAATTCTTCGTAATTTCATTTTGACTCTTAGAGAGAAAGTTATGACAATTTTCCCAAGGTCACCTATTTAGGATGTACTTTGGGAGTCTGCAAAAACCCTAACTTCCTCAGATCATATATCCAAAAATATAGCGAGACAAGATCTAAAATAAGGACCTGATGTTCAGACTGATTTCTTATCAAATGGATATTTTCTTTAGCTTCTGAAACTTAGTAGTGAAAAAGTTATAGCAAACCTTCCACGATGACCTGTTTTAGATGAAATTGTGGATCTTGCAAAAACCCTAACTTCCTTAGATCACATATCCGAATATATAGCGAGACAAGATCTAAAATTCAAACCTGAGGTTTAGCGAGATCTCCTCTCAAACAGGTCTTTTTTAGCTTCTGAAACATCACAGAAAAAATTTTATAGCGAAAATTCCATGATGACCTATTTGGAGCAGGGAAACCCTAGAGTCCAAAGATCTAATACCAAATGTTATGAAACCAGCTCACAAAAAGATAGAAAAGATTGATCAACACCTTAGAAATAAGCCTTTTTGAGGGGGAAACCTCATTTGCATTACAAAAATGAACAATTCTTAGATGATACAAATGACAAGACCTCGTTTCTACATATAAGAGTCTAAGGGGTCATAATATAATCAGAGCCGACATAACAATAATATTGTAGGGGCACAATAATAACAATAGTGGGCTTCTATGGGGCATAATAATAACAATACGGGGACTGCATGGGCACAACAATATAATAAGGGGGTTGTACTAATAACAATAAGGGGTGACACTAGTAGTATAGGGACCTAACACTGTGTGTTCCTCAAAAAAAGAAAAGAAAAGAAAGGAAAAATAACAAACAAAGGAGAATGTCATGATAGGGATCAAGGACCCGCCTGTTAATAATTTTTTTCATTTGGTAGGTTTTGACCACAGCGGTGAATTTCAAAGCTAAATTGCCAAAATTCTCAAGTTTCCATCCACTTTTCCCTCCATCCACTCCATACCCTCCATACAAACCATGTCCTCACCACTTTCACCCATCGTTGTGTCTCAAAAACCCAATTTTAGGCCCTCTCTGGATTGCTACAGGAAGATCCTGTAGCACTACGGGAAGGTCCCGAACATCTATAGGAAGGGGATATGATTGATAAAACCATCATGCATGACTTTTCGAAAGTTAAATAAGGTATTCCCACCTTTATCCATCAATAACCCATCTTTCATACATCCTTGTTCACAAAAAAAACAATATCTTTCAAAATTAACCCTAAAACTTTGTCTCATTGTAAGAAAACATAAAAAAATACAATCCATCCACTCCCACATACCTATACTACTCAATCAGGGCCCTAACATCATCTTGCAACCCCCCTACACTCTTTCTCATCACTCCCCTAAAGTTAAAATACCTTGGAAGAGAAAAAGGGGGTTGCCATAATATTTCTTGTAGCAACCTATGCCACCATTACAGAATGCCAGAAGCCTAGTTTCATTTCTTTCCCATCAAGTTGAGGGTATGCTAACATCTCATGAGGAATTCTACCATTCCGAGGACTTTATAATAGTAACAACAAGGACCTACACACATAGCAACAGAAGCAATCAAACACATAGGAGTAAAGAAAGTATACACATGAGAAGAAAATATAGCAAGACAACTCCCTGGGTAACAACACAAAGGTCCAACACTCTAGCATGAATCAATCAAACACAAGGTAGGCACAGGTATGGTAACCTATAAGATCCTCCCTGTGTGTAAAATAATGAAAAATGTATGAATGTTGAGGTAAGGTATTTTTTATAAGCTGGAGGTGGCCAATTAACTTGGCCACCCTCAGTCAATGAACAAAACATGATTTATCATTCATCATGAAACATGGGAGTGTCACATGAGTCAAGATCAGATAATAAGGAGTGGGTGTTGATTACGAGGGATGAGGGAATGATCACTCCAAGTGGGAGAGAGGTCCAAATGACGAAAACTCGTACTCCTACCAAGTCATCACAACACTCTGAGCCCTAGCCAAAAATAGCCTATAACGTACCAAGGCTCAAATTCTCTTGCATCTTTGCTCATTTAAAAATAAGTTAAGGTAAGGATGAGTGTAGGAAGCCATCAAGGAGAGTCAAACCCTACTTTGTCATTTCTACGAGAGGCAGCTACAAGAAGGTATAGGAAGCCCAGAAAATTACTATAGGAAGCCTCCAAGAGTGAAAGAATGCTACCAATGGTTGATTTGGTCTCGAATTATCATTATACTAGGTATGTGGTGAAAAGTAAGCAACCCCTCTCATTCATCTTTCCATAATTTACATGTTGGTGCACCTTGAATTCTCATAATAATATCATTCATCTTGTGGATTAAAAGAAATTTTCTGGCTATAGAGTAGAGGAAATATACATAATTGGATTGATTTCCACA
This sequence comes from Pinus tabuliformis, assembly GCA_031772625.1. Taxonomy (NCBI): domain Eukaryota; kingdom Viridiplantae; phylum Streptophyta; class Pinopsida; order Pinales; family Pinaceae; genus Pinus; species Pinus tabuliformis. The sequence continues at coordinate 433,995,806 of CM062806.1, read as the reverse complement.
TCGTATCTATCACAGAAAGCAACCTCCCTACACTTAGTTGAATAAATAGGAGAATATGGGAGGGGAATTCAATATGAGTGAGCCTACAAACACTAAGATAATTCACCTTCACCCCCCTGTATTAGACATTTTTAGAAGGAATTAGTGGTTAGGTTTCTTTGAGCTACTAAAGGGATATGATGATGACATCACCTTTGAATTTTCCATGGCTTTAAACTATCAAACAAGAGTTGGTGCCACCACTTTGATGAGGGGATTATCCATTTCTATCAGTCCTAAGCTAATTATCAAGACAACAACCCTTCCCCTAGGGATCCCATGGAGAAGGAAGACAAGTCCAACAGTACCGTTTCCAAGAAGAACTTCTTCACTTCTAATGAAAAACTATTTAACATAAAAATGGATTTAGAAGGGAGAGCCTACCATATCCCTGCGATGAGGTTTCTTACCATATCCTTAAGTTCATCTCTTGTGAATGAAGACTCAGTGTAGTCTATGGCTACCAGTTTAGGCTGCTCCATGATTTAAGATTACAAGAAGAATTGCCCATAGCCCAAAGACTCAGTGTGCCTTATTTCCTCCTACATTCCATTATAGACATGAGCCAAAAGGTGAGAGAGGGAAAGCAACAACACCTAAGTCACCATGGCCTCATCAAAGTGATAGTGGAAGATGCTTTGACTAAACTAAGGATTCTTGTCCTTTGGTCCAAATTCAGGGATGTGGATATAGAAGCCTTCTTTAAAACTCAAACCCTCACACTTGGTGAGACCCCAACCTCTAGTACTAGAGGGAGAGAGGTAGAAGAGGAAGAGCATAGGAGGAAGAAGAGGAAGAGGCATAAGAGGAAGAAGAGGAAGAGGTAGATAAAATAGAGGAGGAACTAGAGAGAAAGGAAGAATCTGAGAAAGATAAAAATGAAGAAGAAGAGGAGAAGCAATGGGAAGAACCAAGCCCTGAGAAAACAACTACATCTAGAGAAGAAGAGATGTCCCTAGAGAAAACAAGTTTGTCTGATGGACCCACTAAAAAGGATGAAACTTCTATCTTAACTGCCTTGAGTACACCAATAAAACCTAAAAACAAAAGGCAAAATCAAACTCGCCTCTACTTCAAGGAAAAGCAATAGAATTAAACAAGGGAAGCCTCAATATCCCACAAAGGTTCCTATTAAAATTGAAGAATCTACAAGTAAAAGGGAGGAGCTAGAACCCATTAAAAGGCAATTTGATGAGTTCACCTCTCTTGGAGCCATCTCAAAGACTCCCATAACATATGTAAGTAGCATTGTTACTAGATGAACCTCTTCTAAACAACCAAAGGCACCTACCACACTCCAACAAAAAGGAAAAGGGAAGCTACAAGAAAAATAGAGCCTCCTACAGGAAACATACAAGGTACTATAGGAAGAGCACAAAATGCTACAGGAAGAGCCGAAGGAGAAGCAATAAGGGTAAAAGGAAGCACAACAGTGATAGGAGGGGGCGAATTCCCCAAGAAAATTTGAAAAGGATTTCCCGGAGCTACAGGAGCCTAGCCCACAACCTAGTTTGATCTTCTATTAGAATTTCATTGAAGGAGGCAAAATGATCCCACAAAAATTTGTAGTCCCACTTTTGTTTGAAATTGAAGAAGAAAGAGGAAGAACCCATAGATGGATGAAAATTACCAAATTGAAGAAGGTGGAAGATGTGGGCCTCATGGAAGAAAAGCTCCTAGAAATGGGTAAGGAGTTGAGTGAGTTAAGGGAAAGAGAGTCCACTATGAGAGAACAACTGCAAACAGAAAATAGGTCGTTGAGGAAGAAATGGCAAGAGAATGAAACCAAATTGGGCAAAATGGCAAACTTCTCGATGGAGGAACTACAGTGTACACTTCCATCCAAGTCCTTTTCATTTTTCCTCAAAGAACAATGGATGTCGTTCCATATCAAGACAATAGCACAACATTGATCCATTCCATTCCAAGACTATAGGCAATTCATTGAGTTGTGTGATCAGAGTAGCATAGAAGACAGAGTAAAATTAGCTAAGTTCTACCTACACAAGCTCACCTTAACTGACATGAATGTTTGGGATCCTAATGCAAAGTTGGGAGACTTGCAGCTGATTGCCTTTACATCTTGGATGACTCATGAGGAGGCCAAAGGTAAGAAGGTGAAGAGAGTATTATCAAAAGGAGAAAAAGAACCCCTTTATATCAAGGGAGATCAGATAAGTCCCATGGTTGTAATGAGTAATCACAATGTCATTTCCAGTGATGTTAAGCTAGCACCTAGATATCTTGCCACCCAAGAGCAGGCCATCTCCCACTTTGATTACATTCGCAAGATGTTAGGGACAGAGATCCACTAAGCATGTCAAAGAAGATGGAATGCCCTTCCACATAGTCTCTAGATCAGGGAGTATCACTCTCCTGAAGGGTTGAGGAATGCATTGGAAGGAACACCTCTATACAAAAGGGCCATGAAAATACTGAAGGTCAACTGGATTGGTCTCAAGTTAAGTCCACCATTGTTGTTGGGTTTACAAGAAGTAATGAAGAAGAGGAAAGGAAGTAGTGGGTAGACACAGAGAGAAATGTAGGATTCTAACCTCAGGAAGGCACACCATCTACAGAACCTTGGGATGTCATAGAGGTCACCAGGGCCATGAAGGAAATGGACATAGATGACTAAGTTGCTCACTAAGTGTCTCACTAAGGAGGTATATCATTGTGTAGATCAACTTCTTATCATTAGTTAGATATTTTTCCAAATTTAATTCATCTTTTCCACATTTACTTGTAATATTTTTCAATTTAAAAGAGAAGTAGGTGCATGTGTTGTTGTAGGGCCATTGGATCTGTAGGCAAGGAACCCTTTCACCAACTCCATCTAGGTCATCTCTATCCTCTTTTGATGCATTCCAACCCATGTTCCTGATCTCTGGTTTTCTGGTCACTGTGAGTGTGGAGTACTAAAGAAGGTATGTTTTTGGTGATTATTTCAGTATCTTTTCATTAAAACTTACAAACCTTTTGCATCATTAACTAGGTAGATGATAAGGAATTGTTATAAAACCTGTAAGATTAATGTGCAAAATGAAAACACTAACAATTCTCATTTTCTTATGCAAGAAGAAGGAAAAACGAAAGACAACCATTCCAAAGGAAAGGACAAGGCTAGGTTAACCGATGTCCCTTTGATGGGGAACCACATGCAAACAAGGCAAACCAAATCAAAGCGTAATAGCCCAGGAAAGGAAATGGAGATATCGGCTCGATGCAAAAAAGTAAAGAGATAATTGAGAGCCAACGGTTCGGTGAATCCCTTAGGACCCTTTGATCCTGAGGGATTGATGCTTTAACTATTTTTGCACCTATACATCTCCGCCTTCGCCATTATAAAAAGGGGCAGCACTATTAGCCTGAGGGATAGCCTGTTAAGTTTTTATGTAATTTCTCTTAAAGTTGAGACTTTGATCATCAACTCTCGTTGAGAAGTGATCCGCTGTAATTCTATCTTATGCATTAATATAAACTTGGTCGCTGTTTCATCTTTGATCCTGGAATAACTTCAAGCGGTGTGCCCCTGGAGGCTAAGGGCCCAGCCCTGGAGGAACACTTTCTCCTGTACTATTACTTTTGGTTTATGCATGGTTTTTCTTATCAGCTCCATTCGGTAATCTGATATGTTTCGTTATTTTACATCACAGCTCTGCTACGTTTGATTTACTAAGTAATATCATTTCTGAAGACAGAACCATTATATTAACTTTGCAATGTATTACTGTTCCTTTAAGTGCTGATATAATATTGCTGGTCTTTACAGAATATTATTGTTGTTCAATTACAGAGTATATGTGTTGTACACTTATTCATTGGTATTACTGAATTCATCTTAGAGATTATATTTCCTTGCGATTGTTGAATCTATAGACGTTGTTGTTCCATTCTGAAATACAATCGTACTCTTTATAACTAAGATTGATAACTGGATTACCATGATCAAATTACTATTAAGATGTGTCATGTGCATATATGTGTGGCTTTCAAGCGTTGTTCTATAGTCCATTATTAATCAGTGTTGTTCCATTTCTGTGTGTTGTTCGATTCATCTTTAAAGGTAGAGAATTTCCATTTGATTTCTGTGGGACATGATTGTTGCATTTGATCTTGTAGACTAAGGTGTTGCTGCTTACTAAACTTAATTATTGTTACAGTTTCCTAGTTGTTGTTCCATTTCTTATCTGTTGTTCCATTTCCTGTCATTCACATTATTATTGCTTCGGTGTGTAGAACAATCTGAGACTATAGTGGTCATTGACATTTACTATGTGGCTCCGAGATCAATGATCTGTTCCCTGATTTCCTTTGGTCCCATCAGTTTACAAAGGGATGAGTTACTGCTACTGAACCCTTGACTGATAAATTACTTAGTTTTCTGAATGTGTGGTTTAGTCTTTAAAAGTAGTTTGCTGTAAACAAGCATCTGTTTACTCTTGTATTTTTTAGCACTATACTTAGAACTACTCTAGAAAATGATAGCCTCAGACTAAGACACTCCTTGAAATAACAAAACGTTCCTGGATTGAAAAATTAATGTGAGGTAATTAGAGGTGAAAGAGACCCTTTTTACAGCTCGACATTTTGGCGCCGTTGTCGGGGAAAGAGTGTAGCCATTTGTCTCTTTTCAGAGTAGTGTAAGATCCTGCTAGGGAAGAATTGGGTTTTAAAAATGAAAGGTAAGAACCTATGTGTGGAGCATGTAACAACCCTACTCCTCTACCAGCTTTCCTGCAGATTTTTCATTGTTTTGTTTGGGTAGAATCTAGCAGTTGACTTGTGTGTGCATGACTAAGCAGAAAAAGCCAGAAAAGAATTCCAAACTTCTACCCAAGCCAAAAAAAGCTAAGGGGCCGGTGACCCTTGGCAGATCAATCTTTATAGACGAAATTTTTAAGAAAGCAGAATCTCAGCCTTTAGTATGACCCAGAAAAGTTATTTCTAGATAACCTACTAGTTCCCTTCAGGCCACAAGATCACCATCCGTCGCCTTTGCTGAGGTGCATAGTCAAACTGAAGAGAAGGATTTTGAAGAAATTGAAAATTCTACTCCAGAACTATTGCAAGAAGGGAATTTCAACAATCTTTGTGAAGGAAGAGGAGAGATAGGGGAAACTGAGGAACCGAGGTCTCCTCTTGGGATAACTAAGCCATTGAGTAGCCTAGATAAGGGAAATGCTACAAAAATCATTTTTGAAGAAACTCAATCTCCTCAGATATTAGGGACTCTCATTATCCTAGATAAAGGAAGTGCTATTAAAACCATTCCTGTTAAAGCCATTCCCTCTCAACCTAGGAATACCCTACTAGATATCCCAGAAGGTTATTGGCATATATTTGTCCAAATGGCCCAAAACCAGCCAAACACCCAAACCTCTACGTTGCCATACCCCATCGTGGATACTGCAGCGAATGCACCCATGAAAGCAACTCCTCTTTGGCATATCCCTATATTCCATGGTCTTACATCAAAGGATTTGGATGCATTCCTATTTGAATTCGATGTGCTGTGTAGGGGATATCATTACACCACCGACCCCCAGAAACTGAAATCATTTCCCTCCACATTAAAAGGAGTTGCTTTAAGATCGTTCATGGGACTAGGTGGTGGTGTTATAAATAACTGGGATCAAATGAAAGAATCTTTTCTAAGAAAATATCAGGACTATTGCAGGTCTAGAGAGCTGAAAGACGAAATATTCCAAATAGTAGCTAGACCAAATGAAACATTAGAGTATGTGGAACGTTTCCAGTATAATATTCAAAGATCTCCTTATGCATCACTACTGTACCTGATAATGTGTTAAAAACAACATTAATTAGGGGTATGAAGGAACAATGGATTGAAACACTAAACATTATGGGAAAAGGAGATATTTATCAGGAAAAATTTGATGACATTATTGATTTATGTATCAGGAGCTCAAGAGGAAGCACAAGACTAAAATCAGAAGAACATGATCGGTTTGTAAGAGATAATAAAATTTCGGCAGAAGGAGTAACGCGTGAAGAAATTGGAAATTTATTGGAAAATTTTAAAACTGATATACTAGGGACACTAACAACACAACTTGATATTATGCAGGCCAAACAAAAGCAGGTGGAGGGAGAACAGAATTTGGCAATCTTCTATCCTCGATGCAGGAAGAAACATACCCATAAGGAGTGTCCACTTGATGCAGTCCAAATTTGCGCCATTTGCACAAAACACCACCTTACGGAAAGTTGTCCCTCACTTCCTGGATTAAAAGCAGTATACAAGGAAGAAGAAGAAGAGCCAGGATCAGTGTATCTGCTCAATCAGCGCCGTCAGTGGCAGCCACGATAGTCTGGTATGTTTTTAGACCCAACTTCTTCTTTTCAGTCTCCACAGTATAATGCTCAACAATATAATATGTGGCAAAATAAACCTCAACCCCCCTTTCCGAATTGGTCACCACAGGCATTTCCTTCATTAACCCCGTGGCCGAATCAAGCAAGCCAATCCAATTGGCCGAATTTTCCCTATGCCCCACCATATTGGCGAAGTAATGCATACCCAGCACAATGGACCCCTCCTACTTCACAAAATCAAGCCTGGCAGACAAACTGGCAAAGACCGATGCATCAGCTAGTAGGAACCATTCTGCTCCCTCAACCTACACTGCCAGCCTTACAACAAAACCCCCAGTCTAACCTGAGACTGTAACTCTCAGCCCAACCCAGCCCTAACGCAAATAACAGACTGGTCCAATCTGTCCAAACAGTAGAAATACCAGAAATAGGATCCGATCTGAGGGAGCGTAATGATCTTCAACTAAGGTCTGGGCGTATTATTGAAACCAAGGGAGACAAGCCAGTTCATGTTGAAAATCAGTTACCTAGAGAAAAACCATCACAAGAAGAGGATGTGAATAAACAACAAACTCATAATCAAGCAACCACATCCTCTCCCCCGTTCCCAGAACTATTAATCATACCTCGACCTACACAATATCCTGATTTTGACATTATTGGAGAATTAAAAAATTTGTACATAAAAATTCCATTTCTCCAAGCCACTCAAGACATCCCAATATATGTAAAGACTATCAAATAATTGTGTATAAAGAAACCAAGGAGGAATATAACAAACAATCCAAGAGTCCAAGTAGTTGGCACACTATCTGACTTATTATTAGGAAAAGAAACACCCATTAAATACGAAGACCCAGGAAATCCAATAGTAACCGTACAAATTTATGGTCAAACCTTTCCCAATGCCTTAGTTGATCTAGGAGCTGCAATCAATATCTTAACAACTACTACTTGCCACAAGCTAGGCATTACATCTGTAGAACCCAACTCTACTTTACTAGAATTGCTTGACCATTCTGTGGTTAGGCCAGAAGGCACACTACATGATGTTATGCTATCTGTTGACTTCTGGGAGTATCCTATTTTCTGATAATAAATCCCAAAAACCAACTTGATGAACATCCATTGATTTTAGGTAGACCTTGGCTTGCAACTGCTGATGCTTATATTGGCTGCCGCCAAGGCAAAATGACCATAACCAGAGGAGCAAATATCAAGAACTTAGCTTTATATCCTCCATCACATCCAAGTGTCACAATAATCAAAACTAATAAGCAACCTATATCATACCTTACTGATAACATTAGATCTCCATTAACTATACAGGAGGCACTTGATTTCAAAGACCAAATAGAAGACAATGCCATTAATAATTTTATTAGTCAAACTAAACTCAGATCCCGCATACAATGTCACATGATAGAGGTAGCATTTGATAACGAATCAGAAGAAGATCCCCCTAAAGATACACATGATCAAATAATACCTGTTACCTCTGTTGGAAATAGTAAATTTGTGGAAATTGAACCGGGAAAAACCTTAAACATTAATGCCAACATCACCTCCGAACAAGAAACGAAGTTCATCCAATTATTGAGGAGATATAAAGAAGCATCTGCATGGGACTACCCTGATATGAAAGGAATTGATCCCTAGTTATGTACACACCACATTTACATAGAAAAAGATGCGAGACCTATTCGCCAGCCTCAAAGGAGACTTAATCCCCATTTAAAAGAAGTGGTAAAAGATAAATTGCAAAAACTTTTAGATGTCAATTTCATTTACCCTATCTCTAATAGTAAACGGGTCTCTCCACTTGTGGTGGTACCAAAAAAGAATGGGAAGTGGAGGATTTGTGTGGACTACAGAGAGCTAAATAAAGCAACACAAAAAGACCACTTCCCTCTTCCATTCTTTGACCAAGTATTAGACACTTTGGCAGGAAAGAAATTCTTTTCTTTCCTAGATGGCTTCAGTGGATATAATCAGATTTAGATTGCCCCTACAGACCAAGACAAAACCACTTTTACCTGTCCTTGGGGAACATTTTCCTACAGAGTTTTACCTTTTGGCTTATGCAATGCTCCTGCCACATTCCAAAGGGCTATCCTCGGCATTTTTGTAGACTTAATAAATGAAGGACTTGAAATATACATGGATGACTTTACACCGTATGGAGATGATTTTGATCCAGCACTGCATACACTGGAAAAAGTCCTACAACGCTGCATTGATACCAGGCTTTGTTTAAGCCATGAAAAATGCTATATGATGATGACTGTAGGTCTTATTCTAGGACACTATATTTCAGCAGCTTGCATTCAGGTAGACCCAGCCAAAATCCAAATAATTTTGCTTATTCCTACTCCTACCACTCAAATGGAGGTACGCAGTTTTCTTGGATTTTTTGGTTATTATAGAAGGTTTATAGAACATTTTTCGCATATTGCTACACCTCTGTATGCACTAAAAGGTAATGTTGATTTTCTTTGGACAAAAAAATATGAACGTGCTTTCCAGGATCTGAAGAAGCTTGTGTCCATAGCCCCAGTCCTTCGAGGACCAAATTGGGATTTGCCATTCCAAATATCATTAGATGCCTCAGATACAGCCATTGGAGCAATCCTTGGGCAAGAAGAGGATAAAAAACCATACACAATTTATTATATTAGCAAAAATTTATCCCCTACTAAATTGAATTACGTTGTTACTGAAAAATAATTTCTAGCTGTAATACATGCTGTCAATAAGTTCAGACATTACATTACTGGATATCCTGTTATCTTGTATACAGATCATTCTGCATAAAATATTTAGCAAACAAGCCTATCATAAATGGCAAAATAAGTAGATGGCTAATTTTATTGCAGGAATTTGACATTACAATCAAGGATCGACCCGGAAAAGAAAATCCTGTAGATGATTTTCTCTCGCGAATTCCAAAGCCAATTGACACAGCAACAGTTGAAGATCAATTCCCAGATGAACATTTGTTTGCTATTGCTGTTAAAACACCCTGGTATGCTGATGTTTCCAATTACCTAGCAGTAGGTAAATTGGATTTCAGGGATCTGTGGTTTGTGCTTTTTGAATTTTTGACCGGAGAATCCACAGTAATGGAATTTTTACACCAACGTTTCGAATCCCAAATGGGATCCATCATCAGGGTTAAGAGAAAGATGATAAAAGAAAAGCCAGATGGAAGAAATAAATACTCATGAGATGAATAATTAAAGGAACAGCACAGGTCGGCCAGAAAGATTTATGATGAAACCTAATTTTAATTTATAAATTAAAATCATTTATTTAATATTTATAAAACAAAAACTTTATATAACCTAAAATCTATATTAATATTAATATCTAAAAACTAATATATCTATAAATATTAAAACCATAAATTTTTAATTAACCTAAAATCTAAATTAATATTAATATCTGAAAAACTAATATATATATATTAATATTAATATCATAAACCTAATATCTATATAACATTAATATTAAAATAACCTAACAACTATATAACTTAATATTTATGATAATATAACCTAAAACCTATATAACTATAATATATATAATAGTAAAACCTAAAATCTATATCAATATCTAAAAAACTAATAAATGTATTAATATTAATATCATAAATCTTTATATAACCTAAATTCTATATTAATATTAATATCAAATTTTTTTATATGTATTAATATAAATATCATAAATCATATTATCTATATAACATTAATATTACCTAAAGACTAAAAAAAAAAAAAAAAAAACTTGATCACTATATAACTTAATATTTATATAACCTAAAAACTATATAACTTAATATATATAATAGTATTAATAACAAAGAAACCTATCATCTATATTAATATCTAAGTAAATTAATGCTAATTTAACCTAAATTCCTTATTAAAATTTTTATATTAAAGTCTTGAACTATATTAAAACCTGCATAATGCCAAAATTATATTAAATTCCATGCTTGTAATTATATTAATAATTAGAGTTTTAATAGAATATATATACCTAATAACAAAATTAATATTAAAATCAAAACTATGCTAATACCTATAATAATATTAATATGTACACTTAAATTAATATCTATATTAATACCTACCTTACCTGCTTGACAACTTACCTGGGGCCGGGCTGTCGTTTCTTGATTTCACTGATCAGGGGAAGCCAGCTTCCGCTAATCTCCAAGCCGCTGTCTCTGTTCAGATTACAAGGATGCTTCAAGATTTCGAGGGCTTCTCTGATTTTCCGTCTTTGATGCTGCTCTTCTCTCGCGATAATTGATGCGTTTTCTAAGCAGATGTGGTGTTTAGTCTTCGAGGAGTGCTCTGCCAAGGCTGAGGTACGAGATCTTCCATTCCTGATGTCAGCGCCATGTTCTTTCAGTCTTGTTTGGAGGGAGCGACCAGTCTCACCTATGTAGCTTTTTCCACACAAACAGTCTATTTTATAGACCCCTTTAAGCTGCTGCTTAATATTTATTTAAATTACCAAAACATCTAACCCCAAATGAGCGGAAACAGATTGTTCAGCGGAGTGCTCGATTTTCTTGGATTGGAGGCTACCTCTTCCACACAGGGGCAGATATGCATATCAGGAGATGCATTAGGGAGGATGAAATCTTTGACATTTTAAAATATTTCCATGACGGACCATGTGGCGGACATTTCGCCGATCGCAGAATTGGACATAAAGTGCTGCAAATAGGATATTATTGGCCCACAATTTTTAAAGATGCAAAGAAATTCGTCCAACCCTGTGATAGTTGCCAAAGAGCAGGATGTCCTAGTTAGTCCGATGAGATGCCCCTGAACCCACAGCTAGTCATTGAACCATTTGAGTGATGGGCCCTTGATTTGGTCGGACCAATTAACCCATCCTCGAACCAGAAAACATATATTTTAGTGGCAACAGAATATGTCACCAAATGGGTTGAAGTAGAGGCATTACCGAGAGCTACAGAGGATTCTGTCATACAGTTCCTGTTCCATATATTTGTGCATTATGGCCTTCCAAGAGATATAATTACAGACGGTGGACCACAGTTTGTTGGGAACAAAATAGCTACAACACTAAAAAACTATCATATCCAGCATAAAATCACTACTCCATACCACCCACAGGTGAATGGTCAGGTAGAAAGCAGCAATAAAATAATAGAAGCAATCCTAACAAAAATCATTGCGTCACATAGACAAGATTGGGCTGCAAGACTACCAGAAGCCTTGTGGGCTTACAGAACAACATGGATAAGCACCACCGGCTACTCACCTTATCAATTAGTGTTTGGAAAGCAACCCATCTTTCCCATAGAATTCGAAATCCAAACATTGCGAATAGCACAAGAAGTTGGCTTAGTTCTAACTAAGGCACAGATTAATCGATTACAGTAGATCAATGAGCTGGATGAAATTACGCTCTCTGCACTTCAAAACACTACACTGATCCAACAGCATCCAGCTAAATGGCATGATGCTGTCATTAAGAATAAAGTCTTCCACGAAGGGGATGGGCACTTTTGTACGATTCCAGGTTTCAGGACTTCCCCGGGAAACTTCAGACTCATTGGTTGGGACCATACCAAATTCAGAAGGTACATGACAATGGTACTCTTACTCTAATCACTATTGATGGTTCTGGATATGCCTTCAAGGCAAATGGCCACCTAGTTCGACTTTATCGCAAACCACTTACTCGGGAGTCCTTTTGCCAGCAGCTACGCGAAGACTCTGATATGGAAATTTTGGGGGAAGGAGAGAAGTCTTTCTCACCTCCGATTCATTAAGTGATTTATCTCTTTTTACCCTTTGTACATAATTTCTTTGTTTTGTTGAATCATCTTTTTTACATATTTTTGTATCAAAACTTTGCTGTTACTTTTCGGAGCAGTAGCAATTTTATTATTTTTTGTTGTTCCTTTTTTCAAAGGGATAGCTTTTTTGTTGTGTTGTTCCTTTTTCAAAGGAACAACACCTTTAGGATCAGTCGTTCATTTTTCTTTAACTTTGTTGTTCTTTTTTTTACCTTGTGGTTTTGTTGTTCCTTTTCCAAAGGAACAAATCTTTTGACTTGTGTTGTTCCTTTTCCAAAGGAAAAACACTTTTCATTTTTGCTGTTCCTTTTCCAAAGGAATGGCATTTGTGTTTTCTGCTGCTCCTTTTCCAAAGGAACAACACTTTTGATTTTTTTGTTGTTCCTTCTCCAAAGGAATGACATTTGTGTTTTCTGCTGTTCCTTTTCCAAAGGAACAACACTTTTGATTATTTTTTTCTGTTCCTTTTCCAAAGGAACGACATTTGTGTTTTCTGCTGTTCCTTTTCCAAAGGAACAACACTTTTGATGTTTTGCTATTCCTTTGGAAAGGAACAACATTTGTGTTTTCTGTTGTTTCTTTTCCAAAGGAAAAACACTTTTTATTTTTGTTGTTCCTTTTCCAAAGGAACAACATTTGTGTTTTCTGCTGTTCCTTTTCCGAAGGAACAACACTTTTGATCTCTGTTGTTCCTTTTCCAAAGGAACAACATTGTTGATATTGTTGTTCCCTTTTAAAAAGGAACACCACTTGTATTCTTTTTCTCTTCTTTTTTGAAGCAACAACATCCTCATATTCCTTTTACTTATGCTTGCTGCCCTTGCTTTTCTAAATTAAGGATGCCTACTGTTCTTGTTCTTTCAAGTCTTTTGGAACACGGCTATGCACTTATGTAATGGATACAAAATCACAACATACTGAAATCAGTGAATTATAAAATCACTATTTTTGTAAGAAATTGCATTAAACTGGTAAGAGGATAGAGGGAATGACACACTTACCCATTATCTTTTGCTGTCATTGTTCCACTAAATCTGCTCTGATTGGTTACCTTTATCATGTGGGTTCCTTTTAAATTTTCACAAATTCCTTTGAGTATTATTTAGGAATAAGAGCAAAGGGTTTATACGTTCCTATTGAGATGTTAAGACTTCTTCCACCATTCCTACTCTTAAGGAGTGTTGAACCACACTTTGTGTATACATGGGAAAATACTTTATGAAAGAGAAAGAAAAAAGAGCGAAAAATGTTGTTTTAATGACTTGTTTATATAAGTTGTCAAATGCAGGATAGGGGGTCTCATCAAGAGCCAGCCTACCATGATCATGAGGAAGAAAGTGAAGTGGCATTCCCACTATGGCCATCACACCAGCGATATGGTCCAAAAGGTACATCAAAATAAAGATCCCTTGGAATAGGAGGTCTGATCACGAGCCGACCTGCCCACCTTTCACTCCTTCCTCGTGAATGGCATTATGACTAACTAGTCACCAAGCCAGCGTAATGGCCTACAGTTTGACATCAAATAACATTTCCTAAACCTACGCAAAGGATCATGGTTCCATGGGTGAAACAAACAACTCTGCCAAGGTTATGGACACCTGTCGGTAGCAGAGCTCTGTTAATGGTATTAAAGTCACATTACTTACACCAATAGGTAATTATTAACACCCTTCTGTTTCTTATACCTTAGTAATAAATCACATAAGAAGAATGTATATTATTTCTCGAACCATAAAAAGCATGTAAATCTATTATCACCAATCATGATAGAACAATTGACAATGACCGCATGAGACTCTCTATGCATGGTAGTTGTCCTATCTTCCCAACCTTGCATCATATCACAGCAGTCTCTTACTTATTGAGCGATTCAATTTTACACCTCAATTTCGCTAACCTGATACTTTTGTAAACATATCATATTGCCATACGTTGTTCCTTTATGACTCTGTTCCAGGGTAGATCGGCACGCCTCTCCTTTATTTGATGGCTAGGATGGCCTATCACATTGCGGGGGGAAGGTTAACCTCATCATTCGCTGGATTACGTGTCAGACCGCTATTCGGGAAATTGTGTACTTGGGAATAGCACGGCTCAACGGAATACTATGTTTTATTTTTTGCATGGCTTGCTGTTCCTAAGCCATTTCCATAGTATGCTCTGTGGCATTAGTAAAGCCTTTTAGATTTTGAGCGAGTCCTGCGTCTGTTAGTTTCTCTATGTTTTAACAGCGTGAACAACTTGTTGTTCCATTGCCATTTCTGAGATTTTACAGGGAAACCAAAAACATGGGAGGAAGATCGATTCGAAGAGAACCATAGGTGTTGACAGTATTTGATGCTGCACGGAAAATCCTGGCAAGAGCAGGTTGGTTAACATATCTCAATCACTTACAGGAATCCAATGAGACTGTAGCAATAGAATTCTTGCAGAACTTGCAAGAAGATCACTCCATAGTAAGGCGGAGACATATAGCAGTCACCCATGACATAATCGCAGAGGTCTCGGGACTACTAGCCGCCGGACCTGTATGGACATTAAACAAGGATAGATTGCAGAAGATCATAGAAACCTTCCAGGAGGAAGGCCAGAGCCTGACAATTAGAGGAAAGGGAGTCCTACTAGAAGCATTAGGAGAGCCATGGGTGGAATTGGAAAAGACTATTCAGAGCTACATCATCTGTGAAGGCAGGAAAGACATGGCAAGACCACAACACCTTAAACTTTTAGCTGTATTAAAGCAAAAATGCTCTGTAAACTTACCTGCATTTTTAAATTCATTACATCATGATGTTTCACAGAGCATGAAAAAGGCATAGCATGTAGAATCAGTCGTCAGCCACCATGGGTTGATACGGTTAATAGTTAGCCATAGCCTTACCCAGTAACAGAGAAGCTGGGAAGAGCTAATTGCCATAATAGATGGGGGATTGACCACGCCATCCCCAAAACGTAAACATGCCACCAGTACACCAGAGTGTCCAGAAAAACGAAGGAAATCGGTCTGATTAGCAAGGATTAAAGGGAGGCTGGAAAATTCCTAAGGAGCTACCAGCTAACCAGTAGAGATAAATGATTCAGGGGATGAGCAACCCTCATGATTAGAAGGAGAAGAAAATGAGAAAGGAATGCAAGGAAATGAGGAAGGAGAAATGGAGGAAGAAACTGAGCAACCTGAGCAGTAGGAGGAAATAGAACAACATGAAGGCAACACATTGTAGAATCCATTGAGAGAAGATGAATTGGCCAATATGGGTGAATATGGCCAACCTCTCAGCCCACCAGATCTCCATGCTGAAGAAGAACCAAAAGAACACTCTGCTCAGGATAAAAATGCACTCGAAGAATTACATGATGAGGAGGTAGGAAAGGAGAATCAACCTGTTCATGATGAAAGTATGACAGCAGAGGGAAGTGATGCAAAATAGGAACAATCAGTTCCTAGCCAGACTACACCAGAAGAAATTCTAGAAGAAGGGGAGGCGGAAAAACAAGTCACCCAAGAAATAATAGAACCAGCTAGGGTTCTTGCCCCTGAGCAACCCAAGCAGAGTAACGAAGAAGCACCACAAGGAGAAAACCAGGGAATTGATCGAGATAACAGTCCAGGCCATAGTAAATAGTCTGTTGTTCCTTCTAAGGAAATTGAGGAAATTAGGAGATTGCGGAAAGAACAACAAAGACTACTGAATGTATTAGTTCAACTTCAACAACAAATCATGATTTTGAAAACAAGGAAAAGGGTAAAAAGGAATTCATGAGGGAAACATGCAACCACCCCAGCAAAACCCCTCAAGACAAAGGTTCAGAGGACCAGAGTCCATCCTGTTGTTCAAGACCCTATCGAAAAGCGGTCTACTGTTCCAAATGTTGTTGAGGAGCAACCTACTATTCAAAATCAAAAGGAATAGCATTTGACTGTTACCCATAATGTATTGGCCTGTGACAAAGAAGTACAGGCAGAGGCGTAGTCCCCTGAAGGAATACGAGCCACGAAAAAACACAATAAGAAGATTCAAGTGAACCTCCCGCTCACCACCACCATGTGGGATAGTGATCTGAGGATGGTAACCCTACGAGAGGGTTTGACGCAAGGTCAACAAGAAGTAGAAAAACTCATATAACAAATGGTTCCTTGAGAAAGGTATGAAGAACTATAGCAATAGCTAAGGAATGTCAATTTATCTGAAAGCCAGGCCTTTGAAGGGTGGCGAAAGGAAGAAGAAAAAGTCACGAAGGTAACTCGTAGGTTAGATATAGTTATCAAGCAGATGGATACCTTATGCTCTTTGTACAATGACGTCCTAGCATGTAGAGCCTCTGCTAAGAATTATGCCTTGTTTTTAATGGAACGATATTTGCAATTGAAAATAAAGGTTGTTAAAGCAGGCACCCCTATACAAATTAATAACATCGATGATTTTATAAACTGTTATAAGCACTATGGGCTAAAGGTTCAAAGATTACTGTGTGAATTCTATTTGCATAACCTTGTGTTAGACCAGGAGACCGAGAAGAACCCCGACCCTTTTGTTGGGGATATCCAATTACAGGCATTTATTTCATTTGGGGTTAATCAAATTAAATGGCTTAAAGCCTATAATTATTTCCAAAGACAAGAAAACAGATTAGACTTGTGGGTAAGAGTTGAGCCTAGGGATCTAGTACAGTTGTGGAGGGAACATAGGAACCTCATGGGGACTCCAGGCGTAATTGAAGCATTAGGACCCATTCATACAGTAGTTAATCGGCAGGGAATAGAATACTTTCTCACTATTAAAGACCTTGCCATTGATGCGGCTAAATTTCGATATCAGATCTCTAATCCGAATATCCAACTCAGGGAACCATTTAATTATGAAAATTTTAAGGGCAAGGCCATCTTGGTTAGGATATAGGTTTCAGAGTCTAATCATTTGGCACCCTGCACCTAGATACCAAGCCCTGTATGAGATGCCTGAGGGCCAGACATGGCATTTTTTTGAACAACTAGTTATGCATCATGGTTGTAGACCCCCACATGAGATCTCATCTCTAGCCTACTCTCTCACTACCTTACATCTCAACTACAATGTTTTCATGAGGGCATGAAAAAGGATAAGCAGGGGGGTGTGTGGAGTACTAAAGAAGGTATGTTTTTGGTGATTATTTCAGTATCTTTTCATTAAAACTTACAAACCTTTTGCATCATGAGCTAGGTAGATGATAAGGAATTGTAATAAAACCTATAAGATTAATGTGAAAAACGAAAACATTGACAATTGTCATTTTCTTATGCAGGAAGAAGGAAAAACGAAAGACTGCCATTCCAAAGGAAATGACAAGGCCAGGTTAACCGCTGTCCCTTTGACGGGGAACTGCATGCAAACAAGGCAAGAAAGTAAAGAGATAACTAAGAGCCAACGGTTCGGCGAATCCCTTAGGATCCTTTGATCCTGAGGGATCACTGCTTGAACTATTTTTGCACCTAGACATCTCCGCCTTCGCCATTATAAAAAGGGGCAGCACTATTAGCCTGGGGGATTGTCTATTATGTTTTTATGTAATTTCTCTTAAAGTTGAGACTTTGATCATTGACTCTCATTGAGAAGTGATCCACTGTAATTCTGTCTTATGCATTAATACAAACTTGGTTGCTGTTTCATCTTTGATCCTGGAATAAATTCAAGTGGTGTGCCCCTGGAGGCTAAGGGCCCAGCCCTGGAGGAAAACTTGCTCTTGTACTATTACTTTTGGTTTATGCGTGGTTTTTCTTATCAGCTCCATTTGGTAATCTGATATGTTCTGTTATTTTACATCACAGCTCTGCTACGTTTGATTTACTGAGTAATATCATATCTGAAGACAGAACCATTATATTAACTTTGCAATGTATTACTGTTCCTTTAAGTGCTGATATAATATTGCTGGTCTTTACAAAATATTGTTGTTGTTCAATTACAGAGTATCTGTGTTGCACACTTATTCATTGGTGTTACGAATTCATCTTAGAGATTATATTTCCTTGCGATTGTTGAATCTATAGACATTGCTGTTCCATTCTGAAATACAGTCGTACTCTTTATAACTAAGTTTGATAACTGGATTACCAAGATCAGATTACTATTAAGATGTGCTGTGTGCATGTATGTGTGGCTTTCATGCACTGTTCTATAGTCCATTATTAATCAGCGTTGTTCCATTTCTGTGTGTTTTCAATTCATCCTTAAAGGTAGAGGATTGCCGTTTGATTCTGTGGGACACGATTGTTGCATTTGATCTTGTAGACTAAGGTGTTGCTACTTATTAAACTTAATTATAGTTACAGTTTCCTAGTTGCTGTTCCATTTCTTGTCATTCACATTATTATTGCTTTGGTGTGTAGAACAATCTGAGACTGTAGTGGGCATTGACATTTATTGTCTGGCTCCAAGATCGATGATCTGTATCCTGATTTCCTTTGGTCCCATTAGTTTACAAAGGGATGAGTTATTGCTATTGAACCCTTGATTGATAAATTGCTTAGTTTTTTGAATGTGTGGTTTAGTCTTAAAAGTAGTTTGTTGTAAACAAGAATCCCTTTACTCTTGTATTTTTGAGCACTATACTACTAGCACTACTTTGGCAAATGATAGCCTCAGACTGAGACACTCTTTGAAATAACAAAACGTTCTTGGATTGAAAAATTAATGTGAGGTAATTAGAGGTGAAAGAGATCCTTTTTACAGCTTGACAGTAAGCATCCATCTTAGCCCAAATTCGACCTTCTTGAAGTGTTGGGCTTGGATAGGGGTGTTGGTCACCTTCCCTACATTTCCAACAACCTTCTTCTAGATTTCGATCACTTCATCCCATCATTCTTACAGATGAAAATAGCAACAATAAATGCTAGAAATAGAAGTGCTAAAAATAGCACTTCTATAAATAGAAATTTGTGTACCAGTGCTAGATTGAGCAATAGGGAATGACAAATGGAAGTGCTAAAAATAGAATTCTATTTTTAGCAGTCCAAGATGGATTCCTATTTTAGTCTGTCCCTGGACTAAAAATAGGAAGTAAAATTTAAATTTGAACTTAACAGTTGTTTGAAAATAAATTGATTAATTCACCATGAGTTAATTAGTTGTGAAAAATCAAACATGAAGTCTATGTGAGGACATGCAACAATTTCTCTATTAATTGAGGAATTTATCCATCAGTTAAAGAGATAAGGATGAGTTCTAATTTGAGTAGTAATTAGTTGACTCAGTTAACTAAGTCAAGTCCAGTTATATTTGATTTAAATAGTTTGTTTAAATTAATGTGAGTTCAGTTAGTTAATGCTTGCATGCATGTAACTGTTGCACTTCAGATAACTGAATATTCTCTCATAAATAACTCATGCATGTCAGTTCAGAGAAAGACCCAGTTGAGATCAGAGGAGGGACAGTGTACTATCACTTGGATGGATTTTTCCTATAAAGGAAAATCATCCAAGCAGAAGGATTAAGGTTTCTTGAGGATTGTGCAGTTTTACAAGGTGTGATATTAGTGTGAGAGATCAGTGTTACACTTGGTAACAGGAGGATCACCCAGGAAAAAATGTGCAAGGAAACAAGAGGCTTGGAGGGTAGAGGAGAAGGCTTAGGAGAAGTCTTGATTGCCTATAGGGATCCAGGAGGATTGCACTGAGAGCTAGCTAGCTGTGAGAGGTAAGGCTTTGTATAATCCTGATGTATTTCCACCTTCATCTGTGTGGATTGTACTGAGAGCTGGCTAGCTGTGTGAGAGCTAAGGCTTTGTATAAATCCTATATATGATAATACAGAGAGTGGGGTTCTAGGCTGAGGCTTTCCCCGGGTAAATTCTTCTGTGTTATGTGTGATTAATTTCTCCATATTAGTTATATGTGTTCTTATTGATGTTGCTCATGTTCAATTAAGCTTCCGCTAAACTGGTTGTAGAAGTAGATCAAGTATTTTGCTTTAGTATATTGCATTATCAAGTGATCTACACGTGGGAATTTATACATGGTATCAAAGCAAAGGTGATCAAAGGAGAGAAGGGTATACTGAGAGGAGATTTCAAAGTTTTGAGTTTTGGGCCGAGAGTTTGCAGAGAAGATGTGAAAATTTTTGTACAAAATTTTCAGAAAAAAATAGCAGATTTGGATTCCTTGTGGAAAAAGACCCAAATTCAAAAAAAAATCGGTTGAATCAGAGTTCGGATGAGGGAGATATCATTGATTTAAAATCAACTCTTTTTTCTATAAAAGTTCGTGACGACAGGGAATATGAAACAGATTGGTGTTCTAGCCAAGAACCTATATACACTTAAGGTACAAGATGCATGAAAAGCCTTGAGGAGCAAGGAAAAAGTTAGATACTTGGTGGTTGAGAGGGAGAGTAAATTACCTCTCAATATGTAGTGCTAGAAGAAGTCTCAGATGATTATGGAGGAGCCACAATTGGTGAAGCAGCTTTAGGAGGCTGTGGAGCAGCCACAACTGGGGAAGCCGAGAGGAGACAGAGTGGAGGCATCCACTCATGCAGAGACCTCCAGTAGGGGGAAACTTCGAGCCAAGTGGGCAGAGGGATCACATGCAGCCATACCTCCAGGTAGGAGATGGGGCGATGTGGAGTGATCGTCCCAAGGAGGAGGGGTAGGATCCTTGAGGTACCCAACTTCTTTGATTCGACTTTTTTGTAGGAGACCCAATGAGGAGTAGTAGGACTAGGTGATTGGGTAGTGTTACACTAAAAAATGTCACCATGAACACTTACAGTTAGTATGGCTCAAATCAACAGTCATGCTACCCTCTTAGGCAAGTCTTATGCCTCTGCTATCCATCTCAAACTCAAAGAAGAGAGAAAGTCTTGTCAAAAATGTGTTTATCTCTGGGGTCGCAGGTTCTCTCTAGCCTTACCTACGGGGACGCTCACAATGTTCACAAAAGTTGCCTCCTTGGATGCTCTGTATGTTAAGGGACAGGTGCGTCCTTCTGTAAAAGGCAAAATGCGCGAGTTTCATCTTAAAAAAGTTACTTGTGGTTACTTCTAGAACATTCTAGAGGTGGGTTTGATGAAATGGATGCGCCTCCAGTTGGTTCATCTATCCCTATTAAGGAGGAACTTATCCCATCAATAAGGGAGCTATCCCACCCAAAGAGGGGGATTATCCCATTGATGGTGGACCTGAATAACCTCTTTACAGCACTATAAATAAAGACATTGAGCCAGAGGGAGGAGAGATTGGAGCTATACATTTTCTTTGGGTAAATGCTGCAGGAATTAGGACTCCCATTTAGAACCTTGTGAGGAGAGATTGTCTTTGCTTGATTCTACTTGGAAGTGGGTGAGCTTTGTCAAAGTAGAGGAAAACCCTTGATGGACCCTGGGAGGAACTTGCACAACACCAAGGCCAGGTTGTAAGAGTTTCTTTGTTTCATTATTAATACAAACTGGTTTATTTTTCTCAATAGCTTGTGTTAATGAGTTATTTCATGTGTTCCTTGGTCTGCATGTTGGATATATGTTTTATTATATGAAATGCAAGTGCTTGGTAATTGTTTGATTGTTTGTGGTTGCAGGAATTGACTTGAAGGGGGAGCTCATCCGGATCGGCAAGGACGGACTACAACAACAGCGTTTTGGAATGAGGTAAGCCTAAACACTTGTAATTTTCATGTCTTAAAGGTATATTTAGAGAAAGATCACTCCATTTTGTCTTGTTTGTCGCTAGAGAGTTTAGACTCCTAGGGAGGTCAGTTGTGTCCGCACAAACGACTTTTTCCGCCACGACAAATTGGCGACTCCACTGGGGAATCCATTAATGAGAAAGTCTTTTCCTTTGTGTGAACTTTGCTCTGTGAAAATCATTTTTATTTTCTGGTTTTTGACTGTGAGAATTAGTATTTGGGTGGCTTAGCTTTAGATTTAGTTAGATTTGGTTTTTCTTAACTTTTCCAGAAGGACGCACCCTATGAGTTCTGCACAGTGCGTCTTTGGACGCGCTGTTGCCGTTTGCACAGAGCGGGCCCGCACCTGTTACAACGGGTTGCCTGCGTCTTCCTGTAAAATTTAGGAAAATTCCATTTTTTGCTTTAATTGCTTTTAGATTTTGATTTTTTTTAGTGTTTTCTGCCCAGATCCTTTAGTACCCTGTCAAGAATTTTCACCTGAACTTGTTTTGTGAGCTTTGAGTGTTTTAGTGGATTTCAACGAAGTTTAGGCCTAGGGTTTGATTTTTCAATAGGTCCTGTAGTGACTTTGACGGTAGAAAGTTGTCCAGCCTTAGATCTCTCTGGTTAGTCAGCCTTCTTAGAAGTCGGGCCTGTCGTAAAGTCTCCTTGTGTGAGCAGCTTGCCATTTAAGTTGTTTTGGGTCAAATTTCGAATTACTTGTTTATAAAGTGTTGATTTCCATTTTACAAAAGAACAAAAAGATTAGAGTTTTGTTTTGGCTAGTTTTTGGTTCTGCAATAAGCTAGTCCTTGATTTGATTGTGATCAAGTAAAACACCTTGGAATAATCATTGTTGGTTTTGGCCTCGTTAAGATTGCTTAGAGTAAATTTACCTTTTAGTTTGCTTATGAGTGAATTTTCGTAGATTTTAATAGTTGTTAAGATTGATTTTTGGTTATATTAGATTTATTTGCTTTATTAAAAGAAAAATACAAAAACATCTTCTTTAAAAGTCTTGTTTCAAGTAGCTTTTTGTTTTTGAAAGAGAAAAAGAATTTTTTCGTGCATGTAAAGAGCGGTCATGTTTTTAAGCTTAGAAAAGACAAACGAATTGTTTCTTTGATTGTCTTCAATTAAGAAGTTGCTTTTATAAAGATTGCATTCTCTCAACTTTTTAGTTAAGCAATTCATCGAAAAAGTAAAGTAGTGGGTAAATCATCCTAGGTGCATTTTGTAGTGGTTTCGAGTCGAGTCAACACACCACTGGTTTCACTTCCATCACCTTTTGACTTAAGAAACAACCTTAAAAGTAACGCTTAAATTAAAATCAATCTAGTAATTTTTATTTTTCTAGGGCTCTGAAACACCAACATAGCTTAGGCTAGGGTCTTGGAGTAGGTGAGTACTTAACTCTCCAAGACTACAAAACCAAACAGATAGTTTATCTTGAGTAGATTAAATCCAATTGTTTCAGTTATACTCTGGGAAAGCTCCTCTTAAAGGAGAAGCACGAGCTCGTGTCCGAACCAGTGAGGGGATCATTCCTCCCTCGTTGGGAACGACGCCAGACAGTACGTATTACAAACGGTAAACCTCGGATTAACCATTGTCGAGGAGCCAGGGGTCACTTATCGGTAAACCTTGGATTATTGTCAAGGAGCCGGTAAGGGGATTGAGCTTGTTACTCTGCCCTTGCGTGCTGTCGGAGTTTAGACTGTTCCCCCAGGTGTAATTGTTGTGATTGGTAACTTTAGTGACCATAATCTTTAGGGTTCTACCGAGGTGACGGTGGAGGGAAGGTCCCACTGTACCTGGAGCAGACGTCGGTTATACTCACTTGGATTTTCCGGGGGGTTCACTTCACTTCGAGACGGTTAAAGTGGAGGAACTTGTGCCGGTCTATTCATTAAGCAGGTTGCCGGGGTAACTGTTCCACCCGCCATTTCTGTACTGAATCCTGCGAGGTTGGGCCTAATCACCAACTAGCGCTTTTGGTCCGGAAGACTACTGTTTGTGTTTGGTTTGACGCTCTAGATTATTTAGGCGTGTGCTTCAAATTTGTTTGCTTCTTTAGAAGACTTTAGGTGGTTTGATTTGAATTTTTTACTTTGTTTTCGTGTGTTGTAGTTAAAAATCTTTAATTGTGGCGGAATTACCGAGACAGTCCCGTCGACTTCGGGGCAAGTATCCTGAGATTGTTACCGGAATAGATTTGTTAAGAAAACTCCGTAAATCGCGGGGTGAATCTCCTGAAGACATTCCGGGTCAGTACGAAGGGTTAAAGGTCCTTGTAACTCCTCCTAGTGACAGTAGAGTAGGTTCACCTGAAGAAGGAGAATCTTCCTTGGTAATCCATCCAGATTACCAAAGTTTAGAAAAAGGTTACAATCCCGAAACTGTTACAGTTTCCGAGCTTGCTGGTAGTTTTTCATCTGCCAGTGAAACAGGCAAAGAACCTGAAATTTCCGAACCTGTTACTCCAACTTCTAGTGTCCCTGATTCACTGAGAATAGAAAGAATTATCACCGAGAATCTACCTCCTGGTTTGATTGCTATAGAAGAACTTGCTCCAGAAGAAGATATAGGTGTCTCTCACCTTGAAGGTCAACTTACTATTGATCTAAGGGAGCGTGAATCCATCTTTTACAGTCCTCCTAGAAGTACTTCTTGGTACCTTGCGTTAACCAATTTTTTAGACAACTCAGTCGGTTTTTCTACACCTCGTACTCCTTTTCCACCTGGAGGTATTCATACTCCTGTTAATATGTCTGGTCAGTCGTCCGTGTTTACACAAAGTCCTGAATCTTTTTTACACGGCGGTCCTTCTGTTCCCACTGGGTATCAGTCACTTTCTGGTACCTTTGCGGGGGCATCTCCTCAACCCATTGATCATGGGTTATTTGCTGGAAACAATGGTAATATACCATTGGGTGTAGGAGACATTTACATGATGTCAGGTTCAGTTCCCATTTCCCAACCTCAAGGTGGCCAATTACCGCCTGGGGGGCAACCGCAGTTAACGCCTGGGGGGCAACCTCAAGGTACACAAATCGTGTCTGGGGGGCAACCTCAAAGTCAGTATGTACCTATGGTGCAATACTTGCCTCAAGGTCAACCTCAGCCTCAATATGTACCCCAAGGTCAACCTCAGTATCAATATCAACCTCAAGGATGGCAACCCCAAGGATGGCAACCTCAAGGGTATCAACCCCAAGGTTATCAACCTCAAGGTTACCAACCTCAAGGTCAAGGTCAACCCCAGTATCAGTATTTACCTCAAGGTTATCAACCTCAAGGTCAATACTCAAGTCAAGGTTATCAACCGCCTCAAGGTCAGTCATATGTTCCGAGTATGGGAACTGCACCTTACAATTATCAATCCTACCCTCAATCTGGTTATGGATCTCAGTATCCTCAACCTGTTACGGGTCAGTACCCTGGAATGTTAGTGTGGGATCCATCACAGGGTCAACAGGTGTTGCAGCCAAGTGTACAGATGGTTCCTCAAGCTGGACAACCCGTAGTTTCTGGTCCAACCCAGCAACCGCAACCTGTCCAGCCAAATGTTCAAACTTCTGTAGCTTCGGTAGTTACTCAGCCGTCAATTGCACCTAGTACTCCATCTCAAACGGCTGCTGCAACTACCGCTACATCTACCATACTTACTTCTGGAGTATCGACGGCTTCAGTTTCTATTGTCCCTGTTACCACACCTTAGACATCTTTACCGTTGTCTGGATCTACGATTCAAACCACGGTCCAGATGCCTGTAGGTCAGCCTGGTACAAGTACGGTTGTGACTACTCAACCTCAATTTGTTCAACCTCTGTACCAGGGACAGTACCAACCTGGGCAAGCTGTTCAACAACCGGTTTACCAGTATCAACCGTATCCTGGGTACACTTATCAACAACCTCAACAACCCCAGTACGGTCCGGTTAATCCTGGTTTTCCAGGAGGATATAATATCCCAAATGCGACTCCTGTTCCTAGTTATCCTGGATATCCTCCTCCTGGGGCTGGTATTGTGACCCAAAGTTTTAGAGATCCTAACCGGCAGTTACCGTTTATTGCAACTTTGGATTTACCCGACTTGACGCGCCTAACGAACGATCCAATTCAATATCTTCAGTTCTGGCCGCCAATGCCAAATAAGTTGCCCAGCGATATACCCAAGTTCGAAGGTAAGTCTGGAGAGGATCCGTCCAATCATGTGATGACTTACCACCTCTGGTGTGCTTCGAATTCTATCTCAGATGATTCCATCCGCTTACGTCTTTTCCAGCGTACACTCATTGGTCTCGCGGCCAAGTGGTACATTGAGTTACCACGGGCCTCTTTTTACAACTTTAGCCAGTTAGCTACCTCGTTCTTAACTCACTTTCAGTTGCCGGTCAGATACGATAACGGCACGGAGTTATTAACTTCACTAAAACAATCGACGTCCACGTATATTTCTGATCACATTCATGAGTGGAGACGTCGAAGGAGATTAGTGAAAGTTTTTATCCCGGACCAAATCTTAGCTGAATGGTTTGTCAAATCATTATTACCGAAGATTACTGAAGATGTAGCTAAGGCCGGAGTAGTTACTGAGGAGCAAGTCATTGCTCAGGCACAATACCTTGACTTAGTTTACACTCAGTCGGGTACGTTACACGAGAAGATTCCGGATCTTCCAAAGTCGAATCAAATCGCTGCTGCTCCTTCGGGATCTCATGCCGCTGATGGTATGATTGGTATCGTGACTACGAAGAGCAAGAAGAAGTCTTCCAAGGCTTCAACTACTCCAATTATCACTTTGCCTGATTCTCCGACAGGAGAGTCTTCTCCTGAACTTACCGCCGACATTCACGCTGTAGAGTCATCTACGGCCAAACCAAAAAACGGTGGAAAGAAGAAAGGAAAGAAGAAGGCTAAAGCAGACAAGGCTCCAAAGGAGAAAACTGAAAAGTCGGAAACCAATGACGAAAAACGCAAACCTCGATATCCTTGTCTTATTTGTGAAGAGGATCATTTTACAAGAGATTGCCCTCATCGGGCCGAGGTTGTAAAAATAGTCAAAGGTTCTCCCACTCCTGCTGTGTTAAAGAATCCATTTCCAGAGCAGGAGAATAAGATGATAGGTTCTTCTTCGAATGCCAGTGAAGAACCCATTTTGATGATGTCTCATGTGAGGATTGCGACTCGATCGCAAGATTATGGTAGTAAGGCTCCTGTTGATGGTAAGGAAGCAGAATCTTCTCACTCTAACCCATCAACCTCAGCTGCATCCATACTGTGTCTACAAAAGTCTATAAAAAATGATGTACTGCAAGATCATTCCTGTATCAGAATAGTTAGTCCATTAGTTAAAGTTTTGAATTTGAGTATGGGAATGCCTACCTCAGTGATGATATAATCTTATACATGTATTTTGTGTTGAAAATTGCAGGTTCCAACCAGGTTATCCACAAGACAATCCTTGAAATGATAAAGCGCTTCACCCTTCCTAGAATTACAAAACCCTAATCTATTCCAGGCTTCGCACTTTAGGGGGCAATCTGTTACACTAAAAAATGTCACCATGACCACTTACAGTTAGTATGGCTCAAATCAACAGTCATGCTACCCTCTTAGGCAAGTCTTATGCCTTTGCTATCCATCTCAAACTCAAAGAAGAGAGAAAGTCTTGTCAAAAATGCGTTTATCTCTGGGGTCGCAGGTTCTCTCTAGCCTTACCTGCGGGGACGCTCACAATGTTCACAAAAGTTGCGTCCTTGGACGCTCTGTATGTTAAGGGACAGGTGCATCCTTCTGTAAAAGGAAAAATGCGCGAGTTTCATCTTAAAAAAGTTACTTGTGGTTACTTCTAGAACATTCTAGAGGTGGGTTTGATGAAATGGATGCGCCTCCAGTTGGTTCATCTATCCCTATTAAGGAGGAACTTATCCCATCAATAAGGGAGCTATCCCACCCAAAGAGGGGGATTATCCCATTGATGGTGGACTTGAATAACCTCTTTACAGCACTATAAATAAAGACATTGAGCCAGAGGGAGGAGAGGTTGGAGCTATACATTTTCTTTGGGTAAATGCTGCAGGAATTAGGACTCCCATTTAGAACCTTGTGAGGAGAGATTGTCTTTGCTTGATTCTACTTGGAAGTGGGTGAGATTTGTCAAAGTAGAGGAAAACCCTTGATGGACCCTGGGAGGAACTTGCACAACACCAAGGCCAGGTTGTAAGAGTTTCTTTGTTTCGTTATTAATACAAACTGGTTTATTTTTCTCAATAGCTTGTGTTAATGAGTTATTTCATGTGTTCCTTGGTCTGCATGTTGGATATATGTTTTATTATATGAAATGCAAGTGCTTGGTAATTGTTTGATTGTTTGTGGTTGCAGGAATTGACTTGAAGGGGGAGCTCATCCGGATCGGCAAGGACGGACTACAACAACAGCGTTTTGGAATGAGGTAAGCCTAAACACTTGTAATTTTCATGTCTTAAAGGTATATTTAGAGAAAGATCACTCCATTTTGTCTTGTTTGTCGCTAGAGAGTTTAGACTCCTAGGGAGGTCAGTTGTGTCCGCACAAACGACTTTTTCCGCCACGACAGGTAGAGATAGATGCTGATGGAGCGACAAAGAGAGATATATTGTAGGAGTCGCAGGACTGTGTAAGAGCTAGCAGGCGGCAATGATGCAAGAGGCACAAGAGTGTTGCACCAGTGCAGGATGGCACAGAGAGGTGTGCAATGGTGGAAGATGCATGGGGTGTTGCAGTAGCTTAGAGGTCAGAGAGGGAGCACTTGTCAATAGCAGGTAGAGCTTCAACATTAGAGTATTTTTCTAGCCTAACAGAGAGGTCATTTGGGAGTTTTTTTTTTTCCCGAGAGTTGCTGGAGCAACCATACTTGGTAGAAGTGTTTCATGTAGAACATTCCGAAGGTACAGGATCAGGTTCAAGAGGGAGCCTTTCTTGTTGAGAGGGAGTGTTGAAAATAGCAACAAGAAATGCTAAAAATAGACGTGCTAAAAATAGCACTAATATAAATAGTAGTTTGGGTACCAGTGCTGGATTAAGCAATAGGGAATGAAAAATGGAAGTGCTAAAAATAACATTCTATTTTTAGCAGTTCAGGATGGATTCCTATTTTAGTCAGTCCCTGGACTAAAAATAGGAAGTAAAATTCGAATTTGAACTTAATAGTTGTTTGAAAATAAATAAATTAATTCACCATGAGTTAATTAGTTGTGAGAAATCAAACATGAAGTCTATTTGCGGACATGCAACAGTTTCTCTATTAATTGAGGAATTTATCCATCAGTTAAAGAGATAAGGATGAGTTCTAATTTGAGTAGTAATTAGTTGTCTCAGTTAACTGAGTCAAGTCTAGTTATATTTGATTTAAATGATTTGTTTAAATTAATGTGAGTTTAGTTAGTTAATGCTTACATGCATGTAACTGTTGCACTTTAGATAACTGAATATTCTCCAATAAATAACTCATGCATGTGAGTTCAGAGAAAGACCCAGTTGAGATCAGAGGAGGGACAATGTACTATCAATTGAAAAGATTTCTCCTATAAAGGAAAATCATCCAAGCAGAAGGATTAAGTTTCCTTGAGGGTTGTGCAGTTTTACAAGGTTTGAGATCAGTGTTACACTTGCTAACAGGAGGACCACCCAGGAAAAAGTGCGCAAGGTAATAGGAGGCTTGGAGGGCAGAGGAGAAGGCTTAGGATAAGTCTTGATTACTTGTGAGCATCCAGGAGGATTGCACTAAGAGCTGGCTAGCTGTGAGAGCTAAGGCTTTGTGTAATCCTTATGTATTTCCACCTTCATCTGTGAGGATTGTACTGAGAGCTAGCTAGCTATGCGAGATCTAAGGCTTTGTATAAATCCTATTTATGATAATACAAAGAGTGGGGTTTTAGGTTGAGGCTTTCCCTAGGTAAATTTTTCTGTGTTATGTGTGATTGATTTCTCCATATCAGTTATATGTGTTCTTATTGATGTTGCTCATGTTTGATTAAGCTTCCGCCAAGTTGGTTGTAGAAGTAGTTCAAGTATTTTTCTTTAGTCTATTGCATTATCAGGTGATCTACAGTGGGGAATTTCTACATGGTATCAGAGCAAAGGTGATCAAAGGAGAGAACAATATACTGAGAGGAGATTTCAAAGTTTTGAGTTTTGGGCCAAGCGTCTGCAAAGTAGATTTGAAAATTTTTGTACAAAATTTTCAGAAAAAAATAGCAGATTTGGGTTCCTTGTGGAAAAAGACCCATATTCAAAAAAAAAATCGGCTAAATCGGAGTTCGGATGAGGGAGATGTCGCTGATTTAAAATCAACTATTATTCTAGAAAATTTCATGACGGCAGGAAATATGAAACAGATTGGTGTGCTAGCCAAGAACCTGCATGCACTTGAGGCACAAGATGCATGCAAAGCCTTGAGGAGCAAGGCAAAGGTTAGATACGTGGTGGTTGAGAGGGAGAGTAAATTACCTCTCAACATCTAGCACCAGAAGAAGTCTCAGACGATTGTGGAGGAGCCACAATTGGTGAAGCAACTTCAAGAGGTTGTGGAGCAGCCACAACTGGGGAATCCGAGAGGAGATAGATTGGAGGCATCCACTCATGCAGAGACCTCCAAGTAGGGGGGAACTTCGAGCCAGGTGGGTAGAGGGATCACATGCAACCATACCTCTAGGTAGGAGATGGGGTGATGTGGAGTTATCATCCCAAGGAGGAGGAGCAGGATCCTTGAGGTACCCAACCTCTTTGATTTGACTTTGCTATAGGAGCCCTGATGAGGAGTAGCAGGACTAGCTGATTGGGTAGAGACAAATGCGGATGGAGCAGTAGAGAGAGCTACAATGCAGGAGTCGCAGGACTAT
This sequence comes from Pinus tabuliformis, assembly GCA_031772625.1. Taxonomy (NCBI): domain Eukaryota; kingdom Viridiplantae; phylum Streptophyta; class Pinopsida; order Pinales; family Pinaceae; genus Pinus; species Pinus tabuliformis. The sequence goes on along the minus strand of CM062806.1, from coordinate 433,965,058 downwards.
GTAAGAGCTAGTAGGCTGCAACGATGCGAGAGGCATAAGAGTGTTGCACCAGTGTGGGATGGCACAGAGAGGTGTGCAACAGTACGAGATGCATGGAATGTTACAGCAGCTCAGAGGTCAGAGAGGGAGCACTTGTCAGCAACAGGTAGAGCTTCAGTATTAGAGTATGTTTCTAGCCCAATAGAGAGGTCAGTTGGCAGATTTTTTTTGTTCCGAGAGTTGATGGAGCAACCACACTTGATAGAGGTGTTTCATGCAGAACATTGCAAAGGTACAGGATCAGGTTCGAGAGGAAGCCTTTCTTGTTGTTTGGGAGTGTTGAAAATAGCAACAAGAAATGCTAAAACTAGAAGTGCTAAAAATAGCACTGCTATAAATAACAGTTTGAGTACTAGTGCTGGATTAAGCAATAGGGAATGAAAAGGGGAAGTGCTAGAAATAGCATTCTATTTTTAGTAGTTCAGGATGGATTCCTATTTTAGTGAGTCCTTGGACTAAAAATAGGAAGTCAAATTCGAATTTGAACTTAACATTTGTTTGAAAATAAATTAATTAATTCACTATGAGTTGATTAGTTGTGAAAAATCAAACATGAAGTCTATGTGAGTACATGCAACAGTTTCTCTATTAATTGATGAATTTATCCATTAGTTAAAGAGATAAGGATGAGTTCTAATTTGAGTAGTAATTAGTTGGCTCAGTTAATTGAGTCAAGTCCAGTTATATTTGATTTAAACAGTTTGTTTAAATTAATGTGAGTTCAGTTAATTAATGCTTGCATGCATGTAACTATTTCACTTCAGATAACTGAATATTCTCTCATAAATAACTCACGCATGTCAGTTCAGAGAAAAACCTAGTTGAGATCATAGGAGGGACAGTGTACTATCAGTTGGATGGATTTTTCCTATAAAGGAAAATCATCCAAGTAGAAGGATTAAGGTTCCTTGAGGATTGTGTAGTTTTACAGGGTGTGAGATCAGTGTGAGAGATCAGTGTTACACTTGGTAATAGGTGGATCACCTAGGAAAAATTGTGCAAGGAAATAGGAGGCTTGGAGGGTAGAGGAGAAGGCTTAGGAGAAGTCTTGATTGCCTATGAGTATCCAAGAGGATTGCACTGAGAGCTAGCTAGTTTTGAGAGCTAAGGCTTTGTGTAATCCTGATGTATTTCCACCTTCATCTGTGAGGATTGTACTGAGAGCTAGCTAGTTGTGTGAGAGCTAAGGCTTTGTATAAATTCTATGTATGAAAATATAGAGAGTGGGGTTTTAGACTAAGGCTTTACCCAGGTAAATTCTTTTGTGTTATGTGTGATTGATTTCTCCATATCAGTTATATATGTTCTTATTGATGTTGCTCATGTTCGATTAAGCTTCCGCTAAATTGGTTGTAGAAGTAGATCAATTATTTTTCTTTCAACTATTGCATTATCAGGTGATCTATAGGTGAGAATTTCTACACTTACCCTCTAAACCCTCTTGGCCAACTTCCTATAGCATTTTAGGACATCCTGTAATAGTACAAGAATCGTGTAGCAACATCCTGTAGAACACATGTAACATCGTCTTTGACCTACAATGATAACTTACTCATTTTAGGAGTAGTTTGACCCCTTTGCTTGGACTCCATGACCAGAACTTCCACCTAGGCCATTCCCTTCATTTCTTTTCATTTCCTACAAGATCAAATAACATTAGCTATTTCATTTTGAATTTAGCAATTAGAACATTACTTAATTTGCAAGTGTGAATTAGTTAAATAATGTAAACATTATTGAAATGTGAATTAGTAGGATAATGTTCTGTTTTAAGGAAAATGTGATAGCTATATTATTTTTTGCAAAGTAGAGTAGTTTCATTTCTGTAGTTACCATAATCCTTGTGTTCTTTCATAAGAATTTACAAGTTGGCAACATTTACATATTTGAGTTGAGAAGAATTTTACCTTCTCTACACTAGGATTAGCTTTTACATTATGCTTTTAGTAGTTAATCTCCTTTCAGTAGAGTAGAGGGATTGTCTTGGAACCCTAATGATCAAGTGAACTAGTTGAGGATGGCATGAGTAGAATGCATCTAATGTGTATATAGCACTTTCACCTTGAAGTTTGTACGAAACCCTGGGTTGATAAGTAAATTTGAAGAGCTTATGGAAGTTGCAACACTCTTGGTAAATTACCAAGGCTCACCACCTGTTAATAATAATCTAGAGAGAAATATCCACCAGAAAAACTAATGCCAAGGAGGCGTTAACACAATGGTTGCAATTTTTAGAGAGAGGCTTCAATGTTCTCAATGGAGGGAAGCTCAAAAACTTAATATGTCTCTACAGGAAATGCCTAAAAAATGATTCTTTTCTTCTTTATAGCAACAATGTTTATGATTACAAAAATATAGATCTTCGACCTTTGGAAGATATTTCAGATTCAAGAAAATTTGGAAATGGTAATTCATAGGTCATTTTAATGATTATTTATGGTAATGTAATGAGAACACCTATCTCATCATTTAAGCATGTAGAGAATGCCAATTTATGTGAAATTCAAGTGGATATTGTTAATGGCCAGGATTCTTGTTAAAAATCTAGAGAGAGAATCAAATTTGTAGGCTAGGTGGTGGATATCCATAGCAAGTTCATTAGGCACAAATATTAGTCTAGTGGTATGAAAATAACCTTAAATATATAGAGTGACTTATGCATAATAAGTGCAATCATAATATATTATGTCAATTATTTGAAATAGGTCCTTGCTAGTTTACACACACATTGTTTTTACTAGTGGGTACCTTGTCAACCATTTAAGATTCAAGTTTAAGGGTGAAACTTGTACAATAGATAAAATTTGAGTTGCTACTTGAGCTTCAAAAAATGGCATGAAGACACTATATTTTTTTCTTTTAGGATGCTTTGTCAATATCTTCTATCTAGCATATGTTGGAAATAATACTGAGAGGGGGGGTGAATCAGTATTATCAAGTCAAATGTTTTCTTTTACAAACCCAGATCATATACGCTACTTCAGATAGTAAACACCATGTATATACACAAATATGTAGAAGGAAACCCGCGTATATAATGCAACCTTATAATTTACTTTATCTTTCAGATGTTGATTATTAATCTGTGTATCTGAGTCAAATAAACATCAATCAGAACAGTAAAACAGAGCAGTACACAGTCACACACAAGAACACAAGATATAAGGTGGAAACCCAATGTGGGTGAAAACCACCTGCTGCAATTTGTCTCTATCTTCCTTTAATTAGAAACTTCCTTCTACAATGCACTAGTGTAGTCATTTACTAGTACGCAGGCTGCAACCTGCAGAGAGCTACAACTCTCTCTCGTTTTCCAACTTCTCCTGGAAGAGAGCTACAACCCCGTTAGCTCTTGTACTAGCCAAGATACTAGTACGTAGGTGCTGGCCTACTGAAGGTTACAACCTTCTCTTTCTTCCGAGGACCTCTTTTCATAAATTTTCAGACTGGATCCATGAACATCAATCAATCATCAAGTATATCTGCATCAAACAATCTCCTTTTCCCCAATTAGCACTGAATCAAGTAAACACTTCTCTCACAGTTGTACCCAGAACACAGTAACAGTCACCACACACCAAATTCTGAACCCAGAATACTACAGCAATAAACAGAGGCAGCTTGATCATAATTTAAAAGATATACGCTACTTCAACAACCTGAAACCTGCATGCATACGCTCATGTGTTTGGACCAACCTGCGTATACGCTGTTTTCATTCACTGAACAGGGTGTATATGCGCTTTCACTTCACTGAACCTGCGTATAGATCTATAAAGGATAATTCATTCTTTCAAATATTCAGACACTAATTAACCCATATTATTAGATTTATAGATCAAGCATGCGCCTCATATAACAGATCAAAATCATACAAAGATACTATTATTCAAGCTTAAAGATTATGACCCATCAATAGAACTTATCCTTCTTTATGTGCTAAGGTTCCTCCTTCATTCAGATCCAGATCTGCACCATAAACCCAATCACAAATATTTCAGATCTAGCACTTATTAGATATTCAATTCATTCGATGATCCTTTGCCAAATGATCTCCTTCCTCTTTTATAGTCTTAGGCCTTTCACAATACCACGGTCCAAAACCATAATAACACAATACCATGAACCCAATACTTGGGATCAACACTTTTGGATGCAATACCACGGACCAAAACCATAGGATCAAAAATTGTCAGACTAATACCATGATCCAACCATGAAAGTGAGTGAATGTTTCTCTTCATGAAGGGAACTTTTCTCTGCATGAAAGTGCGTGAACTTTTCTCTACATGAAAGAAACTTTTCTTTGCATGAAAGTGCGTGAACTTTTCTCTACATGAAAGAAATTTTTATCTTCATGAAAGTGCATGAACTTTGTTGCACTATAGTTTATCATCTAAGATGAGTGGGTTGCCATCAAGTACAACATATGTATCATAATGCCAACAATCTCCCCCTTTGGACTTGATGGCAACAACAACCAATCACTCTCCCCCTTTGACATCAAGGGCAAAGGGCAGACCAAGATAATCTCTTTCCTAGATGAACATTCCGCTGCCCATACTCCCCCTGAGTACCTGTTGAAATCTCTGAATGAGCTCCCCCTTTGTATATGCCAAGGTGTACCACTCTGTCCATGCTTCCTCTGAGTACATGCTGAAGTCTCTGCTCTGCTGAAGTGTGTTGTTCATGCTCCCCCTGACTATAATCAACGTCTACATAAAGATGTTTTACAAGAAGAACATGACTCTATCATAAATGACCTTCCTATCACCAAGGACTCATACATACATCCATTTCCAAACCAAGTTGGGATATACTAGAATTGACTCATCCACCCAACCAAGTGGGGATACATCAAAAGTTTACACATGATAAAACAAGAACATTACATCTTCATCCCAGGGATAGTGGGGAAACCAAGATAGGCCATTACATGACCTTGACACCATAAAAGAGATACATGACATAGAGACAAAATATCTAGAGCAAGACTTATGAAAGTCACCAATAACTAATAGCAGCAACATCTGAAAATCACCATTCAGATCAGCAACCCTGATTTCCTTCTGTTCTTCCTCTGCCTTTGTTCCACCTGAAACCAACAACAACTGTGAACTAGAACAAAAAGGCTTCTAAGATAATGCCAACATTGCATCATTAGAAGTTTATCTGCTCCCCCTAAACCTGTGCCAGATGGTCTCTGTCAGATTCATATCAGACTATCTTCAGCCAGAGCCTATCCCTACTGATATTCATCAAGCCTTCATATACGTGACTGTCTCTGCACAAACGGCGTATGTACACGGATCTTCCTTAGGAAACTCATGTACACCCATTTTTCTTTGAAACAAACAAGATTTAACAACAAGATGATGCATCAACTACTCCCAGCTTCTGTCTGAGGTGTTCAAAAGTTTCCCTGGGCAGTGGTTTGGTGAGTATATCAGCAACTTGTTCCTTAGAAGGAACATACTCCAGCTTGACCTTTTGTTCCAGCGCTTGTTCCCGGAGAAAATGATACTTGATCGGTATGTGCTTAGTCTTTGAATGCATGACTAGGTTCTTTGAAATGTTGATTGCACTTGTATTATCACATAAGATAGAGATAGGTGGTGTACAAGTGATTTGAAAATCCTGCAAGGTTTGCATCATCCAAAGGAGTTGAGTGCAGCAAGATGCAACAGCCAAATATTCCACTTCAACTGTAGATAAAGCAATCGAACTCTGTTTCTTGCTGAACCAAGATACTAATCTGGAACCCATAAAGAATGCTCCACCACTTGTGCTCTTTCTGTCATCCACGCTTCCAGCCCAATCTGCATATGTATAAGCATGTAGAGTGAGATCTGTATCTCTAGGATACCATAAGCCATAGTTTTGAGTTCCTTGAAGATACTTGAAAATTCTCTTTACTACTTGAAGATGGGTTTCCTTAGGATTTGCCTGAAATCTTCCAACTATTCCCACTGCATGCATGATGTCTGGTCAAGTACCTGTCAAATAAAAAAGACTTCCAACCATGGATCTATAGGTTGGTTGATGCACTACTGCTGATTCATCATTTGCACTGAGGCTGCATCCTGTAACCATAGGGGTACATACTGGTTTTGCATCTTCCATGCCATATTTCTTCAAGATCTGCTTGAGATACTTGGTTTGAGACAAAAAGATATCGCCTTCATTTTGTTGGATTTGCAATCCAAGAAAATATTTCAGTTCTCCAAGCAAATACGTTTCGAATTCTTTTTGCATCACCAAGGCAAAGCTTTGACTCATAGCTTCTTCATTGCTGCCAAAGATAATATCATCTACATACACAACAAGTATTAGCAATTTGTCATTTTCAATTTTTATATAAAGATTGCTATCTGCTGATCCTTTTGAAAAACCTTGTTGAAGAAGATATTTGTCCAAATGGTAATACCAAGCCCTTGGAGCCTATTTAAGACCATAGAGAACCTTTTTTAGTCTGCATACAAGATTTGGATCATTCCCAAGGATGAAGCCATATGGTTTCTCAATGTACACTTCTTCTTCTAAGTCTCCATTCAGAAAGGTTGATTTCACGTCCATTTGAAATACTTTAAACTTCTAAAAGCTTGAGAGAGCAAGGAACATTCGGATGGCCTCAAGTCTAGCAACGGGAGCAAAAGTTTCTTCAAAGTCTATTCCTTCTTGTTGAGCATACCCTTTACAAACAAGTCTGGCCTTGTTTCTAATCACTTCCCCATTTTCATTCAACTTGTTTTTAAAGATCCATTTTGTCCCTATGACATTCTTATCTTCTAGTCTAGGAACCAACTCCCAAGTGTTGTTCTTTTCGATCTGCTAAAGTTCTTCATCCATTGCCTTGACCTAGCATTCATCTTGGCATGCCTCTTTTACATTTTGTGGTTCAGTGGAGGAGAGCAATGCCAAATAGCTTGAGGCTTCTGCAATTGTCCTTCTTGTTTGTATACCTGCCTCTTTTTGCCCTAGAATTTGAGATTTTGGATGATTCTTTTGAACGTACCTGGATGGAGTCTTCTCTTCTATCCTTATCTATTCCTCTGGTGCCTCTTGAGGTTCTTCTTCATCATCAGTCTGATTTGAAGGGTAGTCTTCATCCTCTTCGATATTTTCATAATTTACTTGCCTAGGAATGTTTCCTTCTTCATCAACCACTACATCAATGTTGTCAACAATTCTTCCAAGTCTTTTATCGTAACATATATATGCTTTGCTGTGGGGAGAATAACCAAGAATAATGCCTTCATCTGCTCTAGGTTCAAACTTGCCAAGATGTTCATCATTATTCTTAATATAGCATTTGCTTCCAAAAATTTTGAAATGTTTTACCCAAGGAGTCTCACCATACCAGAGCTCATGAGGAGTTTGAGTGCTGTTCACCCGGACATTTGTTTTGTTGAGAATAACAACCACAACAAATGCAGCTTCGCCACAGAAGGTTGCGAGAGTTCTAGACTCATCAAGCATAGCATGAGCCATTTGTTGAACCGTTCTATTCATCCTTTCCACTACTCCATTTTGCTGAGGAGTCCTAGCTGTAGAGAATTCCCTTCTTATTCCATGTTCTTCACAAAAATCAAAAAATTCATTTGAGGTAAACTCCCCACCTCTATCAGACCTGAGGCACTTTATTTTTTGATCTAATTTGTTTTCAACCAAGGCTTTGAAAGATTTGAATTTTTTGAATGCTTCATCTTTGTGCTTCATAAGTCCTATCCCAACCATCCTGGCGAAGTCGTCAATGAATAATATAAAGTATTCTTCTCCTCGAGGTGACCTTTTCCTAGATGGACCACATACATCTGTATGAACTAGTTCAAGAGGCCTGCTAGCTGATCCTTCCTTCTCTGGGAAGTTAGTTCTGGTTTTCTTACCAAACTTACATGATGTGCATATTGTATTGTCTAGAATTCTAATGTCTAGAAGACCACGAACTGCCTGGTATTTGCATGCTTTCCTTATCTGTGAAAAGCTTAGATGCTCTAACCTCCGGTGTCATAACCAATGTTCATCATTCTTGCTCAAGTAGCACTATTGTTGTCCTTATTCATATATGTATAAATTATTTGGAGTCCTTATGCCTTTGATCACTGTTTTTCCTGTATCAAGATCACAAACACTACATCCATTTGATCAAAATATTACCTCAATTCCTTGATCGCACATCTGACTGACACTCAGTAGATTATGCTTCAAGCCATCAACATACAAAACATTTCCAGATTTGACTTTTTCTTTCAACTGAGTAGTGCCTTTTCCTTTTATGACTGCAGGGGTATCATTTCCAAAAGAAACTTTATTTCCCTTTTCTAAAGCACTATATGATTCAAGCTTTTCTTTATCACCTGTCATATGCTTCGAACATCCACTGTCAATGTACCATTGATTTTCCTGTCCTTTTGCATAAAAAGCTATCCCACATCTTTCTGGTTGTGGTTCCTTCATTCTCCATGTTCTGGCACTTGAGGCTTGTTCCTTCTGAGTTGTCTGCCGAAACCTGCTCCTGCATTCAGAATCTTCATGACTAAAGTTATTACAAATAGAAGATTCAATTTCATTTTCAAGGGCGGAAAAGTTGTTATAGGTCCTTTTCGTGATCCCAGTCATACTTCTTTATTTTTGAGCTTCTCTAGTCATGATTGTCTTATAGGCAACACATTGAGCTTCTTTGCAACTGACCAAAGTTGTGACAAGAGAAACATTGGCCATTGAAGAAATTCCTGCAATTATCAACTCTACCAGCCAAATGATTGTAGTTTCTATAGACATCCATTCTTGAGGAAAATTGAGAAGATTTTACCTGTGCTGGCTGTAGCTTTTGTTCATCCTTAAGGTGGATTTCCCTCGATTTACCTTGTATTCTTTGTTTATTCTTGATGTAAATCGTCCCTGATTTATCTGGTGATCTCCATTGGGCCTTTTCTAATTCCTCCTTGCTGCATCCAGATAAATTTTTGAGGTGGATGGTTTCTGCGCTTGAGATGATTCTTCATTATATCCTAGACCTGTCTTGATTAGTGGGGAACGCTGCACATTGATAATCTCATCTAGAGTTTCAGATCCTTTAACAAATCTAAGATTAAGAGCTTTAGTTTTCTCAATCTCTTTTCTAAGACCCACAATTTCACATTCCAATTTTTCATGATGTTTTTCCCTTTCAGCCAGTTGACATTGCAGAGAATCAATAATCACATTTTCCCCTTCTAAACAAACTTTGAGGTTAGAAATCTCTTCATAAAGACCTTCTTCATCTATAGCATCCATGTAATCATCATCTTCAAAATCCATTAAAAGTTTATAATTATTACCTCGTTCATCTTCGTCACTATTTGATAGTCCATCACTGTCTTCATGAGTGTAATAACTTTTCTTAGTTACATTTTGTCTCTTGTTCCATCTAACATGTTCCTTCCCTTTGTCAATCTCATCCTTATGAGGACACTTGGCAGCATAGTGACCGACTCTTCCACAAGCAAAGCATTTGAAAGGTAACTTACCTCGGAATCTTCCAGCACCCCGTTTAAGATTCTTGACAAAATTTGATCCTTCTTCTTCTTCTGACATGTTTCCTGACTCATGGTAGTCTCCTTTTCTTGAAGCCTTGAAAGCAGCTTCTCTCCTGTCTGATGGTCTACCTTTCCTCATTCCATAAACAGTTAGAATCTCGTGTAGCTGTGACATGGTAAGGTTTCGTAGATTCTCTTTTTCTTCTATTGCAGAAACTTTAGATTCAAACCTAGGGGACAAAGATATTAGAACTTATTCAACCACAACAACCTCTTTTATTTCTTCACCCAAGTTTTTCAACCACAACAGCCTCTTTGCATTTGTTTCATATTTCTTCTTCTCAGCCGGATCCGTAGGAGTTGCTGATGGAAAAGTGTAACTTGTATCTATGATATCCCAAACTTCTGTACTAAGAGATTGAAGATAGGCAGTAACTCTTACCTTCCAGTATACAAAGTTTGTCCAATAAAAAATCGGTGGCCTGATAGATGCTTCTCTCTCGTAGTTGCTCATGATGATGGATCTTCCTTCAAGCGATCAAGCTTCTTCAAAAGGACCGACTCTGATACCAATTGTTGGAAATAATATTGAGAGGGGGGTGAATCAGTATTATCAAGTAAAATGTTTTCTTTTTCAAACCCAAATCATATACGCTACTTCAGATAGTAAACACCGTGTATATACGCAAATATGTAGAAGGAAACCCGCGTATATAATGCAACCTTATAATTTAATTTATCTTTCAGATGTTGATTATTAATCTGTGTATCTGAGTCAAATAAACATTAACCAGAATAGTAAAACAGAGCAGTAGACAATCACACACAAGAACACAAGATATAAGGTGGAAACCCAATGTGGGTGAAAACCACCTGCTGCAATTTGTCTCTATATTCCTTTAATTAGAAACTTCCTTTTACAATGTACTGGTGCAGTCCTTTACCAGTATGCAGGCTGCACCCTACAGAAAGCTACAACCCTCTCTCTTTTTCTAGCTTCTCCTAGAAGGGAGCTACAACCCCCTTAGCTCTTGTACTAGCCAAGATACTAGTACGTAGGTGCTGGCCTACTGAAGGCTACAACCTTCTCATTCTTCCAAGGACCTCCTTTCATAAATTTTCAGATTGGATCCATGAACATCAATCAATCATCAAGTATATCTACATCAAACAATCTCCTTTTCCCCAATTAGCACTGAATCACGTAAACACTTCTCTGATAGTTGTACCCAGAACACAGTAACAGTAACCACACACCAAATTTTGAACCCAAAATACTGCAGCAATAAACATAGGCAGCTAGATCATAATTTAAAAGATATACGCTACTTCAACAACCTGAAACCTACGTGCATACGGTCATGTGTTTGGACCAACCTGCGTATATGTTGTTTTCATTCACTGAACCAGCGTGTATATGCGCTTTCACTTCATTGAACCTGCATACATATCTATAAAGGATAATTCATTCTTCCAAATATTCAGACACTAATTAACCTATATTGTCAGATTTATAGATCAAGCATGCGCCTCATATAACAGATCAAAATCATACAAAGATACTATTATTCAAGATTAAATATTATGACCCATCAATAGAACTTATCCTTATTTATGCGCTAAGGTTCCTCCTTCATTCAGATCCACATCTGCACCATAACCCCAATCACAAATATTTCAGATCTAGCACTTATTAGATATTCAATTCATTCGATGATCCTTTGCCAAATGATCTCCTTCCTCTTTTATAGTCTTAGGCCTTTCACAATACCACGGTCCAAAACCATAATAACATAATACCATGAACCCAATACTTGGGATCAACACTTTTGGATGCAATACCACGGACCAAAACCATAGGATCAAAAACTGTCGGACTAATACCATGAGCCAACCATGAAAGTGCGTGAACTTTTCTCTTCATGAAAGGAACTTTTCTCTGCATGAAAGTGCGTGAACTTTTCTCTATATGAAAGAAAATTTTCTCTGCATGAAAATGCATGTACTTTTCTCTACATGAAAGAAACTTTTCTATGCATGAAAGAGTGTGAACTTTTCTCTACATGAATGAAATTTTTATTTTCATGAAAGTGCGTGAACTTTGTTGCACTGTAGTTTATCATCTGAGATGAGTGGGTTACCATCAAGTACAACATATGTATCATAATGCGAACATCATATTGCATATGAAATGATTTATTTTAATTTTAAAATGGATGATTAAATTTTAAATCTATTAGCCTTCTAATCATCAAATGAGATAGGCCATATGTAGCCTCTCTCTGCAAAGCCATGTAGCTGATATTTCTAATTACAAGTTGCAATAGAGCAGATAAAGTTGTGGCATCTTTCATGTTGGTATGTCTATGGAATTGATGAAAACACAATGTTATTCTTCCTTTTTGTCCTCCATTCTTCTGCTTACCTCCCCCTTTGACATCAACAACAAATGGATATAATGAAAATATTCAGTGTTTTCCACTGTCAAATTTATGATTCATATGTGTGTTAGAAATTAATTAACAGAGAAATAAAATACATAAAATTTTGCGAAAACACAAATACAAAAACACATAAAACAAGAGAGACACAAATTGTGTGGTTCACCCAATTTTTGGCTACATACATGGTGACACAACTTGTCCATCCTTTTATATTATCTAGCAAGATGGGGAGATACAACCTAGAATAGATCCGTTGTAATTTCCTCTTGGTTCTCACATAGTCTCCTCTCTCTTTCTCATTAGAAATAATAGTACATAGTTACAATAAAATTCCCTCATGTAAACTTAGGGTTTCCTTCTAGGGAAAAAAACCTTAAATTAACATAGCTTCTACTGTCTAATCATCTACCTAATGAATGACCCAGATTGACTATAGAAGTACAATATTTTATAAGAAAAAGCTTCATCTATTTTTAGCTTCAGAAGCGTTGGCCTTAAACCCCTAATGGGGGAGCTCATAAAGTTCGTAGTCACCCCCCCAGACCCCCTGGATAGAAATTATATGGGTGGTGTTTTCACCCTTCTAGGAATAGGGATCCAACGTGGCTGAAACAAAAAATAAAATAAAAAACTCTAAATAATCAGGAAGATAATCGAGCTACACACTGAACAATGTGGATGTTATTTTGCATGAAATTATAATATAACCAACATACATGTCATGGTTAAAGATGATGATTTTCCAATCAGTTTGATAGAAAAAATAAAGACTAGCATTTACCCCACGATGTCCTCAATCTCCAATAAAAATACCATAATCTAGCTACATTGATATTGAAACCTTGGCCATCATCAATCATGCTTCTCCTCTAATATTAATATCCATAACCTTCTATTGGTTATAATATTTTCTATTGATTAGTTTAGTCCCATTGGTGAATTGTTCGAAATATTGAGATATAATTCCCCCATTTTTTATATAGCTAATATCAAACACCTAGCCAATCAATGTACTCTGTAAAATGTAAATAATATACTGATATGGGATATACAAAGTTAACCAAAATTTCTATCAATACAAGACCCTAGTTATACTACACAAAAGAGAAAGGTGATCCCTCTAGAGATAATGCATTACAAAGTTTGATATCTACCCTTGTAATGTTCCAAAGAGAAACAACTTCTATTATGATGCACATAACCAAACAACCTTGAAAAGGTAATATCACTTGCAAATGACTTGACCTTTAGACTTGGGATTTTGAAATAAATATTTGATTGTATTCTACTTTACAAATTCCAAAGATGTTGTAAATCCATTGTCTATTGAGTATGCTCCAATCAAAGCCTCATCTACATCTGTGATTGTATTCCTATGTAATTGGTGATTTCGTTTCATCCACTTTACACTCAGAGAATCAATGTCTGCCATTATATTATCTCCTACAAAATAGTGATTTATCTTATCCACATCAGGAGTACAACACTTTTGCAGGAATGACCAAGAACACAATACTACTTTGGATCAAAATACTCCTTTCAGATAAATGTACGAAAATTTGTCCATCATCCATTTTGTCATATGCAATAAAAATGCATAGACTAACGACATATTTGAGGAGATCATCTTTGAGCACTTTGAATCTCTCAATAGAAAACCATTCCATGCATCTTTATGTAGTTATTTCTTCTAGAATCCTGCTCATAGTGATTTTGAGGGCCCTCTAAAAAGAGGAAATATTATCTTGCACTCAACTTGTTTGCCTTCAAGTAACCATTGAAAATGGAAAAATTGACGAAACTGGTGCAACGAGAGTCAATATGATGGGTGAGTTGTAGTGGATGCTTTGGCTAGATTAGATAGCTTTGACATTGAACTACTTTTTCATAGAATTTTTGTTGCAATATTTGAGGGTCTCATGATTAATGCTTTTCCAATTTCTACTACCGAGCTCACAGTCTCAAATATTATTTCTTGTACAACATCAGCTCATGGTTTGAAATAGTAGGATTTTTGGGAGTTATTTAGAATACCAATAAATGCATGGCCATGCCCATTGTAGTTAGAATGAATCCTATAAGGTCTGCATTCTTTGTACACAAAGGAGAAATTGACCCTACTCTCTTATTGTGCTCAAGGAAAAAATATAGTATAATCTCATGGTCATGTCTGTCATGTACATATTATGATTGCACTGCGTGGCATCTCCATGTATAATGGAATTCTAAATTCTAATCCATTCCCATGTTTATACTCTTCCATTCAATGAAAAGGACTCAGTGCATGGTTCAAGCCCTTGCTCAAATAAACTAAATCTGCACTTATCTTGAGTTCAAGTGCAAACAACAATTTCTACAACCATTCACATTGCTTTTGAAAAGTTTCATGGAAAACAAAAATATTTAGCACCTACAATTATTTGAATAGATTGTGGATATATCTATATATATATATATATATATATATATATATATATATATATATATATAGATATATATATATATATATATATATATATATATATATATATATATAGATATATATAATAACCTTGAACACCTGCTTATATAAAGAGTTTCCAGATGATCTAGGAGGATCCCTAAAATGCCTAAAAAATGAAGTCCTTAAAACTCAATGAAGCCAGGACCAAGTCAAAGACCTTGTCACCAGGAATCCAATGACATAGACAACGTCTCAATCAGATTTCGTACACAAAATTTATGCTAAGTCAAAGTTCCATTCAAATCTAGAAAGAATACAAGATTAGTTGGCATCAAATAAATTTGGGGCATCACCAAATTTTCGGTCCAACCAAACTAGTAGTTAAAGTTAGCGGAAATTCCACTAAAACTGGTGGAAGGATTAGTTATGGTCAATTCTGGTAGGACTTCCAAATATTGTAGTATCCACTAGACTTGGTGGAAACGTTATGACCTAATAGCATGGGGCCACGTGGCCCAATCAAATAGTGCCATGGAGCACCTAGTTGGCAGCCAAATGGGCCCCCAACTAACCTAATTGGTTGCCAATGAGGCTTAGTCAATCGAAAAATTGGCACAAAGGCAAAAAAATAACGAGATATTATAATTTATGATATGTATAAAAAGTTGTTTGGTTCGACATACCATTTGTATTAACTGTGTGTAGTTATAAATAACCAGTGGAAATTGTATGACCGAACCAGTATACCATACAATATAATAAAACAAATGTAAGTGGGGTTGGCAAGGTTTTAACCTACAATCCCTTTGCCTACCAATAGCCCATACATGGTACTTCCAACCAACATTCTAGCAAGGCAGGATTGGAAAGGTCCATCGGCCCAATAATATATAAATTCTCCATTTATATTCAATCAAATGGGGATGGTGAGTGGAGGACTGTGGAATCATGACAAATCATAACCAGGACGGGGCATCGAGAACCAAGTGTTGAATTTTCCATGACACTAGAAAATATAGGATAGGGTCTTACAATCTCTGACATTACCAACTCAAATGCCACAACAAGACTACTTTGCACAGTGGAATAAACACACCACTAAATCAACACATGCACAATAGACAAAACTTTACATTTTTTCAACCCAAATTTATTATATTAATAAATATTTAATACAATAGTCTATGGTTCCCTTACCAAATATCATGACCTTCATATAATATTTCATATAAGAATACAAGCTATGGTTTGGTGTCAATAAATATGACCACCAATCTACCTTGAACAAGATACCAATTTACCTACTAGCTTATGTAGTGCACTTCACATTTCCACTTGGTCCACATACCTTGAACACATCTACTGATCATTTTGCTTCCAATATATAGCAACACCAATATTCCTCTATCAATGAATCTTTCTCCTTTAGGTCACTAAACATGGCTCATCGACTATCTGCCCTCCAGTTGATCATTAGTCCATCAACGAGTAAACACATAGGGTGTTCTTGTGAGTTGTTCATGACTCCATTTGTGAAAATCTCCTACACTACCCACTTGTTGCTCCTTAGTTATTCAAGAACACAACCCTTTGGGACTTCAAACTCTTCCCACATCTGCCTTCCTTTACTACTATATGAAGACAAACTTAGGGAATGGAGGCATCCCACTATCACTGCCAAAAGTCTTTCTCCGACAATCAACTTAGGGTGTGTTCATAAGCCCATTTGGCTACCCTTATTCCTTTAAGAAATAAACCCTTAGGCTTCACTTCCTCCACTGTTCTAATAGCCCTTAAATTACTTCTTCAGTGATTGTACTTGGGGTTGTGTTGTAGCCGCTACAACCACCTCATATTTTTTTCCTTAGCTTCGTTTTGGAGCCTCCCTACTAACCTTCACAACAACATGTCTTGCTTGGTGAAGTACACAATCTACAGTGATTTTCTTGTAGAAAGACAGGTTGTTCATTTGGACTTGGTCCAGTAGTAGGATGAGCAGCTCCTTCAACAATTTGCACAAATCTGGAGAGAAACTAGCCTTCCCTCTAGAAATTGCGCAATCTTGACTGGTAGCCTACTGGGCCCCAAAATTGCACGATTCTACTGAGCAAACTTCACCTAGAAAATTGTGCAATCCTTCCCAGTTAGGTTGATTAGCCCAAAATTTGCTCAAATCTGGGTAGCAGTTAGCTACTCTGCCTAGAAATTGCGCAAATCTTCCAAGCAGCAAGCCCAGCTCCCAGCCAGAATTGCAGGTTTTCTCTGAGCAGTTGAGTAGCCACTTGCATGTGCAGCTGAGTTGATCGGTTCCCTACGAGACCGAGCAAACCAGACTTGCATGCATGGGCTTCTTCTCCCAAGGTAGCAGGCAAAGGCATCCCTCGTTTCAGGGACCTATTTTTGGCAGTCAGAGGTTACATGCAAGGATTATTTCAAAAAACTCCCACCAAGTGTCGCTTTCCCTAGATTTGTGGCATGTGCATCACAACCTTGATTTTATCAAAGATCATTAACCAGATGTTGTAGATCTCATTCCTCACATCAATCTTGCAGTTCTAACATCCCACATCTCATCTAGGAGTTGTCGGCACATTCAGCTCAGTTGTTTTGGGGTAAGCTCGCTTTCCATATCTTATGTTGCATTTTTGGCGATTTTTGTGTTTCACTTCGTATGAATGTTGTCTTCTTAATTTAAGTGAGAACTTGTTATAATTTTGATACATATTAGCTAGTACCAGAACTGTTTCAGTTTTCGTTGCTATCTCACCGTTGTCACATGCATGAAACTATTTTTCACAAACGGTCGCTAATTTGGTGACTCACCTCACCCACATGCATGTTGATCTATTTACTTAATCTTTCATTCAATGTTTGAATGCACAATCAATCACTTATGCTTTCACTTAGTGTCACCATGCATTCATTTTCACATTCTCTTTCAGTTGCCTTTCCGCGAGTCTGGCCAACCTTGGCCCTAACTCTGCCTTCACTTAGACAACATTGCGCAATCCGAGGAAGAAAGGCTCTTTGTTCCTCTCTAGAAATGTGAATTTCTATCCAAACACTTTCCTCTAGGATTTTTTTTCATGTTTCTGAGGGACAGTCACTGCTAGCCTAGAAAATTGCAAAATGTAGTCCCTAAGCTTGCATTCACTCCCAATTGGAATTGTGCATTGCACAATTCTAGCAGTCAGCAACTAGACTGGACTATGTATTGCGCAGTTCCAGCAGTCAGACAACCTCCCAGCAGCCCATACTGTGCCTTGCACAGCCTTGGCAGTTAGTCTCCTAACCTCCCTATGGAAATTGTGAGACCTTCATCATCAGTCACACAGGTATGTTGCAAGTCAGTTCTCAAGTTCATTTTGGTTTTCAATTGATACATTGATTGTAGATTTTAACCCTGTATAGAAATTACCTACATACGAATTCTAGAAACACAGAAAATAAGCAATGCAAGAGCATAACACATAAAACACATACACACAGATATTTCCCCTGGATCCAAAAACTGGGAATACCAGCTTGATTTTTCATTATGTTCCTTTCAATGTCACAATACATATTTATACATGTCGAAGCATCCAATACCGTGGATTGAAAACCATCGCGTCCAAAACCATGGACTGAAACCATTTTGTCCAAAACCATGTGCGAAAAACATGCACAAAGCCATAGGTAGGTCTGCCCAACCTAATATAGGGTCCAAAACCAAAATTTTCTAGGGTGCTACCCTAGACCCCATAGAGTGGGGTTACCTGCACCTCTCAAACCCCCCTCTACATAATCGATGCAACAAAGGGGTGACTCTGCCCCCCTTCTAATCCCCCGGTTAATTACATGGGTTAGTCGTGGAAAGAATATAACACAACCCAACATTCTCCCACTTGTTGTTTTCTTTCCACTAGGGGCCACAAGAGAGCTTAGTCATTTATCCAGCCCTGCAATGCCCATTGTTTTTCTACACCAAGAGAACTTCTCAGAGCTCATTGATTTTGTCAATGCATCTGTAGTATTCTTCAAAGTTTCCACCTTTACTAGTAACACCTTTTTGTCTTCTATCATATCCCTCACAAAGTGATACTGAACATCAATGTTCTTGGTCATTGAAGGATATGAAGAGTTCTTTGCCAAGAAAATTGCACTTTGGTTGTCACAGTCTATCCTTATAGCTCCCTCTACTAACCCCATACTTGAACACAATCTTTGCAACCAAACTACTTCCATGCTTGCATTGGTGGTTGGCATGTCTTATTCCTCTGTAGTTGATAGTGCCACTACAGATTGTTTCTTACTCATCCAACTGACTGCACCTCCAAATAGGTTAAACACATACCCACTTGTAGATCTTCTCTGATCCAAAGCTCTAGCCGAGTCTACATCAACAAAGCCATGAATATCCAACACTCTATCCAATCTTGGTCTTCCTTGGTAGCACAAACCATAATCACTAGTACCACACAAATACCTGAAAACCTGCTTCACTGTTGTCCAGTGATCCTTCCTTGGTTTTGACATAAACCTGCTCAATACTCCCACTGCATGTGCAATGTCTGGTCTAGTATAGACCATCGCATACATCAGGCTACTAACTGCACTTGCATATGGAACACAGGACATGTCCTCTTCGCCTTCTTGTGCCTTGGGACATTGTTCAACAGATAACTTTACACCTAGAAGAATAGGAACATTCATCTGTTTATTATCTTGCATATTAAACCTTTGCAATATTGTCTCGATATACTTCCTCTGGTTTATCCAGAGCTTCCCCTTTGTCCGATCTATTTTAATTTCCACGCCCAAAATATAGTTTGTAGCACCAAGATCTTTCATGTTGAATTTGGAGGACAAATGGGTCTTCAAATCCTGGATAATTTCTTTGTCATTTCCAACCAGCAACATATCATCCACATACAAGACCAGATAAATAACAGGGTCACCAATTAATTTAAATTACACACAGTGATAAGCTTTGCTTTTGGTGAAGCCAAGTCCCCGTATAAATGTATCAAATTTCTGATGCCGCATCCTTGGTGACTGTTTTAACCCATACATAGACTTCTTTAATTTGTATACCAGTTCTTCTTACCCTTCACCGCAAAGGCTTCAGGTTGCTTCATGTAGATCTCCTCTTCCAGATCCCCATGAAGAAATGTTGTCTTCACATCCAGCTGTTCTACCTCAAAATCAAAAGTAGCAGCAATAGACAAAAGTAATCTAATATAAGCTACCTTGGCAAGAGGAGAAAAAATATCACCAAAATCAATTCCAGGCACCTGGGAATAACCTTTTCCTACCAACCGAGCTTTGTATTTCTCCACCCTTCCTTCTGCATTTGTCTTCTTCTTGAACACCCATTTTCTGCCAACGGGTTTCCTTCCAGCTGGCAACTCCACCAGATCCCAAGCCTCATTTTTGTGCAAAGATGCCATTTCATCAACCATGGCCTCTTTCTAGAGTTTTCCATCCTCTAAATCTACTACTTCATTCACAATTCTGGGATCATCATCAGTAATAGATAAAGAAAAATTTGAATAGAAAGCAAATGGACTATACCTTTTTGGTTGCCTTCTTTCTCAAACTGATCTTCTCACACTTGGAGTTTGTGGCTCTTCATCTTTTGATTCCTCCTCTGTTGTAGAGTCTGATTCTTCCTCCTTTAGCTTAAACTCTATCTTCTCAGGTTCCTTTGGTTGGAATTCATGTTTAATAACATCTTTCACCTCTCTGAACACCACATCTCAGTTGTACACAACCTTCTTTATTACTGGGTTCCAAAGTTTATAACCCTTTAAACAATCCTTATTCCCAATAAAGATGCACTTTTTAGATTTACTATCCAACTTGGTTCGTTTCTCCTTTGGAATATGTACATATGCATCACATCCAAATACCCTCAAATGTGAAAGGGAGGGTTTCTTACCAGTCCATACCTTTTGTGGAGTCTTATCCTCCAATGTTGATGAAGGTGATCTATTGACTAGGAAACATGTTGTCTCCATCGCCTCTGCCTAGAATTCTTGTCCTAAGCTGGCACCAGTAAGCATGCTTCTTGCCATTTCCATCAAAGTCTTGTTCATTCTTTTTTCAACTCCATTTTGATAGGGTGTATATGTAGTAGTCTATGCTATGCTATACCACACTTCTTATAAAATTGTTCAAATTCCTTACTGCAAAACTCTCCACCATTATTTGTCCTCGACACCTTTATCTCCTTCACTTTCTAGTTTCCACCAGAGCCTTAAATTATTTAAACCTGTCAAAGACTTCAGATTTCTTCTTAAGGAAATACATCCATGTATTCCTTGAGAAGTCATATATAAATGATACATAGTATGTAGACTTACCCAGTGATGGAACCTTCACAGGTCCAAACACATCATTGTGCATAAGCTCCTCACCACTTTCACCCATCCTTGTGTCTCAAAAACCCAATTTCAGGCCCTCTCTGGATTGCTACAGGAAGATCCTGTAGCACTACAGGAAGGTCTCGAACATCTATAGGAAGGGGATATGATTGAGAAAACCATCATGCACGACTTTTCCAAAGTTAAATAAGGTATTTCCACCTTTATCCATCAATAACCCATCTTTCATACATCCTTGTTCACAAAAAAAACAATATCTTTCAAAATTAAGCCTAAAACTCTATCTCATTGTAAGAAAACATAAAAAATACAGTCCATCCACTCCCACATACCTATACTACTCAATCAGGGCCTTAACATCATCTTGCAACCCCCCTACACTCTTTCTCATCACTCCCCTAAAGTTAAAATACCTTGGAAGAGAAAAAGGGGGTTGCTATAGTATTTCTTGTAGCAACATGTGCCACCATTACAGAATGCCAAAAGCCTAGTTTCATTTCTTTCCCATCAAGTTGAGGGTATGCTAACATCTCATGAGGAATTCTACCATTCCAAGGACTTTATAATAGTAACAACAAGGACCTACACACATAGCAACAGAAGCAATCAAACACATAGGAGTAAAGAAAGTATACACATGAGAAGAAAATATAGCAAGACAACTCCTTGGGTAACAACACAAAGGTCCAACACTCTAGCATGAATCAATCAAACACAAGGTAGGCACAGGTATGGTAACCTATAAGATCCTCCCTGTGTGTGAAATAATGAAAAATGTATGAATGTTGAGGTAAGGTATTTTTTATAAGCTGGAGGTGGCCAATTAACTTGGCCACCCTCAGTCAATGAACAAAACGTGATTTATCATTCATCATGAAACATGGGAGTGTCACATGAGTCAAGATCAGATAATAAGGAGTGGGTGTTGATTACGAGGGATGAGGGAATGATCACTCCAAGTGGGAGAGTGGTCCAAATGAGGAAAACTCGTACTCCTACCAAGTCATCACAACACTCTGAGCCCTAGCCAAAAATAGCCTATAACGTACCAAGGCTCAAATTCTCTTGCATCTTTGCTCCTTTAAAAATAAGTTAAGGTAAGGATGAGTGTAGGAAGCCATCAAGGAGAGTCAAACCCTACTCTATCATTTCTACGAGAGGCAGCTACAAGAAGGTATAGGAAGCCCAGAAAATTACTATAGGAAGCCTCCAAGAGTGAAAGAATGCTACCAATGGTTGATTTGGTCTTGAATTATCATTATACTAGGTATGTGGTGAAAAGTAAGCAACCCCTCTCATTCATCTTTCCATAATTTACATGTTGGTGCACCTTGAATTCTCATAATAATATCAATCATCTTGTGGATTAAAAGAAATTTTCTGGCTATAGAGTAGAGGAAATATACATAATTGGATTGATTTCCACATCGTATCTATCACAGAAAGCAACCTCCCTACACTTAGTTGAATAAATAAGAGAATATGGGAGGGGAATTCAATATGAGTGAGTCTACAGACACTAAGATAATTCACCTTCACCCCCCTGTATTAGACATTTTTAGAAGGCATTAGTGGTTAGGTTTCTTTGAGCTACTAAAGGGATATGATGATGACATCACCTTTGAATTTTCCATGGCTTTAAACTATCAAACAAGAGCTGGTGCCACCACTTTGATGAGGGGATTATCCATTTCTATCAGTCCTAAGCTAATTAGCAAGGCAACAACCCTTCCCCTAGGGATCCCATGGAGAAGGAAGACAAGTCCAACAGTACCGTTTCCAAGAAGAACTTCTTCACTTCTAATGAAAAACTATTTAACATAAAAATGGATTTAGAAGGGAGAGCCTACCATATCCCTGCGATGAGGTTGCTTACCATATCCTTAAGTTCATCTCTTGTGAATGAAGACTCAGTGTAGTCTATGGCTACCAGTTTAGGCTGCTCCATGATTTAAGATTACAAGAAGAATTGCCCATAGCCCAAAGACTCAGTGTGCCTTATTTCCTCCTACATTCCATTATAGACATGAGCCAAAAGGTGAGAGAGGGAAAGCAACAACACCTAAGTCACCATGGCCTCATCAAAGTGATAGTGGAAGATGCTTTGACTAAACTAAGGATTCTTGTCCTTTGGTCCAAATTCAGGGATATGGATAGAGAAGCCTTCTTTAAAACTCAAACCCTCACACTTGGTGAGTCCCCAACCTCTAGTACTAGAGGGAGAGAGGTAGAAGAGGAAGAACATAGGAGGAATAAGAGGAAGAGGCATAAGAGGAAGAAGAGGAAGAGGTAGAGAAAATAGAGGAGGAACTAGAGAGAAAGGAAGAATCTGAGAAAGATAAAAATGAAGAAGAAGAGGAGAAGCAATGGGAAGAACCAGGCTCTGAGAAAACAACTACATCTAGAGAAGAAGAGATGTCCCCAGAGAAAACAAGTTTGTCTGATGGACCCACTAAAAAGGATGAAACTTCTATCTTAACTGCCTTGAGTACACCAATAAAACCTAAAAAAAAAAGGCAAAATCAAACTCCCCTCTACTCCAAGGAAAAGCAATAGAATTAAACAAGGGAAGCCTCAATCTCCCACAAAGGTTCCTATTAAAATTGAAGAATCTACAAGTAAAAGGGAGGAGCTAGAACCCATTAAAAGAAAATTTGATGAGGTCACCTCTCTTGGAGCCATCTCAAAGACTCCCATAACATATGAAAGTAGCATTGTTACTAGATGAACCCCTTCTAAACAACCAAAGGCACCTACCACACTCCAACAAAAAGGAAAAGGGAAGCTACAAGAAAAATAGAGCCTCCTACAGGAAACATACAAGGTACTATAGGAAGAGCACAAAATTCTACAGGAAGAGCCGAAGGAGAAGCAATAAGGGTAAAAGGAAACACAACAGTGATAGGAGGGGGCGAATTCCCCAAGAAAATGTGAAAAGGATTTCCTGGAGCTACAGGAGCCTAGCCCACAACCTAGTTTGATCTTCTATTAGAATTTCATTGAAGGAGGCAAAATGATCCCACAAAAATTTGTAGTCCCACTTTTGTTTGAAATTGAAGAAGAAAGAGGAAGAACCCATAGATGGATGCAAATTACCAAATCGAAGAAGGTGGAAGATGTGGGCCTCATGGAAGAAAAGCTCCTAGAAATGGGTAAGGAGTTGAGTGAGTTAAGGGGAAGAGAGTCCACTATGAGAGAACAACTGCAAACAGAAAATAGGTGGCTGAGGAAGAAATGGCAAGAGAATGAAACCAAATTGGGCAAAATGGCAAGCCTCTCGATGGAGGAACTACAGTGTACACTTCCATCCAAGTCCTTTTCATTTTTCCTCAAAGAACAATGGATGTCGTTCCATATCAAGACCATAGCACAACATTGATCCATTCCATTCCAAGACTATAGGAAATTCATTGAGTTGTGTGATCAGAGTAGCATAGAAGACAAAGTAAAATTAGCTAAGTTCTACCTACACAAGCTCACCTTAACTGACATGAATGTTTGAGATCCTAATGCAAAGTTGGGAGACTTGCAGCTGATTGCCTTTACATCTTGGATGACTCATGAGGAGGCCAAAGCTAAGAAGGTGAAGAGAGTATTATCAAAAGGAGAAAAAGAACCCCTTTATATCAAGGGAGATCAGATAAGTCCCATGGTTGTAATGAGTAATCACAATGTCATTTCCAGTGATGTTAAGCTAGCACCTAGATACCTTGCCACCCAAGAGCAGGCCATCTCCCACTTTGATTACATTCTCAAGATGTTAGGGACAGAGATCCAATAAGCATGTCAAAGAAGATGGAATGCCCTTCCACATAGTCTCTAGATCAGGGAGTATCACTCTCCTGAAGGGTTGAGGAATGCATTGGAAGGAACACCTCTATACAAAAGGGCCATGAAAATACTGAAGGTCTACTGGATTGGTCTCAAGTTAAGTCCACCATTGTTGTTGGGTTTACAAGAAGTAATGAAGAAGAGGAAAGGAAGTAGTGGGTAGACACAGAGAGAAATGTAGGATTCTAACCTCAGGAAGGCACACCATCTACAGAACCTTGGGATGTCATAGAGGTCACCAGGGCCATGAAGGAAATGGACATAGATGACTAAGTTGCTCACTAAGTTTCTCAGAGGATGACCAATAGTTTCAGTTGGGTGGTGATGATGAGGCTCATCAATAGGTATGTTATATGGGTCACAATTCCATCCTCCATCTTTTTAAATTATATGTTTCTCACATTTATCTAAATTTTTTGTTATATTATGCTTAGTGTGAGGGGTTAATATGTGTTGTTATTTCATGTGGCCTAATATGTGTAAATATAGTAATTGGATAAATTTTGAGTTAATTTGAATACAATAACTTACAGTAGACAAAAAGAGATATTCTAGGAGGTTTTCCACCTCTTGAACTCCTCCAATTAGTCAAACATCCCTACTCTATCTCCCATCAACTCAGTGTCATTGGCAGCCAAGTAGGCTGAGTTCATTTTAGTCGAGCCAGTGCAAGTCAAGGAAGATCTAGATCCACCTATTCTCGAGTTAGGGAGGCCAATATCCATATTTTCAAGGGAGTTATTGGTAGCTCCCCTTTGCATAAATAAACATGCTAAGGAATTCATTAGGAATCAAAGTTTTATTGTAGCTAAGAGGCCATTGAGCTGAAGAACTTGTGACTATTATTTTGATGATGTATTTGAATTTTTTGGAATGATAATGAGAAACTTTGTTTTGGTCCAACACTAAGTTAATTCAGAGGATTGAAGCTCTTGGGTTAGGGCCTAACCCTAGCAACCTAAGTCACTCTTGTGTATATATATTTCTCTTATCCTAGAATTTTGATTAGTTGTTGTTGTTCAGTAGAAGTTTATTCATATTTCTATTAGCTTTGAAGGTTGATTAGTTGTTTATTATTCATATTTCTTTCATCTCAAATGGTTAATTAGTTGCTAGAGTCTAGTTGAGTAAAATCCATGAAAAAGTATATGACTCTGATCCCTATCTCATCTCTCTCATGGGAACATCATTAGAGGACCCCACTATCACAACCCAAAAACAAAGTGTGATTTCTTGTTCAATGCATAAATTAAGTTTTTGCATTAGTTAGATAATTTGTTTTTTATTTCTTGGAAAGATTTACATTTGTTGTTTTGTTTCACATGTGAATTTTGTAGCTTAGGAGGTATATCATTGTGTAGATCAACTTCTTATCATTAGTTAGATATTTTTCCAAATTTAATTCATCTTTTCCACATTTACTTGTAATATTTTTCAATTTAAAAGAGAAGTAGGTGCATGTGTTATTGTAGGGCCATTGGATCTGTAGGAAAGGAACCCTTTCACCAACTCCATCTAGGTCATCTCTATCCTCCTTTGATGCATTCCAACCCATGTTCCTGATCTCTGGTTTTCTGGTCACTGTGAGTGTGGAGTACTAAAGAAGGTATGTTTTTCGTGATTATTTTAGTATCTTTTCATTAAAACTTACAAACCTTTTGCATCATGAACTAGGTAGATGATAAGGAATTGTAATAAAACCTGTAAGGTTAATGTTCAAAACGAAAACACTAACAATTGTCATTTTCTTATGCAAGAAGAAGGAAAAACGAAAGACAACCATTCCAAAGGAAAGGACAAGGCTAGGTTAACCGATGTCCCTTTGACGGGGAACCGCATGCAAAAAAGGCAGACCAAATCAAAGTGTATCAACCCAGGAAAGGAAATGGAGATATCGGCTCGTTGCAAGAAAGTAAAGAGATAATTGAGAGCCAATGGTTCGGTGAATCCCTTAGGATCCTTTGATCCTGAGGGATTGCTGCTTTAACTATTTTTGCACCTATACATCTCCGCCTTCGCCATTATAAAATGGGGCAGCACTGTTAGCCTGGGGGATAGCCTGTTAAGTTTTTATGTAATTTCTCTTAAAGTTGAGACTTTGATCATCAACTCTCGCTGAGAAGTGATCCGCTGTAATTCTATCTTATGCATTAATATAAACTTGGTTGTTGTTTCATCTTTGATCCTGGAATAACTTCAAGCGGCGTGCCCCTGGAGGCTAAGGGTCCAGCCCTGGAGGAACACTTTCTCCTGTACTATTACTTTTGGTTTATGCATGGTTTTTCTTATCAGCTCCATTCGGTAATCTGATATGTTTCGTTATTTTACATCATAGCTCTGCTACGTTTGATTTACTGAGTAATATCATTTCTGAACACAGAACCATTATATTAACTTTGCAATGTATTACTGTTCCTTTAAGTGCTGATATAATATTGTTGGTCTTTACAGAATACTATTGTTGTTCAATTACAGAGTATCTGTGTTGTACACTTATTCATTGGTATTACTGAATTCATCTTAGAGATTATATTTCCTTGCGATTGTTGAATCTATAGACGTTGTTGTTCCATTCTGAAATACAATCGTACTC
Organism: Pinus tabuliformis; assembly: GCA_031772625.1. Classification (NCBI taxonomy): domain Eukaryota; kingdom Viridiplantae; phylum Streptophyta; class Pinopsida; order Pinales; family Pinaceae; genus Pinus; species Pinus tabuliformis. Next base: position 433,937,822 of record CM062806.1, on the reverse strand, counting down.
TTTATAACTAAGATTGATAACTGGATTACCAAGATCAGATTACTATTAAGGTGTGCCGTGTGCATATATGTGTGGCTTTCAAGCGTTGTTCTATAGTCCATTATTAATCAGTGTTGTTCCATTTCTGTGTGTTGTTCGATTCATCTTTAAAGGTAGAGAATTGCCATTTGATTTCTGTGGGACATGATTGTTGCATTTGATCTTGTAGACTAAGGTGTTGTTGCTTACTAAACTTAATTATTGTTACAGTTTCCTAGTTGTTGTTCCATTTCTTATCTGCTGTTCCATTTCCTGTCATTCACATTATTATTGCTTCGGTGTGTAGAACAATCTGAGACTATAGTGGTCATTGACATTTACTATCTGGCTCCGAGATCAATGATATGTTCCCTGATTTCCTTTGGTCCCATCAGTTTACAAAGGGATGAGTTACTGCTACTGAACCCTTGACTGATAAATTGCTTAGTTTTCTGAATGTGTGGTTTAGTCTTTAAAAGTAGATTGCTGTAAACAAGCATCTGTTTACTCTTGTATTTTTGAGCACTATACTACTAGAACTACTCTAGAAAATGATAGCCTCAGACTAAGACACTCTTTGAAATAACAAAACGTTCCTGGATTGAAAAATTAATGTGAGGTAATTAGAGGTGAAAAAGACCCTTTTTACAGCTCGACATTTTGGCGCCGTTGCCGGGGAAAAAGTGTAGCCATTTGTCTCTTTTCAGAGTCGTGTAAGATCTTGCTAGGGAAGAATTGGGTTTTAAAAACGAAAGGTAAGAACCTATGTGTGGAGCATGTAACAACCCTACTCCTCTACCCGCTTTCCTGCAGATTTTTCATTGTTTTGTTTGGGTAGAATCTAGCAGTTGACTTGTGTGTGCATGACTAAGCAGAAAAAGCCAAAAAATAATTCCAAACTTCTACCCAAGCCAAAAAAAGCTAAGGGGTCAGTGACCCTTGGCCGATCAATCTTTATAGACGAAATTTTTAAGAAAGCAGAATCTCAGCCTTTAGTATGACCCAGAAAAGTTATTTCTAGATAACCTACTAGTTCCCTTCAGACCACAAGATCACCATCCGTAGCCTTTGTTGAGGTGCATAGTCAAACTGAAGAGAAGGATTTTGAAGAAATTGAAAATTCTACTCCAGAACTATTGCAAGAAGGGAATTTCAACAATCTTTGTGAAGGAAGAGGAGAGACAGGGGAAACTGAGGAACCTAGGTCTCCTCTTGGGATAACTAAGCCATTGAGTAGCCTAGATAAGGGAAGTGCTACAAAAATCATTTTTGAAGAAACTCAATCTCCTCAGATATTAGGCACTCTCATTATCCTAGATAAAGGAAGTGCTATTAAAACCATTCCTGTTAAAGCCATTCCCTCTCAACCTAGGAATACCCTCCTAGATATCCCAGAAGGTTATTGGCATATCTTTGACCAAATGCCCCAAAACCAGCCAAACACCCAAACATCTATGTTGCCATACCCCATCGTGGATACCGCAGCGAATGCACCCATGAAAGAAACTCCTCTTCGGCATATCCCTACATTCCATGGTCTTACATCAGAGGATCTGGATGCATTCCTATTTGAATTTGATGTGCTGTGTAGGGGATATCATTACACCACCGACCCCCAGAAACTGAAATCATTTCCCTCCACATTAAAAGGAGTTGCTTTAAGATCGTTCATGGGACTAGGTGGCGGTGTTATAAATAACTGGGATCAAATGAAAGAATCTTTTCTAAGAAAATATCAGGACTATTGCAGGTCTAGAGAACTAAAAGACGAAATATTCCAGATGGTAGCTAGACCAAATGAAACATTAGAGGAGTATGTGGAACGTTTCCAGTATAATATTCAAAGATCTCCATATGCATCACTACTTTACCTGATAATGTGTTAAAAACAACATTAATTAGGGGTATGAAGGAACAATGGATTGAAACACTAAACAATATGGGAAAAGGAGATATTTATAAGGAAAATTTTGATGACATTATTGATTTATGTATCAGGAGCTCAAGAGGAAGCACAAGACTAAAATCAGAAGAACATGATCGGTTTGTAAGAGATAATAAAATTTCGGCAGAAGGAGTAACGCGTGCAGAAATTGGAAATTTATTGGAAAATTTTAAAACTGATATACTAGGGACACTAACAACACAACTTGATATTATGCAAGCCAAAGAAAAGCAAGTGGAGGCAGAACAGAATTTGGCAATCTTCTATCCCTGATGCAAGAAGAAACATACCCATAAGGAGTGTCCACTTGATGCAGTCCAAATTTGCGCCATTTGCACAAAACACCACCTTACGGAAAGTTGTCCCTCACTTCCTGGATTAAAAGCAGTATACAAGGAAGCAGAAGAAGAGCCAGGATCAGTGTATTTGCTCAATCAGTGCCGTTAGTGGCAGCCACGATAGTCTGGTATGTTTTTAGACCCAACTTCTTCTTTTCAGTCTCCACAGTATAATTCTCAACAATATAATATGTGGCAAAATCAACCTCAACCCCCCTTTCCGAATTGGTCACCACAAGCATTTCCTTCATCAACCTAGTGGCTGAATCAAGCAAGCCAATCCAATTGGCCGAATTTTCCCTATGCCCCACCATATTGGCAAAGTAATGCATACCCAGCACAATGGACCCCTCCTACTTCACAAAATCAAGCCTGGCAGACAAACTGGCAAAGACCAATGCATCAGCCAGTAGGAACCATTCTGCTACCACAACCTACACTGCCAGCCTTACAACAAAACCCCCAGTCTAACCTGAGACCGCAACTCTCAGCCCAACCCAACCCTAACGCAAATAACAGACTGGTCCAATCTATCCAAACAGTAGAAATACCAGAAATAGGATCTGATATGAGGGAGCGTAATGATCTTCAACTAAGGTCTGGGCGTATTATTGAAACCAAGGGAGACAAGACAGTTCATGTTGAAAATCAGTTACCTAGAGAAAAACCATCACAAGAAGAGGATGTGAATAAACAACAATCTCATAATCAAGCAACCACATCCTCTCCCCCGTTCCCAGAACGATTAATCATACCTCGACCTACACAATATCCTGATTTTGAACTTCTTGGAGAATTAAAAAATTTGTACATAAAAATTCCATTACTCCAAGCCACTCGAGACATCCCAATATATGAAAAGACTATCAAAGAATTGTGTATAAAGAAACCAAGGAGGAATATAACAAACAATCCAAGAGTCCAAGTAGTTGGCACTCTATCTGACTTATTATTAGGAAAAGAAACACCCATTAAATACGAAGACCCAAGAAATCCAATAGTAACCATACAAATTTATGGTCAAACCTTTCCCAATGCCTTAGTTGATCTAGGAGCTGCAATCAATATCTTAACAACTACTACTTGCCAAAAGCTAGGCATTACATCTGTAGAACCCAACTCTACTTTACTAGAATTGCCTGACCAATCTGTGGTTAGGCCAGAAGGCACACTACATGATGTTATGGTATCTGTTGACTCCTGGGAGTATCCTATTTTCTGATGATAAATCCCAAAAACCAACTTGATGGACATCCATTGATTTTAGGTAGACCTTGGCTTGCAATTGCTGATGTTTATATTGGCTGCCGCCAAGGCAATATGACCATAATCAGAGGAGCAAATATCAAGAACTTAGCTTTATATCCTCCAGCGCAGCCAAGTGTCACAATAATCAAAACTAATAAGCAGCCTATATCATACCTTACTGATAACATTAGATCTCCATTAACTATACAGGAGGCACTTGATGTCAAAGACCAAATAGAAGACGATGCCATTAATAATTTTATTAGTCAAACTAAACTCAGATCCCGCATACAATGTCACATGATAGAGGTAGCATTTGATAACGAATCAGAAGAAGATCCCCTTAAAGATACACATGATCAAACAATACCTGTTACCTCTATTGCAAATAGTAAATTTGTGGAAATTGAACCAGGAAAAACCTTAAACATTAATGCCAACATCACCTCCGAACAAGAAATGAAGTTCATCCAATTATTGAGGAGATATAAAGAAGCATTTGCATGGGACTACCCTGATATGAAAGGAATTGATCCCTAGTTATGTACACACCACATTTACATAGAAAAAGATGCGAGACCTATTCGCCAGCCTCAAAGGAGACTTAATCCCCATTTAATAGAAGTGGTAAAAGCTGAATTGCAAAAACTTTTAGATATCAATTTCATTTACCCTATCTCTAATAGTAAATGGGTCTCTCCACTTTTGGTGGTACCAAAAAAGAATGGGAAGTGGAGGATTTGTGTGGACTACAGAGAGATAAATAAAGAAACACAAAAAAACCACTTCCCTCTTCCATTCTTTGACCAAGTATTAGACACTTTGGTAGGAATGAAATTCTTTTCTTTCCTAGAGGGCTTCAGTGGATATAATCAGATTTAGATTGCCCCTACAGACCAAGACAAAACCACTTTTACCTGTCCTTGGGGAACATTTGCCTACAGAGTTTTACCTTTTGGCTTATGCAATGCTCCTGCCACATTCCAAAGGGCTATCCTCGGCATTTTTGCAGACTTAATAAATGAAGGACTTGAAATATACATGGATGACTTTACACCGTATGGAGATGATTTTGATCCAGCACTGCATACACTGGAAAAAGTCCTACAATGCTGCATTGATACCAGGCTTTGTTTAAGCCATGAAAAATGCTATATGATGATGACTGTAGGTCTTATTCTAGGACACTATATTTCAGCAGCTTGCATTCAGGTAGACCCAGCCAAAATCCAAATAATTTTGCTTATTCCTACTCCTACGACTCAAATGGAGGTACGCAGTTTTCTTGGATTTTTTGGTTATTATAGAAGGTTTATAGAACATTTTTCACATATTGCTACACCTTTGTATGCACTAAAAGGTAATGTTGATTTTCTTTGGAAAAAAAAATATGAACGTGCTTTCCAAAATCTGAAGAAGCTTGTGTCCACAGCCCCAATACTTCGAGGACCAAATTGGGATTTTCCATTCCAAATATCATCAGATGCCTCAGATACAGCCATTGGAGCAGTCCTTGGGCAAGAAGAGGATAAAAAACCATACACAATTTATTATATTAGCAAAAATTTATCCCCTATTGAATTAAATTACACTGTTACTGAAAATTAATTTCTAGCTGTAATACATGCTGTCAATAAGTTCAGACATTACATTACTGGATATCCTGTTATCTTGTATATAGATCATTCTGCATAAAATATTTAGCAAACAAGACTATCATAAATGGTAGAATAAGTAGATGGCTGATTTTATTGCAGGAATTTGACATTACAATCAAGGATCGACCCGGAAAAGAAAATCCTGTAGCTGATTTTCTCTCGCGAATTCCAAAGCCAATTGACGCAGCAACAGTTGAAGATCAATTCCCAGATGAACATTTGTTTGCTATTACTGTTAAAACACCCAGGTATGCTGATGTTGCCAATTACCTAGCAGTAGGTAAATTACCGAAACATCTAACCCCTAATGAGCGGAAACAGATTGTTCAGCGGAGTGCTCGATTTTCTTGGATTGGAGGCTACCTGTTCCACACAGGGGCAGATATGCATATTAGGAGATGCGTTAGGGAGGATGAAATCTTTGACATTTCAGAAGCTTTCCATGACAGACCATGTGGCGGACATTTCGCCGATCGCAGAATTGGACATAAAGTGCTGCAAATAGGATATTATTGGCCCACAATTTTTAAAGATGCAAAGAAATTCGTCCAACCCTGTGATAGTTGCCAAAGAGTAGGACATCCTAGTGAGTCCGATGAGATGCCCCTCAACCCACATCTAGTCATTGAACCATTCGAGTGATGGGCCCTTGATTTGGTTGGACCAATTAACCCATCCTCGAACCAGAAAACATATATTTTGGTGGCAACAGAATATGTCACCAAATGGGTTGAAGTAGAGGCATTACCGAGAGCTACAGAGGATTTTGTCATACAATTCCTGTTCCATATATTTGTGCATTATGGCCTTCCAAGAGATATAATTACAGACGGTGGACCACAGTTTGTTGGGAATAAAATAGCTACAACACTAAAAAACTATCATATCCAGCATAAAATCACTACTCCATACCACCCACAAGTGAATGGTCAGGTAGAAAGCAACAATAAAATAATAGAAGCAATCCTAACAAAAATCATTGCGTCACATAGACAAGATTGGGCTGCAAGACTACCAGAAGCCTTGTGGGCTTACAGAACAACATGGAGAAGCACCACCGGCTACTCACCTTATCAATTAGTGCTTGGAAAGCAACCCATATTTCCCATAGAATTCGAAATCCAAACATTGCGAATAGCACAAGAAGTTGGCTTAGTTCTAACTGAGGCACAGATTAATCGATTACAGTAGATCAATGAGCTGGATGAAATTAGGCTCTCTGCACTTCAAAACACTACACTAATCCAACAGCATCCAGCTAAATGGCATGATGCTCTCACTAAAAATAAAGTCTTCCACGAAGGGGACTGGGCACTTTTGTACGATTCCAGGTTTCAGGACTTCCCCGGGAAACTTCAGACTCGTTGGTTGGGACCATACCAAATTCAGAAGGTACATGACAATGGTACTCTTACTCTAATCACTATTGATGGTTCTGGATATGCCTTCAAGGCAAATGGCCACCTAGTTCGACTTTATCGCAAACCACTTACTCGGGAGTCCTTCTACCAGCAGCTACGCGAAGACTCTGATATGGAAATTTTGGGGGAAGGAGAGAAGTCTATCTCACCTTCGATTCATTAAGTGATTTATCTCTTTTTACACTTTGTACATAATTTCTTTGTTTTGTTGAATCATATTTTTTACATATTTTTGTATCAAAACTTTGTTGTTACTTTTCGGAGCAGTAGCAATTTTATTATTTTTTGTTGTTCCTTTTTTCAAAGGGATAGCTTTTTTGTTCTATTGTTCCTTTTTCAAAGGAACAACACCTTTTGGATCAGTCGTTCATTTTGCTTTAACTTTGTTGTTCTTTTTTTACCTTGTGCTTTTGCTGTTCCTTTTCCAAAGGAAAAACACTTTTGACTTCTGTTGTTCCTTTTCCAAAGGAATAACACTTTTCATTTTTGCTGTTCCTTTTCCAAAGGAATGGCATTTGTGTTTTCTGCTGCTCCTTTTCCAAAGGAACAACACTTTTGAATTTTTTTTTGTTCCTTCTCCAAAGGAATGACATTTGTGTTTTCTGTTGTTCCTTTTCCAAAGGAACAACACTTTTGATTATTTTTTTCTGTTCCTTTTCCAAACGAACGACATTTGTGTTTTCTGCTGTTCCTTTTCCAAAGGAACAACACTTTTGATGTTTTGCTATTCCTTTGGAAAGGAACAACATTTGTGTTCTCTGCTGGCTGGAAGATTAGCAGTTGCTGGGTCCCAGCCTTGTCCTCCTAGCCTCCTCATTCCCCTCTTGTTAGGTCTTAGGGTTTCTGTCTTCCCTTTCCTTTAGTTTTGCTTTTGGCGGATTAGTCCTTTCATTATGGAGTGTTTGAGGTATTAATAAGTTATTAATAAATTTCGGGCTAATTATTGTATTAACCTTATCCCGTTTACGATACTATTGGGTATATTATAATCAGATTTATATTTCCTTAATTTCAATTATTTATGCATTTATATTTTACTATAACCTTAGAATTGAAATTCCCGTTAACTTATGTCTAAAAAACCCCCCTTTTTTAAAACCCTATAAATAATAATATATTTTAACTTTTATTGGAATAAATAAATAGTGAATTAATATTGACTTTTAATGAATTATTTGACCAGTAGGTTTATAGGATAAATAAGAAAGTATTATAAGTAAGTATATGATATACCAAGATTATGAGTTATGCTTTAACCACCCCCAATTATGGTATTTCCCTAATGTAACTAGATTCTAAGAATAATAATGATTTAACAAAAATTACTATTTATAAACTATTAGGTCAATATAGATTATTTAATAGACATATATTATTATATATAACTCATTAATTTAGTTCCGAATGGACCATTATAATGATAAATAAAAATGATATATTTACTAGTGGACCATTAATTAATAAATACACAATCACCTAATGTAACTAAATTCTAAGAATAATAGTAAGTTATTACCATTTATTTGTATTTATTAATGACCATTATAATTTAATAATATTAAATATGGACATTAGAAAGGGCTCAACAAATAATTATAGGCCAATTTTAAGAATAAAAAAAATATATATGATAATAATTTTAAAATAAAATAAAACTATAAAAATGATTTCTATTAAGTAAATATAAAAATTTTAACAAATTATTATTGAATAAGATTAATAAGAGCAACGAGAATAATCAGACCAATATATTAATGGTATTTAAGAATTATAAATATATTAATTAATAAATATTGAATAATTTTTGTTTTATATAATTTATTAATGACCATTATAAAATAAAAAATATTAAATATGGATATTTGGGCTAATAATAATGAATTATATCTACTTGTTTTTGAAATTAGAAAATGAATTCCGTTATTTCCTGTTTTAGCTATTTCTAAGGATGTTAATAACTAATTAGTGGTTTGACTAGGATTTTTTGGTCAAAATTAGCTGTTGGAGTCTCTGTACACTCTATTTAATCAAGCTAAGCCGGATTGGTTCTTCAACTTGTCCTGACGATGAACCACACTGGTTGGTTCGAAACGCGTCGACAAAAGATTGGTTATGTGATTTTGCCGAAGATTTTCTAAACAACAACATTTGTGTTTTCTGCTGTTTCTTTTCCAAAGGAACAACACTTTTGATTTTTGTTGTTCCTTTTCCAAAGGAACAACATTTGTGTTCTCTGCTGTTCCTTTTCCGAAGGAACAACACTTTCGATCTCTGTTGTTCCTTTTCCAAAGGAACAACATTGTTGATATTGCTGTTCCCTTTTCAAAAGGAACACCACTTGTATTCGTTTGCTCTTCTTTTTTGAAAAACCAACATCCTCATATTCCTTTTACTTATGCTTGCTCCCCTTGCTTTTCTAAATTAAGGATGCCTACTGTTCTTGTTCTTTCAAGTCTTTTGGAACACAACTATGCACTTATGCAATGGATACAAAATCACAACATACTGAAATCATCGAATTATAAAATCACTATTTTTGTAAGAAATTGCATTAAACTGGTAAGAGGACAGAGGGAATGACACACTTACCCATTATATTTTTCTATCATTGTTCCACTAAATCTGCTCTGATTGGTTACCTTTATCATGTGGGTTCCTTTTAAATTTTCACAAATTCCTTTGATTATTATTTAGGAATAAGAGCAAAGGGTTTATACGTTCCTATTGAGATGTTAAGACTTCTTCCACCATTCCTACTCTTAAGGAGTGTTGAACCACCCTTTATGTATAAATGGGAAAGTACTTTATGAAAGAGAAAGAAAAAAGAGCGAAAAATGTTGTTTTAATGACTTGTTTATATAAGTTATCAAATGCAGGATAGGGGGTCTCATCAAGAGCCAGCCTACCATGATCATGAGGAAGAAAGTGAAGTGGCATTCCCACTATGGCCATCACACCAGGGATATGGTCCAAAAGGTACATCAAAATAAAGATCCCTTGGAACAGAAGGTCTCATCACGAGCCGACCTGCCCACCTTTCACTCCTTCCTCGTGAATGGCATTATGACTAACTGGTCACCAAGCCAGCGTAATGGCCTACAGTTTGACATCAAATAACATTTCCTAAACCTACGCAAAGGATCATGGTTCCATGGGTGAAACAAACAACTCTGCCAAGGTTATGGACACCTGTCGGTAGCAGAGCTCTGTTAATGGTATTAAAGTCACATTACTTACACCAATAGGTAATTATTAACACCCTTCTGTTTCTTATACCTTAGTAATAAATCACATAAGAAGAATGTATATTATTTCCCGAACCATAAAACGCATGTAAATCTATTATCACCAATCATGATAGAACAATTGACAATGACCGCATGAGACTCTGTATGCACGGTAGCTGTCCTATCTTCCCAACCTTGCATCATATCACAGCAGTCTCTTACTTATTGAGCGATTCGACTTTACACCTCAATTTCGCTAACCTGCTACTTTTGTAAACATGTCATATTGCCATACGTTGTTCCTTTATGACTCTGTTCCAGGGTAGATCGGCACGCCTCTCCTTTATTTGATGGCTAGGATGGCCTATCACATTGCGGGGGGAAGGTTAACCTCATCATTCGCTGGATTACGTGTCAGACCGCTATTCGGGAAATTGTGTACTTGGGAATAGCACGGCTCAACGGAATACTATTTCTTATTTTTTGCATGGCTTGTTGTTCCTAAGCCATTTCCATAGTATGCTCTGCGGCATTAGTAAAACCTTTTATATTTTGAGCGAGTCCTGCGTCTGTTAGTTTCTCTATGTTTTAACAGCGTGAACAACTTGCTGTTCCATTTCCATTTCTGAGATTTTACAGGGAAACGAAAAACATGGGAGGAAGATCGATTCGAAGAGAACCATAGGTGTTGATAGTATTTGATGCTGCACGGGAAATCCTGGCAAGAGCAGGTTGGTTAACATATCTCAATCACTTACAGGAATCCAATGAGACTGTAGCAATAGAATTATTGTAGAACTTGCAAGAAGATCACTCCATAGTAAGGCGGAGACATATAGCAGTCACCGATGACATAATCGTAGAGGTCTCGGGACTACTAGCCGCCGGACCTATATGGACATTAAAGAAGGATAGATTGCAGAAAATCATAGAAACCTTCTAGGAGGAAGGCCAGAGCCTGACAATTAGAGGAAAGGGAGTGCTACTAGAAGCATTGGGAGAGCCATGGGTGGAATTGGCAAAGACTATTCAGAGCTACATCACCTGTGAAGGCAGGAAAGACGTGGCAAGACCACAACACCTTAAACTTTTAGCTGTATTAAAGCAAAAATGCTCTGTAAACTTACCTGCATTTTTAAATTCATTACTTCATGATGTTGCACAGAGCATGCAAAAGGCACAACATGTAGAATCAGTCGTCTACCACCATGGGTTGATACGGTTAATAGTTAGCCATAGCCTTACCCAGCAACAGAGCAGCTGGGAAGAGCTAATTGCCATAATAGATGGGGGATTGACCACGCCATCCCCAAAACGTAAACATGCCACCAGTACACCAGAGTGTCCAGAAAAACGATGGAAATCGGTCTGATTAGCACAGATTAAAGGGAGGCTGGAAAATTCCCAAGGAGCTACTGGCCAACTAGTAGAGATAAATGATTCAGGGGATGAGCAACCCCCATGATTAGAAGGAGAAGAAAATGAGAAAGGAATGCAAGGAAATGAGGAAGGAGAAATGGAGGAAGAAACTGAGCAACCTGAGCAGTAGGAGGAAATAGAACAACATGAAGGAAACACATTTTAGAATCCATTGAGAGAAGATGAATTGGCCAATATGGGTGAATATGGCCAACCTCTCAGCCCACCAGATCTCCATGCTGAAGAACCAAAAGAACACTCTACTCAGGACAAAAATGCACTCGAAGAATTACATGACGAGGAGGTAGGAAAGGAGAATCAACCTGTTCATGATGAAAGTATGACAGCAGAGGGAAGTGATGTAGAATAGGAACAATCAGTTCCTAGCCAGACTACACCAGAAGAAATTCTAGAAGAAGGGGAGGCGGAAAAACAAGTCACCCAAGAAATAATAGAACCAGCTAGGGTTCTTGCCCCTGATGTTGTTGGGAAAAGTATCCATTCGGAATGCCCCTATCCCACTGTAAGGTGTGATAGTGCCTTAGCAACAAACAAGGAAAACTATCTAAGTATTCTTCTTTATGAAATGTAAATGGAGAAGAAGGATGTAACTAACCTGTGTCTTTCGCTAGCTTGTCGATCCAATCACTCTCCTCTTTTTCTTGTTTCCCGCTGCCTGCTCCTTCACTGGTCCAGCTTCACCAAATTCCTACAAGATCACAAGAGAGGAAAACTACACAAAAGACATAGATTTACATTCATAACTAGTTTAGGATCAGATATAAACTAAATATGCAAATATAACAAAACATCATTGATATACAATCATATAGGAGAAACTCAAATAGTTTTATTGATATGATAAGAAAGTCCAAGAGGAGATACAACCAAGTGAGTCCCGATCCAGCATCTACCTCCCAGCAAAGGAATCCCTTCCTCTCCTCCAACAAAGCATAAATCACCCAATGTACTAATCTCAATCTCAAACCAACAGCAATTCTCTGCAAAGTACAAAATTCCAGCCCCTGGATCTCTGGGATGAGGGATCCATATATAGATGTAAGCAGAGAGGATGAGTCAGCTTATGTTTTGACTTGTGGCTTCTCTCTGTCAGTTCTTGCTTCCACTTGGAGGTTGAGAGCCTCTTACTCATCACTAGTCGAATTCATTGAGGCAAGTGTCATTGGAGAAGATTCTGGAAGCTTCCATGGTCTTTCCACCTCGTTGAATGAGCTTGCCATTTGTCATTTCTCACTCAGCGCACCCTCGTAGTGCATTTAGGTGCATTGCAACGCACCTAGCTAGTGTACTGGGGTGCATTGCAACACAGGCAGCTAGAAGAGCTTCTGAATTGATCCTGAATTGATTGTTTCTGAGTGGTTTTTGGTGGAGAACTTCTGGGAGAAGCTGTCATTGGTTGACCTTGTTCCTTTAGGGGCAGGAACAACTCTTTTAGGGACTTTGGATCCCTTGGATTATGGACATTTCATGCTCAATGTTGTAAGGCACAAAAATGTCTATAACAGTTGCCCCCTAAAGTATGAGGCCGTTTATCGGGTGAAATGCTTTATTAGGAGGATCCGAAGTTCTTTCAATGCTGGGAGGAGACCTGTAATAAGATACAATACAATACATTATTTTTCATATTGTTTTCATGATCTAGCTGAGGCGGGCATTCCCATGCTCAGCTTTATAAATTCATTTTTCTGTACATAGAACAGACAATCGTCTAATGGTAGACTCATGATTTTGATGAAATCACCATCCTTTTGGTAGGATGATTATCTGTGTTGTAATGTTGTACATGTCAATGTCTTTATTTCCTGAATATATATCGCAACCCGAATGGATGAAACTAGATCTGGGGTCTTCAATCTCGTTCGATCTTCACTCTAAGTACAAGTTGATCCATGTGAGAAATGTCCTGAAGTCGAACATGGAAAGACATCGCTTGATTACCAGTCAATGATGTAAACTGTAACAAGCGCGAGAGGAATCATCGATAATGATAATGACCCTCAAGGTACTGCAGTACAATTCACGTGGTGTGAATAAAGGACTTGGCGTCGAACACCACGCAAAATCTTTCGGTCGAAGGTCATTGATGTATACCTGTCACCGGAAGTGAGAAACTTGCCATTGAGGCATGCAAGCTTCAAAGTACTGAAGGGGGTGTTCCTAGACCAACTTCTTGGATAATGAGCTGATTTCGACAAGAAGCGATCCGTCAAAGGAGGGACTTGATATATCCCACATCAGTGACACGGAACGGAGCAAATGATTTTGATGGAGGTGAAAATGATCTGATGATATATGGTTCAGGGTGGCGGTCATGAAAGAATGAAAGATAATGTATGGTAGTGGATGGGACACGGTTGACTTCTCTGGATGACTTCTCTTGAACATATCGGCGACACTTATGTGATGGATTGGTAGCATTTACCCCAAAGATGGATGGTATGGCGAGACCATGGTGATGTGACCGGTGAATGAAACAACCCAACCTGACTCAGGCACAGAGTGGAAGTGTCATGTTCAAGAGCGACTTGCTACCAATAAAAGTTCTTTGAGTTTCTTCCCAATTTTCCCCAGTCATTGCTGACCAGTACCTCTTTGTTTTTGTCAAGCTTGAGGAGGATAACATATGCTTGTTCTATAATTTGCCCTTCGGGCAAACCCATCGCTATGTTTTAACGAGCCTAGTGATAGTGAAACTCGTTCTCGTCTAAAGACAAGTTTGTCGCTATTAATCTTTTTAACGAGTCTAACGACAAAGATAACTCGGTCCTTTTCATTTTTAGAGATTCTGAAAAGGTACGTAAAGATAACTCCAAAGTTCCTTTTTCGTCATCTAATCCCTTAAGTCCGAAAAAGTATAAAACAATACAGAAGGGATGAATTTTTTATAGTTTTAGCGAGCCGAACAAAACAAGCGCTCGATCTTTTTGTGCAATAATCCCTCAAGTCCAAAAAGATTAAAATCTAGAGGAGGGATAGCACTTCCTGTCGCTTTAACGAGCTGGAAGGCCAAAACTCGGCAATCTTTTCATATTTTACGAGTTAGATGAAAAGAGCTTAAAGAAGACTCATCTTTTGAGGAACGAGTGATAAAACGGGTTAGCAGCTGATTCCAGGTAAGGGTTGGAATTTTCCAATCACGGCAGTGTCACAAGGATGGCTAGTGAAATCACTCTTCGCAGCTGTTCCTTAAAATGGGTAAACAATCAAATGGAGGTGAATGATCGGCCAATGAAAGGTGGAGGTGACGGTGCAAACATGACCAAGGCTTTAATGGCTGATAATGTTACATTCACGGTGGTTATTTACCAGAGGCTAGTTCATTTTTTAACGAGCTTAAACGCGGATTGAAACACTTGCTCGATCTTATGTTTATTTTTTAACGAGCATGAACTATGCGCTAAAACTGCTCGATTCCAGTCATATGATAAGAATGTCTCATTTTAAGATTCCATTTTTTATGGAGCTTGCACCTTACAAAGCTTTGCCCCGAATCCTTTCGTTATGCAAGTTTGGAAACGACTAATCCTACGAGTTTAAAGGGTTAGACCTACAGGTTTAAAGGGAGGACCTAAAAATTTAAAAAATAAATAGTCGCCCCTTGCTTGCACTCCAAAAGGTTTGCATGCCCCCAGGTATAAAGTACAATTTCAAGGTTACCCCTACTTCATTTTCTGCCAAAACCTTTGTTTTACCGAGAGAGGCCTACCTCTTTCAGGTTACCAAAAGATTGTTCCATTAATATTTCAAACAAAACACTTCTTCGGCGATGTCTACCGAGATAAACAAAGGTGAGTGACAACGAGCGCCAAACACATAACTTTGACAAAAGAATATTATTCTAGAACAACCCCTCTTCCAATCACGGACGGGGTACGGACTAGTCATATTCTCCCGCGGAAACCTACCCTATACCCAAAGTTTTCCTGCCGAAGCAGACCAGGACGCATGCCCCCTGTGTTCCAGTCATATCCTTCCGAATCACTCGCGCTCATCGGGAGGACGGACCGTGGGTTGAGACACTTCTTGTGTGAAGAGACCATTTAGGGATGGTATATGACTATTTGCGATGTGTGATCCGGGAAATGAAAGTTGGTCCACGAGCTTGACCACTCTTCCTTCGTGCAGAAAACACATTACTCTAAAGAGTGAGGAGACGATGGCTCCCATGCAATATATATAGTCTCGCCCAAGGAGTAGGTTATAATCCAAGGGTCCTTGAACGACCATCACGTTAATTTGAACGGTCTTCTCTTTCAATGTTATCGGCACATTGGGGAGGATCCCTAAAGGTCGACTGGTTCCTTTATCGAAGCCTGTCAGATTTCTCATCTCAGGCAAAAGCGATGGCGAACCAAGAGCTTTCCAAGCAATAGAGGAAAGGATACTCACAGATGCCCCCTCATCAATGATGGTGCCAGCCATTACCATCCTGTATATTTGAACGATAATTCGGAATGGTATGCTTGCTGGCAAACGGGGTCTGCCTAGTTGGTTCCAGTCGAAGGATACAACTAGGTTGCTTGGTGGTGGGACCGAGTAGACGGCCAGGTATTGCTCTGACGAACTTCCTTCCTGCAATAAAGGAATGGGTGGATTGCCCCCGTGTTCGTCAGAGTCTGTGTTGATGAAAAGAATCTGGATGGTGTCATCCTTATCCTCTGAAGGCAAGATCGGGTCAACTGCCACCTCGACCTTTTGACTTTCGTCTGGTATGGATTCAGTCAGTTTATCTTCAATGATAGACGCTTCAGCTGACCACTTGAGCAGACCAACTGGATTCTCAACCAACAAAGGACTTGGCAAGAGTTTTTTGTATCCAAGAGGAAGTCGTAACGGTGAAACCAGACGATCTTCCAAGACTCTTTTAGCCTCGTCTAAGAAGGGACAACGGTGGAGGGCATGATTGCCTTCGCACAGTCTACAGGGAGGTCTAGCCCTCCCTTTTTGTCCTGGGACTTCACTTTCGCTAGTTGACAGTGTACTTTCAACATGGCTATCAGAGGTTGATGACACCGGATTGTGCAAACGGGGAGACCAGTCCCTTAGTATCCGAGGGATGCAAGGACAATCTCTATGAAAGTGGTCTCCCTTGCAGATGACACATGGTGATTTAGGCCTGGTCAGTGCTGTGTGTGGATTTTCATCAGACGACACTTGTTTTCCCTTATTTGCCTTTGGCTCCTTCTTCTTTTTCTCTTTCTTCTTCTTTTCCTTCTTCTCCTTAGGAACTTGGTTTTTAGTTTTACCAGTTCCGTCACGCGAAGAGGAAGGAAGAGAGGAAGAATTATAGGAAGTAGAAGGTTGGTGGGAAATTCTGGACTCGTCTAATTGTTGATTCGACTGTTCAGGAATAGTGGTGTTTTGAACGACATTGGTTGAGAAGAGCCAGACCGGCAGGCCAATTGTCAGTCTTGGAAGCGACAATGTGGCCATATGGGGCGCACCAACATCGCCCCAAGAGGAGAAGGGACTAGGATTTCCACCAAGGGGAATTCCTTGGTTGGTGGGCTCCATTTTCTCAACCTAAAGATCAACGCAGGAAAAAGGGGTGATTGTTCCGTTTAAAATAAATTTTAACGACGCTTAGACACAACTTGCTTTTTCAATTTTAAAGAGTCGAGAAAAAGCAAAAGATGACTCTAGTATCCTTCGATTTTTTATGAGCCTGAAGTGACAAGTGCTCAGATGGACCTTTTCCGTTAAGGAGTCTGAAAAGGAATGAAAGGGACTGCTCTGGAGTTCTAGGTAGAGGGTGTGCCAAACTTTTCGCAAAACCGCAGAATACTTTTTAAGGTACGGGCGGTCAATCTTCCCGAATGTTGTGTTCAGTGCATTGCGATCAGTAGGGCGGCCGACACGGCTTCCTATGGATAAAGGTTTTATTCCTATAGGGGTCTCCCAATATATACTCGATGGTACGTGGGAGCACAATCCGTACTGGCACTTATCGTCTCTCAGGAGGAATCACGCAACCATCAGTGAGGCGACCAGTGACCAGGTTTTACGACGCCAGAACACGTCTCTAGCCTAGACCTCTATGTTGTGCGTTAAGTTACAAAGCGTTGTTAAGTTCATTCAATTTATTTTAGGTTGATCTTTCTTAGAAGTTTTCCTTTTTGGATCACCACGAGATGTATGATACAATTCCTAAATGCAGTCTAAAGATGATAAGCAAGCTTTTATATCTTTTCAACAATGAAAATCCTAGCTACAAGGGGAAAAGAAAGACACAATCTTTTCTCAAAGAGCATAGAGCACACTGTAAATGCACTTTTCCTAAATCAACATACAAACTGTCAAGATGCAAATGCACATATGCATGTATTTGTTTTCACTTTCTTAATATTGATGCCTAAAAAGAAAGTTGTTGTACAAATTTGAATTCGATTTCAAGTGAAAAACATAAACAAGCTCGTTTTTCGAAATCAAAAAGACGATTACGACACTTAATGATTTACTTGTTTCGACACTAGAAATTCATAAATTCAAACCAAAAGACAAAAGTAAAAGCTAAATCAACTGTGAACAACAAACAAACTCACTCCTAAGATCAAAACGACACTTACGACAGGTCTAGATCTAAGGGCGAAGGTATGACTAGTTTACTTTTGTAATGGGAAACTGCAAATGATGTAACAAATACACAAAAACAAATACAGTTTCTTTATACAACTAAGGCGGAATTGAGGCAAAGAAAAGGGGTTTTCAGATAGGTACACACACTGATAACAGGCTGCAAAAACAGAGATACAACTGAGCAAAAGGAAGCAGGGAACCACAGCTACACAAGGCCAAGGTTAATCAGCGCACCCCCAGCACAGAGAAACTGAACTTCAGCGCAGGTATCCTTCTTGGGACCTGCGTTGAAATGCAGAACCTCTTCACAGAGTCTGCGCTGAAGCAGAAACGAGAATTGTTTCTGGGTTCTGGGTCACGGTTTGCAGTTTAATCTGAGGTTTTTGGCCGGATAAAAGCTATCAATTAGGTACAATTAGAGGGATGATTTAAAGGAGGACTAAGATCTATCACAAAGGGCTGTTAGAGCACTTGTGGATCAGCTGTTCAGATCATAAACAGGCCCAGCGAATGGACTAGAGTAGCAGATCTCTACTTTGCATTTGTAAATGGAAAACACAGTTCGATTCGACACTCTTGGGTTTATGAGATGAACAACAATAGAAACACAAATAAAATAACAAGATACGATCCCCAGCGGAGTCGCCAATTTGTTGTTGGGAAAAGTATCCATTCGGAATGCCCCTATCCCACTCTAAGGTGTGATAGTGCCTTAGCAACAAACAAGGAAAACTATCTGAGTATTCTTCTTTATGAAATGTAAATGGAGAAGAAGGATGTAACTAACCTGTGTCTTTCGCTAGCTTGTCGATCCAATCACTCTCCTCTTTTGATTGTTTCCCGCTGCCTGCTCCTTCACTAGTCCAGCTTCACCAAGTTCCTACAAGATCACAAGAGAGGAAAACTACACAAAAGACATAGATTTACATTCATAACTAGTTTAGGATCAGATATAAACTAAATATGCAAATATAACAAAACATCATTGATATACAAGCATATAGGAGAAACTCAAATAGTTTTATTGATATGATAAGAAAGTCGAAGAGGAGATACAACCAAGTGAGTCCCGATCTAGCATCTACCTCCCAGCAAAGGAATCCCTTCCTCTCCTCCAACAAAGCATAAATCACCTAATGTACTAATCTCAATCTCAAACAAACAGCAATTCTCTGCAAAGTACACAATTCCAGCCCCTGGATCTCTGGGATGAGGGATCCATATATAGATGTAAGCAGAGAGGATGAGTCAGCTTATGTTTTGACTTGTGGCTTCTCTCTGTCAGTTCTTGCTTCCACTTGGAGGTTGAGAGCCTCTTACTCATCACTAGTCGAATTCATTGAGGCAAGTGTCATTGGAGAAGATTCTGGAAGCTTCCATGGTCTTTCCACCTCGTTGAATGAGCTTTCCATTTGTCATTTCCTGCTCAGCGCACCCTCGTAGTGCATTTAGGTGCGTTGCAATGCACCTAGCTAGTGTACTGGGGTGCATTGCAACGCAGGCAGCTAGAAGAGCTTCTGAATTGATCCTGAATTGACTGTTTCTGAGTGGTTTTTGGTGGAGAACTTCTGGGAGAAGCTGTCATTCGTTGACCTTGTTCCTTTAGGGGCAGGAACAACTCTTTTAGGGACTTTGGATCCCTTGGATTATGGTCATTTCATGCTCAATGCTGTAAGGCACAAAAATGTCTATAACACCTGAGCAACCCAAGCAGAGCAACGAAGAAGCACCACAAGGAGAAAACCAGGGAATTGATCGAGATAACAGTCCAGGCCATAGTAAATAGTCTGCTATTCCTTCTAAGGAAATTGAGGAAATTAGGAGATTACGGAAAGAACAGCAAAGACTACTGAATGTAATAGTTCAACTTCAACAACAAATCATGATTTTGAAAACAAGGAAAAGGGTAAAAAGGAATTCGGGAGGGAAACATGCAACCACCCCAGCAAAACCCCTCAAGACAAAGGTTCGGAGGACCAGAGTCCATCCTCTTGTTCAAAACCCTGTCGAAAAGTGGTCTGCTGTTCCAAATGTTGTTGAGGAGAAGCCTGCTGTTCAAAATCAAAAGGAACAGCATTTGACTGTTACCCATAATGTATTGGCCTGTGACAAAGAAGTACAGACAGAGGCATAGTGCCCTGAAGGAATACGAGCCACGAAAAAACACAATAAGAAGATTCAAGTGAACCTCCCGCTCAACACCACCATTTGGGATAGTGATCCGAGGACGGTAACCCTATGAGAGGGTTTGACGCAAGCTCAACAAGAAGTAGAAAAACTCATAGAACAAATGGTTCCTTGAGAAAGGTATGAAGAACTATAGCAACAGCTAAGGAACGTCAATTTATCTGAAAGCTAGGCCTTTGAAGGGTGGCGAAAGGAAGAAGAAAAAGTCACGAAGGTAACTCGTAGGTTAGATATAGTTATCAAGCAGATGGATACCTTATGCTCTTTGTACAATGACGTCCTAGCATGTAGAGCCCCTGCTAAGAATTATGCCTTGTTTTTAATGGAACGATATTTGCAATTGAAAATAAAGGTTGTTAAAGCAGGCGCCCCTATACAAATTAATACCATCGATGATTTTATAAACTGTTGTAAGAACTATGGGGTAAAGGTTCAAAGATTATTGTGTGAATTCTATTTGCATAACCTTGTGTTAGACCAGGAGATCGAGCAGAACCCCGACCCTTTTGTTGGGGATATCCAATTACAAGAATTTATTTCATTTGGGTTTAATCAAATTAAATGGCTTAAAGCCTATAATTATTTCCAAAGACAAGAAAACGGATTAGACTTGTGGGTAAGAGTTGAGCCTACGGATCTAGTACAGTTGTGGAGGGAAAATAGGAACCTCATGGGGACTCCAGGCGTAATTGAAGCATTAGGACCCATTCATACAGTAGTTAATCGGTAGGGAATAGAATACTTTCTCACTATTAAAGACCTTGCCATTGATGTAGCTAAATTTCGATATCAGATCTCTAATCCGAATATCCAACTCAGGGAACCATTTAATTATGAAAATTTTAAGTTAGTTTCTAACCACTTGCACCTCTATGGCGAAATCATTTTGAGGGTAGGGCCATCTTGGTTAGAATATAGGTTTCGGAGACCAATCATTTGGCACCCTACACCTAGATACCAAGCCCTGTATGAGATGCCTGAGGGCCAGACATGGCATTTTTTTGAACACCTAGTTATGCATCATGGTTATAGACCCCCACATGAGATCTCATCTCCAGCCTACTCTCTCACTACCTTACATCTCAACTACAATGTTTTCATGAAGGCATGAAAAAGGATAAGCAGGGGGGTGTGTGGAGTACTAAAGAAGGTATGTTTTTGGTGATTATTTTGAGTATCTTTTCATTAAAACTTACAAACCTTTTGCATCATGAGCTAGGTAGACGATAAGGAATTGTAATAAAACCAATAAGATTAATGTGAAAAACGAAAACATTGACAATTGTCATTTTCTTATGCAGGAAGAAGGAAAAATGAAAGACTGCCATTCCAAAGGAAATGACAAGGCCAGGTTAACCGCTGTCCTTTTGACGGGGAACCGCATGAAAACAAGGCAAGAAAGTAAAGAGATAACTGAGAGCCAACGATTCGCGAATCCCTCAAGATCCTTTGATCCTGAGGGATCACTGCTTGAACTATTTTTGCACCTAGACATCTCCGCCTTCGCCATTATAAAAAGGGGTAGCACTATTAGCCCAGGGGATTGTCTATTATGTTTTTATGTAATTTCTCTTAAAGTTGAGACTTTGATCATTGACTCTCATTGAGAAGTGATCCACTGTAATTCTGTCTTATGCATTAATACAAACTTGGTTGCTATTTCATCTTTGATCCTGGAATAAATTCAAGCGGTGTGCCCCTGGAGGCTAAGGGCCCAGCCCTGGAGGAAAACTTGCTCTTGTACTATTACTTTTGGTTTATGCATGGTTTTGATTATCAGCTCCATTTGGTAATCTGATATGTTCTGTTATTTTACATCACAGCTTTGCTACGTTTGATTTAGTGAGTAATATCATTTCTGAAGACAGAACCATTATATTAACTTTGCAACGTATTACTGTTCCTTTAAGTGCTAATATAATATTGCTGGTCTTTACAAAATACTGTTGCTGTTCAATTACAGAGTATCTGTGTTGCACACTTATTCATTGGTGTTACGAATTCATCTTAGAGATTATATTTCTTTGCGATTGTTGAATCTATAGACATTGCTGTTCCATTCTGAAATACAGTCGTACTCTTTATAACTAAGATTGATAACTGGATTACCAAGATCAGATTACTATTAAGATGTGTTGTGTGCATGTATATGTGGCTTTCAAGCACTGTTCTATAGTCCATTATTAATCAGTGTTGTTCCATTTCTGTCTGTTTTTCAATTCATCCTTAAAGGTAGAGGATTGCCATTTGATTTTGTGGGACACGATTGTTGCATTTGATCTTGTAGACTAAAGTGTTGCTACTTATTAAACTTAATTATAGTTACAGTTTCCTAGTTGTTGTTCCATTTCTTGTCATTCACATTATTATTGCTTCGGTGTGTAGAACAATCTAAGACTGTAGTGGGCATTGACATTTATTGTCTGGCTCCAAGATCGATGATCTGTTCCTTGATTTCCTTTGGTCCCATTAGTTTACAAAGGGATGAGTTATTGCTATTGAACCCTTGATTGATAAATTGCTTAGTTTTTTGAATGTGTGGTTTAGTCTTTAAAAGTAGTTTGTTGTAAACAAGCATCCCTTTACTCTTGTATTTTTGAGCACTATACTACTAGCACTACTTTGGCAAATGATAGCCTCAGAGTGAGACACTCTTTGAAATAACAAAACGTTCCTGGATTGAAAAATTAATGTGAGGTAATTAGAGGTGAAAGAGACCCTTTTTACGGCTCGACAGTAAGCATCCATCTTAGCCCAAATTCAACCTTCTTGAAGTGTTGGGCTTGGATAGGGGTGTTGGTCACCTTCCCTACATTTCCAACAACCTTCTTCTAGATTTCGATCACTTCATCCCATCATTCTTACTGTTGAAAATAGCAACAATAAATGCTAAAAATAGAAGTGCTAAAAATAGCACTTCTATAAATAGCAGTTTGTGTACCAGTGCTAGATTGAGCAATAGGGAATGAAAAATGGAAGTGCTAAAAATATCATTCTATTTTTAGCAGTCCAGGATGGATTCCTATTTTAGTCAGTCCCTGGACTAAAAATAGGAAGTAAAATTTGAATTTGAACTTAACAGTTGTTTGAAAATAAATAAATTAATTCACCATGAGTTAATTAGTTGTGAAAAATCAAACATGAAGTCTATGTGAGGACATGCAACAATTTCTCTATTAATTGAGGAATTTATCCATCTGTTAAAGAGATAAGGATGAGTTCTAATTTGAGTAGTAATTAGTTGACTCAGTTAACTAAGTCAAGTCCAGTTATATTTGACTTAAATAGTTTGTTTAAATTAATGTGAGTTCAGTTAGTTAATGCTTGCATGCATGTAACTGTTGCACTTCAGATAACCGAATATTCTCTCATAAATAACTCATGCACGTCAGTTCAGAGAAAGACCCAGTTGAGATCAGAGGAGGGACAGTGTACTATCACTTGGATGGATTTTTCCTATAAAGGAAAATCATCCAAGCAGAAGGATTAAGGTTTCTTGAGGATTGTGCAGTTTTACAAGGTGTGATATTAGTGTGAGAGATCAGTGTTACACTTGGTAACAGGAGGATCACCCAGGAAAAACTGTGCAAGGAAACAGGAGGCTTTGGAGGGTAGAGGAGAAGGCTTAGGAGAAGTCTTGATTGCCTATAGGGATCCAGGAGGATTGCACTAAGAGCTAGCTAGCTGTGAGAGGTAAGGCTTTGTATAATCCCGATGTATTTCCACCTTCATCTGTGTGGATTGTACTGAGAGCTGGCTAGCTGTGTGAGAGCTAAGGCTTTGTATAAATCCTATATATGATAATACAGAGAGTGGGGTTCTAGGCAAAGGCTTTCCCCGGGTAAATTCTTCTGTGTTATGTGTGATTAATTTCTCCATATTAGTTATATGTGTTCTTATTGATGTTGCTCATGTTCAATTAAGCTTCTGCTAAATTGGTTGTAGAAGTAGATCAAGTATTTTTATTTAGTATATTGCATTATCAAGTGATCTACACATGGGAATTTATACATGGTAACAAAGCAAAGGTGATCAAAGGAGAGAAGGGTATACTGAGAGGAGATTTCAAAGTTTTGAGTTTTGGGCTGAGAGTTTGCAGAGTAGATGTGAAAATTTTTGTACAAAATTTTCAGAAAAAAATACCAGATTTGGATTCCTTGTGGAAAAAGACCCAAATTCAAAAAAAAAATCGGCTGAATCAAAGTTCGGATGAGGGAGATATCATTGATTTAAAATCAACTCTTTTTTCTATAAAAGTTCGTGACGGTAGGAAATATGAAATAGATTGGTGTTCTAGCCAAGAACCTATATTCACTTGAGGTACAAGATGCATGCAAAGCCTTGAGGAGTAAGGAAAAAGTTAGATACTTGGTGGTTGAGAGGGAGAGTAAATTACCTCTCAACATGTAGTGCCAGAAGAAGTCTCAGATGATTGTGGAGGAGCCACAATTGGTGAAGCAGCTTCAGGAGGTTGTGGAGCAGCCACAACTGGGGAAGCCGAGAGGAGACAGAGTGGAGGAATCCACTCATGCAGAGACCTCTAGTAGGGGGAAACTTCGAGCCAGGTGGGCAGAGGGATCACATGCAGCCATACCTCCAGGTAGGAGGTGGGGCAATGTGGAGTGATCGTCCCAAGGAGGAGGGGTAGGATCCTTGAGGTACCCAACATCTTTGATTCAACTTTTTTGTAGGAGACCCAATGAGGAGTAGTAGGACTAGGTGATTGGGTAGAGATAGATGCTGATGGAGCGGCAAAGAGAGCTATAGTGCAGGAGTCGCAGGACTGTGTAAAAGCTAGCAGGCGGCAATGATGCAAGAGGCACAAGAGTGTTGCACCAGTGCAGGATGGCACAGAGAGTTGTGCAATGGTGCAAGATGCATGGGGTGTTGCAATAGCTTAGAGGTCAGAGAGGGAGCACTTGTCAACAGCAGGTAGAGCTTCAACATCAGAGTATTTTTCTAGCCTAACAGAGAGGTCATTTGGGAGATTTTTTTTTTTTCCCCGAGAGTTGCTGGAGCAACCATACTTGGTAGAAGTGTTTCATGTAGAACATTCTGGAGGTACAGGATCAGGTTCAAGAGGGAGCCTTTCTTGTTGAGAGGGAGTGTTGAAAATAGCAACAAGAAATGCTAAAAATAGAAGTGGTAAAAATAGCACTAATATAAATAGTAGTTTGGGTACCAGTGCTGGATTGAGCAATAGGGAATGAAAAATGGAAGTGCTAAAAATAACATTCTATTTTTAGCAGTTCAGGAAGGATTCCTATTTTAATCAGTCCCTGGACTAAAAATAGGAAGTAAAATTCGAATTTGAACTTAATAGTTGTTTGAAAATAAATAAATTAATTCACCATGAGTTAATTAGTTGTGAGAAATCAAAAATGAAGTCTATGTGCGGACATGCAACAGTTTCTCTATTAATTGAGGAATTTATCCATCAGTTAAAGAGATAAGGATGAGTTCTAATTTGAGTAGTAATTAGTTGGCTCAGTTAACTGAGTCAAGTCTAGTTATATTTGATTTAAATGATTTGTTTAAATTAATGTGAGTTTAGTTAGTTAATGCTTACATGCATGTAACTGTTGCACTTTAAATAACTGAATATTCTCCCATAAATAACTCATGCATGTGAGTTCAGAGAGAGACCCAGTTGAGATCAGAGGAGGGACAATGTAGTATCAATTGAAAAGATTTTTCCTATAAAAGAAAATCATCCAAGCAGAAGGATTAAGTTTCCTTGATGATTGTGCAGTTTTACAAGGTTTGAGATCAGTGTTACACTTGCTAACAGGAGGACCACCCAGGAAAAAGTGCGCAAGGTAATAGGAGGCTTGGAGGGCAGAGGAGAAGGCTTATGAGAAGTCTTGATTACTTGTGAGCATCCAGGAGGATTGCACTAAGAGCTGGCTAGTTGTGAGAGCTAAGGCTTTGTGTACTCCTTATGTATTTCCACCTTCATCTGTGAGGATTGTACTGAGAGCTAGCTAGCTGTGTGAGAGCTAAGGCTTTGTATAAATCCTATTTATGATAATACAAAGAGTGGGGTTTTAGGTTGAGGCTTTCCCCAGGTAAATTTTTCTGTGTTATGTGTGATTGATTTCTCCATATCAGTTATATGTGTTCTTATTGATGTTGCTCATGTTCAATTAAGCTTCCTCCAAGTTGGTTGTAGAATTAGTTCAAGTATTTTTCTTTAGTCTATTGCATTATCAGGTGATCTACAGTTGGGAATTTCTACATGGTATTAGAGCAAAGGTGATCAAAGGAGAGAATGATATACTGAGAGGAGATTTCAAAGTTTTGAGTTTTGGGCCAAGCATCTACAAAGTAGATGTGAATATTTTTGTACAAAATTTTTAGAAAAAAATAGTAGATTTGGGCTCCTTGTGGAAAAAGACCCATATTCAAAAAAAAAATCAGCTAAATCGGAGTTCGGATGAGGGAGATGTTGCTGATTTAAAATCAACTATTTTTCTAGAAAATTTCATGACGGCAGGAAATATGAAACAGATTGGTGTGCTAGCCAAGAACCTGCATGCACTTGAGGCACAAGATGCATGCAAAGCCTTGAGGAGCAAGGCAAAGGTTAGATATGTGGTGGTTGAGAGGGAGAGTAAATTACCTCTCAACATCTAGCACCAGAAGAAGTCTCAGACGATTGTGGAGGAGCCACAATTGGTGAAGCAGCTTCAAGAGGTTGTGGAGCAGCCACAACTGGGGAATCCCAGAGGAGATAGATTGGAGGCATCCACTCATGTAGAGACCTCAAAGTAGGGGGGAACTTCGAGCTAGGTGGGTAGAGGGATCACATGCAACCATACCTCTAGGTAGGAGATGGGGTGATGTGGAGTTATCATCCCAAGGAGGAGGAGCAGGATCCTTGAGGTACCCAACCTCTTTGATTCGACTTTGCTATAGGAGCCCCGATGAGGAGTAGCAGGACTAGCTGATTGGGTAGAGACAAATGCGGATGGAGCGGTAGAGAGAGCTACAGTGCAGGAGTCGCAGGACTATGTAAGAGCTAGTAGGCTGCAACGATGCGAGAGGCATAGGAGTGTTGCACCAGTGTGGGATGGCACAAAGAGGTGTGCAACAGTGAGAGATGCATGGAATGTTACAGCGGCTCAGAGGTCAGAGAGGGAGCACTTGTCAGCAACAGGTAGAGCTTCAATATCAGAGTATGTTTCTAGCCCAATAGAGAGGTCAGCTGGTAGTTTTTTTTTGTTCCGAGAGTTGCTGGAGCAACCACACTTGATAGAGGTGTTTCATGCAGAACATTGCAAAGGTACAGGATCGGGTTCAAGAGGAAGCCTTTCTTGTTGAGAGGGAGTGTTGAAAATAGCAACAAGGAATGCTAAAACTAGAAATGCTAAAAATAGCACTGCTATAAATAGCAGTTTGAGTACTAGTGTTGGATTAAGCAATAGGGAATGAAAAGGGGAAGTGCTAGAAATAGCATTCTATTTTTAGTAGTTCAAGATGGATTCCTATTTTAGTGAGTCCTTGGACTAAAAATAGGAAGTAAAATTCGAATTTGAACTTAACATTTGTTTGAAAATAAATTAATTAATTCACTATGAGTTGATTAGTTGTGAAAAATCAAATATGAAGTCTATGTGAGTACATGCAACAGTTTCTCTATTAATTGATGAATTTATCCATTAGTTAAAGAGATAAGGATGAGTTCTAATTTGAGTAGTAATTAGTTGGCTCAGTTAATTGAGTCAATTCCAAATATATTTGATTTAAACAGTTTGTTTAAATTAATGTGAGTTCAGTTAATTAATGCTTGCATGCATGTAACTATTTCACTTCAGATAACTGAATATTCTCTCATAAATAACTCACGCATGTTAGTTCAGAGAAAAACCTAGTTGAGATCATAGGAGGGACAGTGTACTATCAGTTGGATGGATTTTTCCTATAAAGGGAAATCATCCAAGCATAAGGATTAAGGTTCCTTGAGGATTGTGCAGTTTTACAGGGTGTGAGATCAGTGTTACACTTGGTAATAGGTGGATCACCTAGGAAAAATTGTGCAAGGAAATAGGAGGCTTGGAGGGTAGAGGAGAAGGCTTAGGAGAAGTCTTGATTGCCTATGAGTATCCAAGAGGATTGCACTAAGAGCTGGCTAGTTTTGAGAGCTAAGGCTTTGTGTAATCCTGATGTATTTCCACCTTCATCTGTGAGGATTGTACTGAGAGCTAGCTAGTTGTGTGAGAGCTAAGGCTTTGTATAAATTCTATGTATGATAATATAGAGAGTGGGGTTTTAGGCTAAGGCCTTACCCAGGTAAATTCTTCTGTGTTATGTGTGATTGATTTCTCCATATCAGTTATATATGTTCTTATTGATGTTGCTCATGTTCGATTAAGCTTCCACTAAATTGGTTGTAGAAGTAGATCAATTATTTTTCTTTAAACTATTGCATTATCAGGTGATCTATAGGTGAGAATTTCTACACTTACCCTCTAAACCCTCTTGGCCAACTTCCTATAGCATTTTAGGACATCCTGTAATAGTACAAGAATCATGTAGCAACATCCTGTAGCACACATGTAACATCGTCTTTGACCTAAAATGATAACTTACTCATTTTAGGAGTAGTTTGACCCCTTTGCTTGGACTCCATGACCAGAAGTTCCACCTAGGCCATTCCCTTCATTTCTTTTCATTTCCTACAAGATCAAATAGCATTAGCTATTTCATTCTGAATTTAGCAATTAGAACATTACTTATTTTGCAAGTGTGAATTAGTTAAATAATGTAAACATTATTGAAATGTGAATTAGTAGGATAATGTTCTGTTTTAAGGAAAATGTGATAGCTATATTATTTTTTGCAAAGTAGAGTAGTTTCATTTCTGTAGTTACCATAATCCTTGTGTTCTTTCATAAGAATTTACAAGTTGGCAACATTTACATATTTGAGTTGAGAGGAATTTTACCTTCTCTACACTAGGATTAGCTTTTACATTATGCTTTTAGTAGTTAATCTCCTTTCAGTAGAGTAGAGGGATTGTCTTGGAACCCTAATGAAAAAGTGAACTAGTTGAGGATGGCATGAGTAGAATGCATCTAATGTGTATATAGCACTTTCACCTTGAAGTTTGTACGAAACCTTGGGTTGATAAGTAAAGTTGAAGAGCTTATGGAAGTTGCAACACTCTTGGTAAATTACCAAGGCTCACCACCTGTTAATAATAATCTAGAGAGAAATATCCACCAGGAAAACTAATGCCAATGAGGCGTTAACACAGTGGTTGCAATTTTTAGAGAGAGACTTCAATGTTCTCAATGGAGGGAAGCTCAAAAAATTAATATGTCTCTACAGGAAATGCCTAAAAAATGATTCTTTTCTTCTTTATAGCAACAATGTTTATGATTACAAAAATATAGATCTTCGACCTTTGGAAGATATTTCAGATTCAAGAAAATTTGGAAATGGTAATTCATAGGTCATTTTAATGAGTGTTTATGGCAATGTAATGAGAACACCTATCTCATCATTTGAGCATGTAGAGAATGCCAATTTATGTGAAATTCAAGTGGATATTGTTAATGGCCAGGATTCTTGTTAAAAATCTAGAGAGAGAATCAAACTTGTAGGCTAGGTGGTGGATATCCATAGCAAGTTCATTAGGCACAAATATTAGTCTAGTGGTATGAAAATAACCTTAAATATATAGAGTGACTTATGCATAATAAGTGCAATCATAATATATTATGTCAATTATTTGAAATAGGTCCTTGCTAGTTTACACACACATTGTTTTTACTAGTGGGTACCTTGTCAACCATTTAAGATTCAAGTTTAAGGGTGAAACTTGTACAATAGATATAATTTGAGTTGCTACTTGAGCTTCAAAAAATGGCATGAAGACACTATATTTTTTTCTTTTAGGATGCTTTGTCCATATCTTCTATCTAGCATATGTTGGAAATAATACTGAGAGGGGGGCTGAATCAGTATTATCAAGTCAAATGTTTTCTTTTTCAAACCCAGATCATATACGCTACTTCAGATAGTAAACACCATGTATATACACAAATATGTCGAAGGAAACCCGCGTATATAATGCAACCTTATAATTTACTTTATCTTTCAGATGTTGATTATTAATCTGTGTATCTGAGTCAAATAAACATTAATCAGAACAGTAAAACAGAGCAGTAGACAGTCACACACAAGAACACAAGATATAAGGTGGAAACCCAATGTGGGTGAAAACCACCTGCTGCAATTTGTCTCTATCTTCCTTTAATTAGAAACTTACTTTTACAATGCACTGGTGCAGTCATTTACCAGTACGCAGGCTGCAACCTGCAGAGAGCTACAACCCTCTCTTGTTTTCCAGCTTCTCCTGGAAGGGAGCTACAACCCCGTTAGCTCTTGTACTAGCCAAGATACTAGTATGTAGGTGCTGACCTACTGAAGGTTACAACCTTCTCTTTCTTCCAGGGACCTCTTTTCATAAATTTTCAGACTGGATCCATGAACATCAATCAATCATCAAGTATATCTGCATCAAACAATCTCCTTTTCCCCAATTAGCACTGAATCAAGTAAACACTTCTCTGATAGCTGTACCCAGAACACAATAACAGTAACCACACACCAAATTCTGAACCCAGAATACTACAGCAATAAACAGAGGCATTTAGATCATAATTTAAAATATATATGCTACTTCAACAACCTGAAACCTGCATGCATACGCTCATGTGTTTGGACCAACCTGCGTATACGTTGTTTTCATTCACTGAACCAGGGTGTATATGCGCTTTCACTTCACTGAACCTGCGTATAGATCTATAAAGGATAATTCATTCTTTCAAATATTCAGACACTAATTAACCCAGATTATTAGATTTATAGATCAAGCATGCACCTCATATAACAGATCAAAATCATACAAAGATACTATTATTCAAGCTTAAAGATTATGACCCATCAATAGAACTTATCCTTCTTTATGCGCTAAGGTTCCTCCTTCATTCAGATCTAGATCTGCACCATAACCCCAATCACAAATATTTCAGATCTAGCACTTATTAGATATTCAATTCATTCAATGATCCTTTGCCAAATGATCTCCTTCCTCTTTTATAGTCTTAGGCCTTTCACAATACCACGGTCCAAAACCATAATAACACAATACCATGAACCCAATACTTGGGATCAACACTTTTGGATGCAATACCACGGACCAAAACCATAGGATCAAAAATTGTCAGACTAATACCATGATCCAACCATGAAAGTGAGTGAATGTTTCTCTTCATGAAGAGAACTTTTCTTTGCATGAAGGTGCGTGAACTTTTCTCTACATGAAAGAAACTTTTCTTTGCATGAAAGTGCGTGAACTTTTCTCTACATGAAAGAAATTTTTATCTTCATGAAAGTGCATGAACTTTGTTGCACTATAGTTTATCATCTAAGATGAGTGGGTTGCCATCAAGTACAACATATGTATCATAATGCCAACAATCTCCCCCTTTGGACTTGATGGCAACAACAACCAATCACTCTCCCCATTTGACATCAAGGGCAAAGGGCAGACCAAGATAATCTCTTTCCTAGATGAACATTCCACTGCCCATACTCCCCCTGAGTACCTGTTGAAATCTCTGAATGAGCTCCCCCTTTGTATATGCCAAGGTGTACCACTCTATCCATGCTTCCTTTGAGTACATGCTAAAGTCTCTGCTCTGCTGAAGTGTGCTGTTCATGCTCCCCCTGACTATAATCAAGGTCTGCAAAAAGATGTTTTACAAGAAGAACATGACTTTATCATAAATGACCTTCCTATCACCAAGGAATCATACATACATCCATTTCCAAACCAAGTTGGGATATACTAGAATTGACTCATCCACCCAACCAAGTGGGGATACATCAAAAGTTTACACATGATAAAACAAGAACATTACATCTTCATCCCAGGCATAGTGGGGAAACCAAGATAGGCCATTACATGACCTTGACACCATAAAAGAGATACATGAAATAGAGACGAAATATCTAGAGCAAGACTTATGAAAGTCACCAATAACTAATAGCAGCAACATCTGACAATCACCATTCAGATCAGCAACCCTGATTTCCTTTTGTTCTTCCTCTGCCTTTGTTCCACCTGAAATCAACAACAACTGTGAACTAGAACAAAAAGGCTTCTAAGATAATGCCAACATTGCATCATTAGAAGTTTATCTGCTCCCCCTAAACCTGTTCCAGATGGTCTCTGTCAGATCCATATTAGACTATCTTCAGCAAGAGCCTGTCCCTACTGATATTCATCAAGCCTCCATATACGTGACTGTCTCTGCACAAACCGGCGTATGTACGCGGATCTTCCTTAGGAAACTCGCGTACACCCATTTTTCTCTGAAACAGACAAGAGTTAACAGCAAGATGATGCATCAACTACTCCTAGCTTCTGTCTGAGGTGTTCAAAAGTTTCCCTGGGCAGTGGTTTGGTGAGTATATCAGCAACTTGTTCCTTAGAAGGAACATACTCCAGCTTGACCTTTTGTTCCAACGCTTGTTCCCAGAGAAAATGATACTTGATCGGTATGTGCTTAGTCTTTGAATGCATGACTAGGTTCTTTGAAATGTTGATTGCACTTGTATTATCACATAAGATAGAGATAGGTGGTGTACAAGTGATTTGAAAATCCTGCAAGGTTTGCATCATCCAAAGGAGTTGAGTGCAACAAGATGCAGCAGCCACATATTCCACTTCAGCTGTAGATAAAGCAATCGAACTCTGTTTCTTGCTGAACCAAGATACTAATCTGGAACCCATAAAGAATGCTCCACCACTTGTGCTCTTTCTGTCATCCACGCTTCCAGCCCAATCTGCATATGTATAAGCATGTAGAGTGAGATCTGTATATCTAGGATACCATAAGCCATAGTTTTGAGTTCCTTGAAGATACTTGAAAATTCTCTTTACTACTTGAAGATGGGTTTCCTTAGGATTTTCCTGAAATCTTCCAACTATTCCCACTGCATGCATGATGTCTGGTCAAGTACCTATCAAATAAAGAAGACTTCCAACCATGGATCTATAGGTTGGTTGATGCACTGCTGCTGATTCATCATTTGCACTAAGGCTGCATCCTGTAACCATAGGGGTACATACTGGTTTTGCATCTTCCATGCCATATTTCTTCAAGATCTGCTTGAGATACTTGGTTTGAGACAAAAAGATATCGCCTTCATTTTGTTGGATTTGCAATCCAAGAAAATATGTCAGTTCTCCAAGCAAAGACATTTCGAATTCTTTTTGGATCACCAAGGCAAAGCTTTGACTCATAGCTTCTCCATTGCTGCCAAAGATAATATCATCTACATACAAAACAAGTATTAGTAATTTGTCATTTTTAATTTTTATATAAAGATTGCTATCTGCTGATCCTTTTGAAAAACCTTGTTGAAGAAGATATTTGTCCAAATGGTAGTACCAAGCCCTTGGAGCCTATTTAAGACCATAGAGAGCCTTTTTTAGTATGTATACAAGATTTGGATCATTCCAAAGGATAAAGCCATCTGGTTGCTCAATGTACACTTCTTCTTCTAAGTCTCCATTCAGAAAGGCTGATTTCACGTCCATTTGGAATACTTTAAACTTCTAAAAGCTTGAGAGAGCAAGGAACATTCGTATGGCCTCAAGTCTAGCAATGGGAGCAAAAGTTTCTTCAAAGTCTATTCCTTCTTGTTGAGCATACCCTTTACAAACAAGTCTGGCCTTGTTTATAATCACTTCCCCATTTTCATTCAACTTGTTTTTAAAGATCCATTTTGTCCCTATGACATTCTTATCTTCTAGTCTAGGAACCAACTCCCAAGTGTTGTTCTTTTTGATCTGCTAAAGTTCTTCATCCATTGCCTTGACCTAGCATTCGTCTTGGCATGCCTCTTTTACATTTTGTGGTTCAGTGGAGGAGATAAATTCCAAATAGCTTGAGGCTTCTGCAATTGTCCTTCTTGTTTGTATACCTACCTCTTTCTGCCCTAGAATTTGAGATTCTGGATGATTCTTTTGAACGTACCTGGATGGAGTCTTCTCTTCTATCCTTATCTATTCCTTTGGTGCCTCTTGAGGTTCTTCTTCATCATCAGTCTGATTTGAAGGGTAGTCTTCATCCTCTTCGATATTTTCATAATTTACTTGCCTAGGAATGTTTCCTTCTTCATCAACCACTACATCAATGCTGTCAACAATTCTTCCAAGTCTTTTATTGTAACATATATATGCTTTGCTGTGGGGAGAATAACCAAGAATAATGGCTTCATTTGCTCTAGGTTCAAACTTTCCAAGATGTTCATCATTATTCTTAATATAGCATTTGCTTCAAAAAATTTTGAAATGTTTTACCCAAGGAGTCTCACCATACCAGAGCTCATGAGGAGTTTGAGTGCTGTTCACCCGGACATTTGTTTTGTTGAGAATAACAACCACAAAAAATGCAGCTTCACCACAGAAGGTTGCGAGAGTTCTAGACTCATCAAGCATAGCACGAGCCATTTGTTGAACCGTTCTGTTCATCCTTTCCACTACTCCATTTTGCTAAGGAGTCCTAGCTGTAGAGAATTCCCTTCTTATTCCATGTTCTTCACAAAAATCAAAAAATTCATTTGAGGTAAACTCCCCACCTCTATCAGACCTGAGGCACTTTATTTTTTGATCTAATTTGTTTTCAACCAAGGCTTTGAAAGATTTGAATTTTTTGAATGCTTCATCTTTGTGCTTCATAAGTCATATCCAAACCATCCTGGCGAAGTCGTCAATGAATAATATAAAGTATTCTTCTCCTCGAGGTGACCTTTTCCTAGATGGACCACATACATTTGTATGAACTAGTTCAAGAGGCCTGCTAGTTGATCCTTCCTTCTCAGGGAAGTTAGTTCTGGTTTTCTTACCAAACTTACATGATGTGCATATTGTATTGTCTAGAATTCTGATGTCTAGAAGACCACGAACTGCCTGGTATTTGCATGCTTTCCTTATTTGTGAAAAG